>CM069456.1:25012925-25407576 GCA_035610835.1 Ophiura sarsii
CAAGGTGATTATAATTATCATGCAAT
The DNA here is from genome assembly GCA_035610835.1 of Ophiura sarsii. Taxonomy (NCBI): domain Eukaryota; kingdom Metazoa; phylum Echinodermata; class Ophiuroidea; order Amphilepidida; family Ophiuridae; genus Ophiura; species Ophiura sarsii. Next base: position 25,012,952 of record CM069456.1, read on the forward strand.
CGATCAATGGGAATTATTGTACGAGAGACAGATACACTTGATGGGGTGGGTACGACAATGTAATAATAATAATAATAATAATAATAAATAGGCTCTTATATAGCGCAGAAATACCAGCAAAGGCCTCTAGGCGCTTTACAATAAAAACAGATACAAGCAATAACAAGCAATAAAAATAGAACTACTCTTTAAAAACCCGACATAATAAGGCACATTGATAATTAAAACAAAGCATTAAAAATGAGTGGACCGGCACTCAACAAGATCTATACAAAGATTTGAACATGCTAAAAGTTTTATAAATACACAATAATAAGTAAAAGAGTTGATTAACATGAATAAAAATGGAGTGATGCAGCAGAACACATATTATACAGTTGGATAATTGAAAAGATGAGTTTTTAAAAGTTTCTTGAATGTGGCTAGTGATTCGGCATTCCTAATCTGCTGCGGCAACCCGTTCCACAACTTTGGCGCAGAAACAGAGAAAGCTCGTTCACCGTAAGTTGCAGTTGATACAGTCCGCGGTGATTCAAGAAGACCTTTCGATGATAATAGATTGTGTGTTATTCAAGAAACAAACATACCGGCTTCTTACACACAATTGATAGTGGTGCGAATGAATGTCTTACACCAAGGATACACCGAAATGTACCTCCCTCCTTTTTTCTTCCCCAGTCAGTTTTTTGAACATGTTGATTTCAATTTGCATTGGAATCTTGTGTTTTGAACTTAACCGTGTTAAGAAAGTCGCGTCTCAACCAAATAATCATTTTATTCGTTTTCGAAATTAAAAAAACACCTACGGGTTTTAATCCATCATATAAAATCCAAAATATACTTTCTTTGTTGTTTGAATTTAGGTTTTCTTATGTTGAAAATCTCAAAAAGAACGACATCCTTTATTTTTGTTGATTAAACGGGTTTTGAATCCAATAAAACAATCTAGGCTTATGCCTCGCGTGTGTATCATGTGTGAGATTTTCATTGACGATTCTGTTGATCCACAACGTCATTTTTTGAGCACACGGAGCCCAAAATGACATTTGCGGAGATTATTTTCAAGGGATGTCGGTAAAACATACCAAAATTGACAAGTTTTGACTAGATTGTTCAATAACGCGATGATGTAGCGACTTCTGCCCTTTATTTAGCCCCAAACTCAGGACTTACACCGATTTGAGTTGTTTAAAACTAGAACATCTTCAAATCATTGCGACTTTTATTAGATTTCAATTGAGCATACTTATAATAATGTGTAATAGCCTAAATCAATCGAGAGAATTGAAAAAAGTCTATCAAAACCTCTCAATTTGTACCAAAAGAAGAAACTATTACTGTATCCCATCGGGCATTGGTGTAAACATCCCAGCAAACAAACAACCCAACAAATGATATCGCATCATCAGTTCGTGAATTTGCAACTCATAAAAATACATGTAAATCAAGTAAAAATGTAACGCGACCGTCGGGGATAATATTATACAGCATTCATTTCAAGGATGACCGCCCTCATAGCAAATTGAACATAACGTCAAAATATGTTTGAGGGGGTACTTCACCAAATCAATTAGCCCTGTTCAAACTGTACCAGATGCCGATGGACATGATAATTTTCCCAGATTTGTATTACCAACTCTATTGTATGTTATATTATTTATTTGTTTCAGTAATAGGGGGGGGGGGCGTAAAAGAAATCGGTGTGGGGGTCAAGAATCAAATTGGGTTCTTGGCTTGTAATGTAAACATTGCCTGAAATTAGCCTAATTTAGTCAGAAATGAGACGTGTCAGACCCATTTTAAGCTCTCATTAGTTAATTTGATTTTAAAAGTTAATATTTTCGAATGAAGGGGGAGGGGCGGGATGAAGCTTGAGCTGGCTGGGAGGCAAGTGGTAGGCAGACTTCAAAACCCAAAATTGTATTTTCGTCTTCAAATTCAGGGCCAAAAAGTTGATTTGAAGATTGCAGTTACATGCTTTTCAGTGATTTTGATTGCTTATTATGGACACCCAGGTAAGGAGGTGTTCATCATAGGGATCCACCCTAATTAACGCCTCGGCGAATTTTATTTATTTTTTAGGGCATCAATTGAAGCCTGCCCTACCCCCCCCCCCCCCCCCCCCATCCAGGGGAAAGGGGAGGCAGGGATTTAAAGGGGTAGAAGGGGGCAGGGGAAAAGGGGGCAGGGGTGGCGCCCTTCCCAGCTCCTACCCATCCTTTACTATGTTATTCAGGAGAAATGCACACATTCGGGGAAGTTGAAAGGGTTTTAAAATAGTATTAGCACATATTCGCACGTTATACGACCACATGTCCAGGAAAATCAATTAAAATGTACCTTAATTATCATAGCCAGATTTCCTCAAGAAGTGAATGTGTTACCAAGGATTACAACTATAGAGATTAATCATCGGCCCTCTCAATATCGCGTTATACCCAAACTTGATTCATGCATGTTTTTGGACAAAAACATGCATTTCCCCTTATAGCCTTGAAAAAACATTACATCGATTACGTCACAAACTAAAATGTGGCCCTTTTATTGCATAACATTTTGTTGGACAGCTTACGCAAACAAATGATCCTTAATACCACACCATGGTGGCAAAATTCGAGGCCACATTTGCACTTTTCAACAAAAAAAGCAGTGGTGCGATACTTTTTTCCATGTGTATAGTCAAAGTCAAATCATTTGAGTGGTAGTCAAATCATTTGAGCGGTAGTCAAATCATTTGAGCGGTAGTCAAATCATGTGAGCGGTAGTCAAATCATTTGAGCGGTAGTCAAATCATTTGAGCGGTAGTCAAATCATTTGAGCGGTAGTCAAATCATTTGAGCGGTAGTCAAATCATTTGAGCGGTAGTCAAATCATTTGAGCGGTAGTCAAATCATTTGAGCGGTAGTCAAATCATTTGAGCGGTAGTCAAATCATTTGAGCGGTAGTCAAATCATTTGAGCGGTAGTCAAATCATTTTAGCGGTAGTCAAATCATTTGAGCGGTAGTCAAATCATTTGAGCGGTAGTCAAATCATTTTAGCGGTAGTCAAATCATTTTAGCGGTAGTCAAATCATTTGAGTGGTAGTCAAATCATTTTAGTGGTAGTCAAATCATTTGAGCGGTAGTCAAATCATTTTAGTGGTAGTCAAATCATTTGAGTGGTAGTCAAATCATTTGAGTGGTAGTCAAATCATTTGAGTGGTAGTCAAATCATTTGAGTGGTAGTCAAATCATTTTAGTGGTAGTCAAATCATTTGAGTGGTAGTCAAATCATTTTAGTGGTAGTCAAATCATTTGAGCGGTAGTCAAATCATTTTAGTGGTAGTCAAATCATTTGAGTGGTAGTCAAATCATTTGAGTGGTAGTCATATCATTTGAGTGGTAGTCAAATCATTTGAGTGGTAGTCAAATCATTCGAGTGGTATATAGTCAAAGTCAAATCATTTGAGTGGTAGTCACATCATTTGAGCGGTAGTCAAATCATTTGAGTGGTAGTCACATCATTTGAGTGGTAGTCAAATCATTTGAGTGGTAGTCACATCATTTGAGCGGTAGTCAAATCATTTGAGTGGTAGTCACATCATTTGAGCGGTAGTCAAATCATTTGAGTGGTAGTCACATCATTTGAGTGGTAGTCAAATCATTTGAGTGGTAGTCATATCATTTGACTACCTTGCTCCACCACCCCAATTTTCTCGGCTTCCCTTTCCACTTGGTCAAATTAGCGTGGCATAAATGAGATTGGATCAAGACTATTCTTTTCTCATGACTGAAGGCTGACAGCAAAATTGTTAACTTTATTTGTTGGGAGTGGCTGTTTTTAATAATAATTCAACCAGCATGCTTATATAGGCTTTTTAAGCCTGGCCCGAGCAATTTGCTTAAGTCTGGTCCCTTCAGGACCCAAGCGTGTGTCTGTACGGACCGACCGTGTAAACAAACAAACAAACAAACAAACAATTAAAGCTAATTAGGGTGGTATAAGAAGCGATAATAAAAATGTTCATTCAATAAATATTTTTTCAAATTGTGAAAACCAAATTATCATGCAGAAATGAACATTTTACAATGTTGCACATTATCGGCACAAATAATAGGTCGTACGACCGTACGACCTTTGGACTTCCTTGTCACCTACTTCAATGTGGCTTCTTATCTCAATACGTGAACCTATCAGTGTGATGTAGGTGAAATAGTTGCTACGATTGAAAAGGTCGAAAAGGCACCAACCTATCAATAGATGCGATGAAGCGTTCATTCCTATTTATGAATAGAACGATATTACGAGTTATGGTCCAATGACGATATCTCGACCTAAAATATTTAAAATACGTGTCTGTAAATTGACTGCTATAGTAGACAATCTATAGACTCTGACTGTGTGCAGGAAAGGTGAGAAGACCTTTCCTGCTGTGTGGTAGTGTCTATAGACTCTTACTGTGTGGTGTAGCTCATCCATATATAACATGTTTTATTAATAGGGTTGATCTGAATTTGTGTTTTAAAAATACCAAATAAATTATACACGTGTACTATGTCTATGTCCGATGTAATGGTCCATACAGAAAAGCACGTTTATCAAACAGCAAATAAAGTCCTGGCAAATTATTTCTATCTAAAGGTACTGTAAGGCCAACTCGACATCCGGAGATATCGCATCTGAATAGACTAACCCTTATTCAGTTTGCTTCAAGAAATGGCAATAATTTGAAGTAAATCAGTGAACCACCATTATGTGTCCATTATGACTATTAAAACAATGAAGTTCCTTTAGTGTACCCTACCACTGCATGTCTTCAATGGAGACATGTGAAGAACAACCCATTCACTTATACAGTGAAGAATAAGAACGGTAGGATATTCTAAATCTTGGCCAAAATGGAACAATTACACAGTGAGGAATAAGAATGGTAAGGGTATTCTAAATCTTGGCCAAAACGATTTCTCTCAACAAAACCGAACATCCCATCTTCCTACTCTTTTAATTACATCTAGAAAAGGCCCCTCAAAATATGACAATTATTGCAACGAGGAGATAGATGGTCCCTAGTTCAGAAGTTGATAGGTGGATGATTGTAATAATGTACTTATTCAATGGTTGGTCAAAATCCTCTTTGAAAACTGCCAACCTATTTATATAAGAACAAATCAACACTATAACACGCCATTAAATACACATATTTCGCCATCATTCTGTATTTTCATTTTTTTATCTTTATTCATTCAATAACTTGTATTAAACTGCTCAAGTAATATGAATTATGAACATACAATACAATGATATACATCGATGTATATCAGCAATCATCAATGAAGTTTTAGTTTAAAACTGTTCCACGTATTACATACATGTTTAGAAAAATAACTAGGTACACAGGAGTAAGATACAACACAAAATAAATAAAATACTATGTTGAGGCATGAGTCAATATAGTATGGAAGATACAAAGGCCCTGACACAATAGAAGCTACAATATAAAATATACTTTGTATATTAGACAGTTAACAAAATTGAATGCCCTGTATTTTAGGTCAGTTTGTTTTTTCTTCATTTTCTCAAAATTCAATAATTTGTAACGATTGTAACGAGCTGCAATTTAAATTCAAATCATGCATTTGTGTTTGGGACTCAAAACATGCACTGGATGACTGGACATCACTAATTCACGTTCAAGGATCTGAAAATGCAAAAATACACATGCAATTAAGAACAGATGGTAAAAGAACATTTCCTGAAGCTGCAATTTCAATACCATAGGGGCAAATTTGACTTATTCTAATGCAAAACTGACTCGACTCTGTGCTTTTGGGGAATACATTGAAATAGCTGCTTCAGTAGTGATAAGAAATACTTCAGCTCAAATAAAATCTTAATCCCATATGTAAACTTCGAGATACAACGTAATACTTGTAAAATTAAAAGATTGTAAATCTTGATACTGTGAATACACACAAATAAAGCTGTAACTGTAACTAAAAGCTGCACCATTTGCATCCTTTTGCTTATAATTCTAATTCAACATGTGACTGACGAACAAATATTCCCATTGCAATTCAATGACTCTGTGTCACATGTTAAAACATTCCCACTGAAATCTGATATCCAGTTCACAGGTGATTGTCTACTTGGTGTTCATGTCGCCTTGAAGTTGCATTGGTCAGTGCCTATTCAATAGTTAGTACATGTAAGTTCCAGATTGGCAACAAATATGCGTTTTTAATTTCTTCACACACTAAAGTAATCCAAGCGTATGTGCGCTATTTTGGCATATGCACGCGTCGTTCATATGATACACAATGCCCCCCCCTGTTGCATAATTTAATGCGAGCTGTATTTTTGTATAAATATTAATTCGCTGCTGTACGGAGACTCGCCAATTTGGAACTGACTTGACTATAAACTAGTGATTGCATCATTCATAATATCACATACATTTATAAGCAATGGTGTTGCACGCACCTATGTCATCAAACAACTTCTTGATACAGAAATGCTGCACCTATGATTAGAATACACACTGACATCACCTCCCAAATTGAGGCGACCTAAGTTCTACAATGAGATTATGTCTGAAGGATATTAGCAGGTACAGATAGATTTACACAGCTTTTTGCTATTTTAAAAAAGTTAGACAAAAATGGTCCCCTGATAGCAAATTCTTGTTTCTGAGTATATGAAATCTTAATAAAATTCACCATGTCCCCAGCTCTGAATCTGTTCCAAGGAAAAACAACTTGTTCATTGCAGCTCAATTCTTTTTACAAAAACGTACATCACCGTTCAAGCTTTTTGAGTTTAAAACCTGACTATCCCATGCATATTGTCAAATATTGTGAGCGGTGATAATGATATTATGATGATGATGTCATAGCTTGAAAAGAATGGACAAAACCATATCAGTAAGTTATACCATGTAAGTTTGAAAAGACAAAGACCAAATCCTCATGTGTCACTAACCTTCAACCAAATGCATGAGGCCAAAGGTCACGGTCCACCTTAAACTGAATAGGTTATATATCTATGAAGTAGTTGCACGGACACTCTACGTGCATAATATTTGTAAACACACTTTCTCATATTTGTATAAACTTCTTTCCCATTTTTACATCTTATTTACAAACAATATTTACACTATTTACAAAGTAATTGTTATGGAATTTGGGAATAATAGATACAAACAAATGCTGTTACTTTGACAAAGATATGGAATCAATCTCCAGGTGAAATGGAGAGATGGCACACACAACCCTTTTTTGAACTGATTTGGATTATGAAAACCATATCGACTTACCAATCAGAATATCACAAGAAAAAGGAAGAAATGATCAACTACGTGTATATGGATTAAGATACCATTTCAAGAAAACATTTGGATAGTGGATAGCTTTCAATTTAAGATTTTAATTCTGCAACATCTATCGTTTCTAGATTTCTGCAATAAGGAGTGAATCCAAATACATTAGCTGGAGTGCATGCTCAAAACAGACAAATAAATTCCTAGGAAATGGAAATGAGGCATTCATACACATTGTGTGTATACCTAGAGTCCAAGGGCTTAGGCAGCCAGCCATGCAGGCTTCTTTTGCACTTTGCATGGCCAGTTTTGAAATTACACACCCAATGACTATGTGGCCTATACCTTATTACTAACATATTTGCACTCTTTCTCCAATTTGCAGATTTTGCACACCCAAATGCTGAAATCCTGCCTAAACTCCCTGGACGTCTCTGATCTGCTAACGGAATATAATTACACACACATTTGCCATCACACAAATTACCAATAACAATTTGGAGAGCGACTAGGGTCTCCAATATAATAGTTTTTGTATATTATTTACAAAATGTACAGTGACAGTTCCAACTATTGGCTTGTTTTGTCCTCATCTTTTTGTGTTGATGTGCCATTACGGGGGACCAGATACATTGTACCATCAGGCATTTGCTGCAAGGTGAAATCATTGGGGTCGACAGGTTCGCCGCTATCATCACGAAGAGTTTGAAAGATCTCGTTGTAGAGCTGCGAATAACGGTCCCTTGTCTCCATTGTCTCTTTATCGATCATGTCACGTTCCCGAACAAGTTTATCTTTGTCGGCTCTTAGATCATGAATGGTATGATCGATTTCTACAATGGCATCAATTTTACGTTTGCGACAGTTCTGCGCGGCAACTTTGTTCTTTCCGCGTCTCCTGATGTCGCGAATGAGCGCGGTTTGAGCATCATTCAAATCGTACTTCTTCATGAGCTCGTTGAAGGCGTCCACTGGCAAATTGATTACCTTGTCGATATTGATAGGAACCTTCAATGCTTTAGCGCGTCTCTCATCCCGTGACAGTCTTTGCCTCTCCGCACGTTCAGCAGCACTCTGGCTGCCTTTCGATGTTCCGTTTTTGCTGCTGTTTCCATTACCATTGTGCGAATTTGAAGAACCAGAATATGTATGATTGTGCTTGATGTTTTCCATCTTTGGGGGTTGACTGCTGAAGCCGTTGCTATAGCTGTCTTTGCTTTGACCGTCACCAGTGAAACCTCGTCTGCTCCCTGCATAGAAACAAAACAAAATAACATATTATGAGTAAATACAATTGCCAATTTTATTTTCCTTTGAAACACTAATGCCACATCAGAGATGACAATGCAAGCCTTGATAAGATAATGGAACTCAATTTTATATTTATCTGTGGCACAGTTAATCTCTGTACAGTTAACTTCCTCATCTCCTCTGGGTTTCATTATGATGAATCTGAGATCAACTATATTTATAGATCAACTATATTTATAGACCAATCCAAACTCCCACACAAAAGTGGATATGTTTATTTGTATCATGTTTACATGGAGTGACTGTCTGTAGTAATGTGTTTATTATATATTTTCATATGAACTATCTGCTCAGTCATTATAAAAACAATATAAACATTATAAAAGACAATGATATTGTCTCTGACAAGATGAGTGACTTCCAAGTCGTCAAATCTTCCAAGTCGTCAAATAAACGGGCGGAAAATAGGGGCAATTGGTTTTTGAAAATTCTCACTGGTTCACAGTTTTTACACTAACCATTGGGCAATTTCATAAGTACCAGGGACAATTTTTAAAACGTAGGGTCAGTTGACTGAGTGCAAACAATAACCAAACCGTGCCGATGTGCCGTACAAGGTCGCAACTAGATATGGACACAATGAGATGGCAGAAATTTGAGCCAGGTTGTCTGGTTTCAGTGATTCCCAGGCGCAATTGGTGACTGTCTGAGTGCAAATTTGCAAAGTTCTCACTTTTTTGTAAATTGCAAAATAGTCGGTAACACGTGTTACGGTAACACGCGTTACATTTTGTCCATCCATAATTTACTAGCTTTATATTATTTATTTAATTTCTAAATTAAAATTAAGTTTGACTTTAACAATGGAACTAACATATAAACCATAAATAGTGATAACTAACTCTAAAAAAATTAAGGTTTTAGCACGTTTTACTGAATACGAGTTCGGTAACATGCGTTACGACATTTTGATGGCTTATAGTGGAGTGGTGGTTATGAATTTATCAAATTGTTTACTATTTTTAAATAGGGCCAAACTAGTAGGATTAAAATTATAAGTGGCATCAATTAAAATCAAATCAATTAGGAAATATTTTCAAAAAAGTGTTGCTTCGGTAACACGTGTTACCGTTTTGGAAGTAAGAAAAGTTTAAAAAAATCATAGTTAACAACGGTCAATGGTTGCAATATTTTTTTTCCTGAACGTTTGCATAGGCTTTGCACAACATGAATGTAAAATTAAATTTTTTGGAGCATTTTTTAGTTTTTTTGCTCCGTCACATTTTCATGGAATCGCCCATGTACGTTAAATGTGCCAATCTTTGTTCCACAAAATCAATGAAGAATGTCGTCCTACATGTAAGTCGCGGAAAATGCTGCGCCAACCACTTGATTACAAGCTATATATGTCACCTCCAAACTTACAAGCATAATTAAACAATCAATTTGACACCTACCTCTGCGATAACCATCATAACCACCCGTAGCACCTTTCAGCTGGTCATGTTCAAGACTTGCGTTATAGCCGGTAGCACCTTCCACACTCTCGTCACTACTGAAGGGCGATGAGGGGTCACTCAACTCTTCAAAAGGTGATCCTGTAGATATAGAGGGGAGAGAATATTTATAATGTTAAAATTCAGTTTTTGAATATACATGTAGAGTAACCATTGCAATCAGCTATCGGAAAGGTAAAAACAGAACTTCATATTTCATGTAGCAAGTTCCGCGAACTACATATTAGGACATCCCAGACATTTAATCAGAACTCATATTTAAAGGTGAAAAAACAATTTATTAGTCAAAAATTGTATTCAGCAAAAACTGCAAAATATGACTCTTTTAAAGAGCTTGGTGAATAGCCCTGCAGACGTCTTACTACGTCTTACTTACACAAATATAACTTCATACAATGCATTCGAAATTATTGGAGAAAATCTTTAGGTTCTGAAGTCGGGTGTATATAAAACGAGGTTATTCTTGCCTTCTGACTGGACGGACATTAACTACAACATACGTGTACCAACCAACTGACCTGACCGAGGACATCATGAAAGGATCCTGCTCCTGCAGCATCAAACTAACCCTTATTAATTAATACTTACGTGTTCCTGTTCCAGAATCATCATCATCGGAATCCACTTCAAATGTGTCCATAAGACTCTGCACCTGCTCATCATAGTCCATATCAACTTCATCAACGCCTTCGTTCAGGAGTTCCAGTAGTAAGGATCCTGATTCTGCCGATACATTGATAGGAAAAGAGCCGCCGCCTGTCTGTTGTGCTTCCAGTAGTAAACTGCTGAAGTTCATGCTGCCTTGGTGTTCGGAGAGACCAGCAGATGGTAACGAGCTGGTGTTGAGGCTCAGGTTAGCAAAATTTGACAATGGAGAGAAAATTTCTGGCTGTTGCGGGGGCATTTCATGAGGGGCTGAATTGGGAGGGAGTATAGTCAAATTGTCACGCTGTGTCATGTTCTGTCCAATGTTTGATACATTCTGCAAATTGACGTTACCATTTGTGGTGGCATTCATCATAAAAGGGTTATCAATAGGAGGTTGGGTCACATTCATCATGGTGTCAACCTGTTGTGGTGCATACTGCGTCGCCTCGGTACTGGCGTTACTGTGCAGTTGATATCTTAGTTCTGGAATAGAAGCAAGATCTTGCCATCTTTGCTCAGCATCCACTGGGTTGAGCTGAGACTGGAATGTGTCAGAAGATTCTGTCGGACTAGCAACGACAGGTGGAGGGGAATACTCTTCATCAATGAGTTGTAGACATTCTTCCAGGGACAAATTGTCTTCTATTGGCACTGTGGGTGTTAACTGAGATTCAGTCTGTACTGTGAGTCCTTGCTGTGTTGGGCTTGCCGTCACCTGTTCCTCCTGGCGGGTTTGAATCGGAATAGGTACAAACTCTCCAGTTTCCCCATCAATGTTATATTCAAACCTCTGCCATGCATCCTGTTGCTTTAATTTCTCTGGAATATCTGGTTTATCCAAAAGTTCCGATTTGTATCCAAACGCATCCTCTCGACTCAAACCCATGTCGATGTCTTGTCTCCATAGTGACTCTATCAAGTCCATGTCCTGATGATATAAAATAAAAGACAACAAAAATGGTTTTAATTTTTTTCAAACATAAGCATCTTTGATATTCAACAAAATTAAATATTTGATGTGATAGAAAAACAGGTATCTTCAGATTTGACACTAGTGGTGAACTTGTACAATATTATGGGTAATCAGCACTCCAGCATCAGATATGCAGTAAAATGTATAAAAGGTTAAAATAAATGTACATATGACAATATGTTAATTTGTTAATACATGTATGTATAACCCTAACCCTACCATACCCCCAAAATACCACGACTGGGCACGTTGGTACCCAACCGGCGTGGAAGTTTTTTGATGAAAAAATGGACCCAGCCCATATAGTTTGCGCAATATACTGCGCAAACTAGCCTTGACAGCCGTGGTGAAGTGTGGAATCACTCCCCCCCCCCCCCCCCCCCTGAAATAACCCCGTCGGTACACACAAGGTCCTGTCGGTACATTTCTGATTTTGGCCATGCCAGTTTTGATAACGTCACTCCTACACTCCCCCCCCCCCCCCCCCCCCACCACTTATCAAGATTTCAGATTTCAGCGGCTGACGGAAAAGAAATTGGGCAAAGAAATTGGGCAACTTTACGATTTTGTTGGGAGTCTGTAAACAAAATATTGTCGGTACATCATGACTTTTGTCGGTACAACTATGTCGTGGCCCCCCTGTTTCCAAAAGCTGGGTACGCCACTGCCAGGGGCGGCAGACATAATTTGTTTGATCCTCCCATTAAACCCCCCCCCCCCTCCCCGATTCTGTGGACCATCCCCACACTGCTGTACAGTGTTTTCACTCACCCTATACAAAGGGTGAAATACCCTTCACTTTTGACTTTCACCCTTAAATGTTCATTGTTTTACTGCCCAAAACACTGTATGAGCACACGTTTTGGCCATCATTATGTTTTTTACCCTCGATTACAGCTCTTGTTTTGCAATTTTATAACCCTTAAACTATTAGTTACTACACCATACAGAACCAAATGGGCAGCAGCACTTCTAGGCGTGCGCACCAAAGTTCTATCAGACGGTGCACAAAAACCTGGGTATACAATGGTCTCAAAAATTTAGCCTGGGAAGCACATCGCTTGTGGTATATGGTGTTCGGGTTACTTGCCCGTCACCCCGGATTCAAAGGGGCAGCAGACATAATTTTTTTGTTGGGTAATTACACTTTTAACAATTCTGTTTACTGGATGGAATAGATCCTGATATAATATATATTTTATTGAAACAATAAGTCTCCCTAAAATCGAAACCCACTTCACAGATCCTCTCCATCCATTACACAGGTAAGCTGTGGCTCAATGTAAACAAAAGGAATTTTGCATTTCAGCATGTTTATTAAATGATTGCATTTATTTTTGAACAGCTACCTCAGGTGACGGGTCTGCAACGTGGGGCGCAGCAACTGCTCCAGGCAAAGAGCCTTCTTCATTATTCCCACCATTCAAGTTACTGCTTGCCGAACCTGCATTGTCAACATTGTTGTTGTCATCATTGTTGTTTTCACTGTCAGTGTTTACGGCATTGTTGTTTACAAGGTTCACAAATGTGTATTGCCTTGAAGGATTCGGTTCCAAACGATCTAACAGAAATGCTGTGATTTCTTGCGGGGTGTGCCCGTTGTCACGATAGAGGGCATGTAAGTCTGTGAATGCAGACCTGCGATGCCAATCAATGTCTAAGTTCTTGGGATGAACAGTGTTGTGTCCCTCGATGGAATTAAATAAATTATGGAATTGGGTCTCTGTCAAAGCTGCACTAGGTCCCAGCAATATATCATGAGCTTCAGGCAAACGGCCAAATGATCCCCTCATATATTCGTCTATATCCCCTCGGAAAAGACTGAGAAGAACCGCTAGAGTTAACAAAGAATCACGCCAATCTTTCTTTTGTCTCATCTTCAACCTTGATGCTTCGACCGGAAACAAAAGGCGATAGTTGTTCGTGTACCGGTCGGCGACCGGCGCATAAAAACAAATGCTCAAGTAGTTATTTTGTGAAAGCTGATCGGGACTGAAAGCTGTAACCGTCTGCGATAATTATTTTACAATAATAAATACAACTAAATAACGAGGTGTGTCGTCTTCGTAATCCAAAACACGAGCTTTGTTTGTGTTTGGTAAGTGTTGACCTCGCTGCGGTTGATCGTGTGACCTGTCTGCACCGGTGAAATCGTTTAGTCACTGCTGTAAATGCCGAAATGAATGCTATTTACGGCAAGAAAAGGAGCTATCGTTGTCTTTAAACTATATCGATGTAAAAACTAGTTGTTACGCTGTACATTCCAATGTATTAAGATCGTTGTATCTCTACATAAAGCTGAATTTTGCTCGCGCTCGACACAAAGAAAATCACACATTGCTTGTCTCCAAGTCGGCCATTTTAGATATTCTAAATTTAGAAATGACATCGATATAATGGCAGTACGTCTGCGCAGTACGACGTTGTGGAACTCACGAGAAGATTTGTTCACGCATGACAACTTCCAACCTTTGACGTCAATGCAAATCAGTTCCCATTCATTAAAAGTGCAGTAAGTCTATCCCATTCAATTCTTTATTTCTGAAGATGCTTCAATAATTCATGTATTCAAGGGAACGCAGTTTTAGCAGTTAGTATTTGTTGTACGCTATTTGCTTACCGGCTATTTATATCTTGGTGATATTTTTTATGCTTGTGATTGATATTTTACTTTACAATACATGAAATCAGGGAGTATCCATAAATACTCTGATGGGTTGTTGGAAAAACTGAGGGACGATCAACAACAACAAAAAGGTCCTTAAAAGGGGCGATCAGAATAAAAACACCCTATTTTGGGGGGATACAAAAAGTTCTTAAAAGGGGGATCAAGAAGAAAAAAAGCTATTTTGGGGGATCAAAAAAAAAGATGTCCATGTCCATGGCTCATTTTTTTTCCACCCGCCCCCACCAAAGTATTTATGAACACTCCCTAGTGGCTTGGTCTCATTTTCTACCACATCTTTCTAGGTACCGATGTAAAATAAAATGTCATCAATACGAATTTAACATTTTGCATCTTTTATTTTCATTTTTGTCAACTCAAAACAATTTGTAATCCACGAAAAAAATGTCATCACGAAATGGACATAAATTTTCGATAATTTCTTCACCTTAGTTGCTTTTTGTTTGTTTGTTTGAAAAATTCGTTGTTTCAGAGAGGGTTTTTTATTTCCAAGATTTTTTTTTTATCTGTCCATCCTTAAAGTTTTATTTTATTATTTATTTTAGGGTTGTGTACTATAAAATGAATTACAGTATTGTTTGGAAATCTGATACTGTAAGTCGCAAAGCTCATTTAAATTCATAATTTCTCTTTCCTGACATTTTTAAAAGTCAAACAGAATGTCAAAATATTTAATCGGAAGTGGCCATTATAAGATGCGATGAGATGAGCTGTAGGCCTACAACTCTTCAAAACCGAACCATCACTCGGAAGTGGCCATTCTAAGATGCAATGAGATGAGCTGAACAGCTCTTCAAAACCGAACCATCAACTGTTTAAGACGTAATGAACTGTCAAATTTATGTCCATTTAAAACGCATTCCGACTCCACAAAGGCTGGAATTGTTGATGTTCTCAGGAAGAAAGTCACAGTTCCTACAATTTTACATAATGTTATGTAGGCCTACCAAAACAGTAATATATATATATAATAATATATCCCTTTAATTACCAATTTCCTTCCAAATACCAACATTTCGATGAAGCTACCCCCCCCCCCCCCCCCCCCACAATCAAATGGACTTTCAGTTGCCTTTCTTGACATGAATCAGGCATACATATATAAAGGGGTAATGAGGTGTCTTACTGTATTCCTTGTCTTCCTGATCTTTCAGTGAGACAATTCAGCCAAGATAAGGCTCCTCACTAATTTCCTACCCTGATGAGAGCCTTACATAGGTCATGGATGGACACTGTAAAACTAACTAATTTAATTGTCATTGTTAATTTCATCAGAATTTTTAAAATAACTCTTTGCAGTCCAATCATAGACCCTGAAACAAGCTGGCAACCCTTTTTGGGAGGGTATGTTGAAGATGCAAGGACGTTTTGTTTTTTTATTAATTCAAAAGTGCCCTCTCAAGCATTGGTCATTAATAATTTCTAAGTCTAACATCCTGGCCAATGTATACCTTTTAAATATAGCCAATAATAGCCTAAATGATAACATTGGAAATGCCCCCCCCCCCCCCCCCACACCTGCCATACCCCGTCCTGGTGCCACCTATATGTACTTTCCTGGTCAGTCTAGGGGGAAGAGGCTAACCTCGTGATAACCCTCCTGCACCTCTATATCTAATTCCTCTACTCCTTTAGAGCCTGATAGTTAAAGACATTCCCAATTCTGCCACCTTCGTAAATCCCACAACTGACACCAAAAATTCCATTGACAACTTGTACTATTATTGATCTTTGACGTTGAATTACAGTTTTGTGGTATTCTTAATATATTCATTGTTGGGATGGGATGGGAATACCTTTATTAGTACATTGATTCTATTCTATTATTCTATGGTCATGGCTTAAAAATATATAATTTTGACTGAGAATATAAATTGTCTTGGTTTAAACAGCAAGGTAGTCCAGACTGATATTAAAGGATTTTATCAAATCCAAGGACCAAGGCCATCTTTGGCTAGGCCTACTACTCCGTTCAACCCTAGCTGCATGACTTACTTCATACATAGGATCTGTGACTCAAGGTAGGACTGTAGCATGTGTAGGTTAACATGATTATTCAATCCACACTCTGTGTTACTTTATAATTTACATTAAATAACTTCCTGGGCAGATGACAAGCATTATAACCAGGTCTCAAATTAAGAAATGGAGAGGGCACTGCAATTTGAAAGGGGCACCAAATTTCTCTAAGGCAAATGGGTATGTTCTTATGAATAAATGAAAACAGCCAGAAATTGAGAGCATCAATGCAACTAGGTGGGGCATCAAAGGCAATTGTCTTTGATTAATTTGAGCAAGAAGCATTAGTTACCCCATTGTGTTATTAACACCATTTAAACATAAAAATTACAAAGTATTTGAATCCTCGACTGCTCTACATCACTACTATCTGGTTTGAACTCTGTTGGAGATGGCCGGTTCGCTCAGTGGTAGAGTGTTCAATTACAAATACTGTATGGAAGGTCATGGGTTCAGGTCCCACACTGACTAATGTCCTTGCTTTTTACGTCGGTATATGGGTCGAGGCTTGTTATGTTGGTTTGAGTTGTGGAACTTGCGGTAGTTGTGTGTGCTGTTTACAAACTAATGGTATGTACATGTATGACAGCCTTTGAAACATAGAGGAGTCCAATACTCAGCTGTGTATCAAATGTACTCAATACATTGGGTATAGAGACATTCAAGTTTAGATTGCATTGTAGACTGACCATTGCAATTTACCAGTCTGTGGTATTCTGGACAGATATCTCCTCCATGATTTGATAATTGAGGTGTGTGAGGCCTGTTAAGTGTTACTCTACTCTCTCTTGGGTCTGATGCTCAAGCTTCAGATTCAGAGATATGTATTCTAGGTTTGGATGTCTCCTTAGTCCTCACACCTCCTCAGACCCCCAGTCACAATGTACATTGTACTTCTGTGCATATGTGCAATTACTTTTTTAAATATAAAAATCTGCAGCAAATTGTTTTCATTGTCAGGTTTATCAGCTAATTGCAGTTCATCTACAACCACGTACTGAGTGTTGTTGAATTCCTTTTAAAACCAGGATTTACACTGCCATAGTATAAAAAACCAACTATAATATGTTCAAATCAATTTCTTTGAAACAGGCCTAGACTGACGGGTTGCCAAGTGGAAATAAACCATTAATCAAACTGACAGGGGGCCGGTTAAATATACAGATTTGTCCCACCCATTAGCAATTTTAACATAGACAAATTCAGCCCCTCCAAGTATAGTGTGATTCATGGATTTCATCCTTAGAATACTCTCCCTAGTTCTGCATGAGATACTTAGGACACAGATTAGATTTGATTTCACAAGTAAAAAGTGTTTAACTTTTTAGCATGGAGTTATTTAGCTCGGACTAGGAGTTATTATATGATAACTCCTTGGTTTAAGTGTGCTTACAGTGTTGCAACCAGAGTATGTGTTCCATTTCTACAATGAATGTACGTGTACATGTACTAGAATTAGAATTCCATACTTGTTGCTTCAAATGCTTGTTCTAAGTTTAAATCTAGGCCTAGGTCGTATTTTATTCTAGAGACCTCAATTCTTACCTTCTTTTTCAATATTTTAAAATCATTTTCAATTAGTTTATCCTCCATTTTGTCCATCTCAACTGGCTGACTATGCTCTGGAAATATGCCCATCTCAACATCCTCGTGATCCATAGTGATAGTGTTTGGTCTACCAGTGACAGTTAACAGTTCAGTAATTTCAGGGTCTATGGACACCACTATGCACTCAGTACACGCGGTACAGTATTGTAGGTTCAATACAATCCTTATCTCTAGACTCTTGCTTACGTTAGCAGATCTCACTGATCTGCAGATTCTGTCAAAATAGCAAAATGTCCGTTCTTGATGATATCACAGATTGATTAAAATATAATTCGATGTAATGTCTAGCTCACATACTACAACTGTCTCTTGAGGAATAAGTGAAAATCGTGAGATTTCTGTTGCTGTACCGAGAGTCGATCCTGTCTGTTTGGTTTGTGGTTGTTTGAACTGTCGGTCGGCTCAGCGGTCAGGTGTTACTTTGCTATGATGTATGCGTCAATAACGTACGTAACAGGTGAAAGGTCAACCTAATTGATTATTGATTTTCACGCTCATACCACGAACGCACAGTTTATCATGGTAAGACGTGAACCGAGTAATTGGTGGGTAATAGTCAACAACGAGGTTGTCTAGGGTGTGGGAGATAAACCAATCATCAGCCACAGATGTGATGTCATCATTTGGCATGCCCATATAGAGTTGTTCGGTTCCCGGAATGGTCATATGTAGCGTATTTTATAGTATGCAGTAGTGGAAATACCAAATGAATTTGACGATCATTTGTGTCGCAGCTCTATTATTAATAATATTGTATGTACTGATCATAAACGTAGTAGGCCTAAACCTTTATTCCGTAATAATAAGAGCGATTAAAATCATGTCTTGGTCAGTTCACCCTCGCTCGTCTAGTTGTGGAGTTACATGCTTTACATTGCAGAGGTCCATAGTTCGATTCCCACTAGGACCATTTTTTCAACTGATTTATATATTTTTGTAAAATTGGGTAGAAAATCCAAGCGTGTGCAACTTGCGGCCCGCGGGCCGCATCCGCATGCATACCCCTCCTCCGGACGTTTTTTTTTAATGTTTGACAATCACTGCAGCCCGTGAATGGATCTCAAAATCATAGTGAGGCCCGGGTGGTAGAAAAGGTTGCACATGCTACGGTAACCGTCTATGGTTAGAAATATTTCAAGTTCACAAAGTGTGTAGTTTCTAGTCAACCCCGGGTGAAAAGTCATGTTGGTATTTCCATCGATATTATATATATTTATTATTATTATTATTATTGTTTTTATTTTTATTTTCCATTGTGATTAATATTCATATTTTTTATATTTATTTATCTATTTATGTGTTTTTTTTGGTTGTTTTATTATTATTTTTATTCTTTGATTGATTGATTGAATAATTGATTGATTGATTGATTGATTGATTGATTGATTGATTGATTGATTGATTGATTGATTGATTGATTGATTGATTGATTGATTGATTGATTGATTGATTGATTGATTGATTGATTGATTGATTGATTGATTGATTGATTGATTGATTGATTGATTGATTGATTGATTGATTGATTGCTTGATTGATTGATTGATTGATTGATTGATTGATTGATTGATTGATTGATTGATTGATTGATTGATTGATTGATTGATTGATTTATGACTCCCCCCCCAGTTTTTATCACGAAGTGGTGTTTTCGACGAATGTCATTTCCATTTTTAAGCCAACTGGTTTTTTTACAACCATCAGGCCTACACCGTTTTTCTTCGGATAGACCTGGCAGAACGGGTATAGCCGGCTCCGGATTCAAAGCCTAGTTCAACCTTGTTTACATTTTCTAGGCCTTTACATTATTACGTCTATAACTACGTATGAGATTTATAAAGACAAAAACAAGGAAGTACTTTAAAGGTAATACTATGCTATGATGCGGATATTGTGTGACTAGTACTGGTTTCGTTGACGTGATAACACCAACATATGATACCGTAAATGAACTACTTTTAGAGAGGTGTGCGCTCGATTGGGGCCAACATTTTCACCAGATGTTATCTATTTTACTCTGAAAATGCACCATAATCATGACCGTTTATTAGGAAAATATGGGCTTTTCTGATTAGCTGCAACGGCATCATCCATGTCACCTACCTGGTGATTAGGGGCATAGAGAGATTTCTCAAAAAAATGAAATTCATCAGTAAAAATGAAAAATAAGACATTTTCTCAGCATTTCAGAAGGTATATTATTGTTTTTCACATTTCTTTGTATTTTGTTTAAAAATCACCACCAATTGAATTAGGGAGGTCGTGACTATATATCACGCAACAAGCCATGGGTGGTCTTCGAGGTTATTTTGAATAAACATGAAACAAATAAGTAAGAAGCCATCTGTGGCCTTTTAGATGAATGTGGCTAATATCGATGTGATGTATCGAAAAACGCTATCAAATCCACGAATTTCACATGAAATACTGCAAATTAAAGGGACACAATGTCATGTTGAATTTTTTAATTTTAATTATTTTACTTCAGAATTCAAGATGAACATTAAAAATTGCCATTATTGTTGTTACTACTAAAAAAAACCAAGCAAAACTTGATTAAAACAATGTTTTAAATATGTTGGAATACTACCCTTAACCATGTAAAATGCTGATCGGGCCAGATCAGCATTTTTGAATCGACGTTTTGTTGTACAAAGAGGGCTGATTTTTATTAATCCTTATACTATAGGTGGAACTAAATACATGTAGGCCTAATACAATTGTAAAAATATACAAATCTCAGTTTTTATTATATATTTTTGTAATTGAGGGTACTGCCTCCGCCACATCTCTTAATACCCTTTAAGCTCTATACTTTTAGGTGTTACGTGCCCCTTTAATAAAAGCGGCTGGTCAAGAAGAAAGGATCAGGAGCATGTTGTTATAAGTTCACATTGATTGATGAACCAAGAAAACAATGGGCTATTTCATTTTAAATCCATTACACGCACCCTCCTGGAAGATATTCCCTTAAAGGTATAGGCCTATTAAGTATTATGTGATCTTTTCCAGGGGAAGCCCTCAATCCTCGAAAAAAATTAGAAGCAGATTTTCTGGCAGATTTACTTTTCTGATCATAAATCATAAATGTATTCCAAGTAACAGAACGATGCGATTCCTAATAACCTCAAAATTATAGTTATCCGCTTTTTCCGATGCTTTTAACAATAGAACGAAATACCGTTGGAAAAGCGCTTTTAAATCGCTAGAAAAATGCTTTAAAAGCACTGAGAGTTTGGATATGGTCCCTTAGCGATCTTGATTCAGGTTGGTTTATAATTGACGCATCTTCACGACTGCACTAACACTAACAAATAAAACGGAAACCCCAACACCATATTCATTATCCAATATAAGTTGCACCGTCTCTGTCATGTCTGTGTGCAAAGGTGTTTTGTTTGTTTTTAAATCGAAATTTGTGAATACTATTATAGGCCTACAATGAGGAGTGGTCGCCCTTCAAGCCTCTGAATAAAAATAGAAAATAGCTTGGGTATATATAACCATAATTTAGGTCATGATCATTAATATTATAAGAGATTTTGTTAGTTGTGCATCATGCCAAAGGGACTACCGAAAAAGTTTAAAAGCTGTTGAGGGCAGTGTCCAAATTTCTACGACTGCCAGACTACGATGGACACGATATGCCCAAATCTGTATTCCGTCGTGGTTAACACCGTAATCACAGATACGCTATCCGTCGAGACATTTCAAATATCGCTAGAACTGTTAAAACTAAATGATTTCATCCTAAAACCGTTGGAGACTCAAATCCAGATGTAATATATATATATATTTATAATTAGCCCCCCCCCCCCCCCCCCCCACCGTCCCCCCACCGTCCAGTCCCTATAGGATGGGGTTTTTTTTCGTGATAGTCAATGTAAGCCGATTTTCAAACACGTTTTAATTTAAATCTTTTTTTAAATCCAATTGTACGCAACGCATCAGATACCCCCGATGTCAGGTTGCCCGACATCATCTGACGACTGCCCTCGGCCGGCAGACGACACAACGGATAATCATAGGCGACTTTACTCGTTCAAAAATATTCATTTAGTTAATATTTTCCCTATACCGGTCGAAAAATTGCAAGGTTACATGGTTTTTAAGGTTTAATTTTAGAAAGATAGCCTAGCCCACGAAGCCATATTGAACGCAACGTTAAAACAGTTCCACGTGTCCTGCAGTCCTATGGTGCGTTTATTAAATCAAACTGTGGTATAACTCAACACATTTTGCAGCAGCTTAGTCACTTCCTTATTAATTATTATATTATATCTATAATTCGTTTTTCTTTTCGTTTTTCTATAGTATCTATGGCTCTGAGAACGTTTTAAAAGCTTTGAAGTGAACGGTCTGTATACATGATACAGGTAGTCTTATAATTCAGGGTGTCGTATAAAGTGTTACGGTTGAGAGTTGATGAACCCATGTTCTTCGTCACACGATAATATACCAATGGAGGCGATGGGACCTAATATATATCGCTTCTATCACGTTGATTTTCTCATTATTTTGCAATGACAATTTGGAGGCTCTGAGTCTGAAACTTGATGAACCCATGTTTTTCGTCACACGATAGTATCATACCAATGGAGGCGATGGGACCTAATATACGGTATATCGCTTCTATCATGTTGATTTTCCTTGATGTCATTATTTTGCAATGACAATTTGGAGGCTCTGAGTCTGAAACTCAAATATTGGCATATTTTATTCCATAAAAATACTTCTCCATTTTGAGTAATCAGCAGGACTTTATGGTTTTGGTGGTTTTATTACTTTTATATACTAGCTATTAATGAAAATTGTGCAAGGATTGAAACGGCTGTTTGACCGTAATGTGTGCATTGATCCATGAAATTGTTGTTGGTATAAAGCGTATTGATCTTGTTTATCCTCCGAAAAGATGAAAGTAATCGACTGAAAAATAAGCAAAATATGACCGATTGTAAGCTGAAATATGACCGGTTGTAAGCTGTATAGCAAAAATATGACCGGTTGTAAGCTGTTAGCAAAAGGAAACATTCTTTTTTCACCATTCCAATAGGATTTACACATTTAAGACATGTGGCATAAATGGAGCAAGTGCTCACTACAAGCATTTATTGTGATTCTGACATAGTAAACGAGGCAAAATTCACACAAAAGTGTTTAAAGCATTGCATATTTTTAAAATTATGAGAATGTACCATAGCATATCAAAATATTGCACAAATGAAATGTTGGGGCGACGCTTAACTTGTTTCTTGATCAATTGCATGAAAGTCATGACAGTCACAGTTGTGAAAAGTGCTTGACAGGTTCACAAATTATAAGTTTTGAGTCCATTGCTTATTGTGCTAAAGTGTTGCAACATATCAAATGAAATTATAGCTTCGTTGCAATTTTAAATGGAAATATTAGTTCTATTGTTTGTTGATATTTAGGTCTTTTAGGACGAAGCCCACCACTGATATGGCCACCATTGTCACTCAATTTAGCTATGCTTTACAGTAACACTTATAGTAATAACACATGTCTCAACCTTGTTAACTATGTGTAAATCCCCAAAAAGAGGTCAGCTTACACAACTTGATACATTTTGCTTATTTTTTCAGTCGATTGCTTTCATTTTTTTCGGAAGATGAAATAGATCAAATACGCTTTATAAAAACAACAGCAATTGTATGGTTCAATGCACACATCAAGGTCAAATGGTCATTTCAATCCATGCACAATTATTTTTGATTCACCCTGTATAGCCGCATATTATAATTATTTGCATGGTCAAGTAGTTTACTTAGAAATTATGCCATATTGAAAATCGAATTTAGGCAGGGGCAATAAACCCAAAATCTCAAATTAATGTATTGTGCAGTTTCAAAATTTGACTTATACATTTTCATGATAAAAGGCTTAAATGTTGTTTCTTTTTGCGAATTATAATTATAATTGGGTATCAATGTCTATGAATACTTCATGAAGGAAAATTGATGAAATATTATCAGATTATCTGATCTGAGCGGAGATATATGTATGCAGAGAGAAAAAGTAAAAGTAATAAACACAGACTCAGGTCTTGTGTGACTGAGGAACATGAGGAATACAGAGGTGAGACAATGTGTCGTTCATAAACTGTTTTGGCAAATGCCGGGATTCCTGGATCAGAAGATGAGGATGTTGTACACAGTCACCGCTTATCTCATAAACTGACACACAAATGAAGAAAAAATGTATAAAGAACTTAAACATATTTGAAATCACCATGAGAAATTCATTGAAATAAGTACAAACATGTCTCGCATTGTTTTAGTCATCCTTGAGATAGACTTTGAAAATTGGCAAAGGTTTCTGAAAAATCTGTTGTTATGATGCCGCGTGGAAAGTTTCAAGCACGTTGTGATATCACTGGATATAAAGCATAATATCACAAACCGAATGCATAATTTTCATTTTCCAGATATATAGCTGAATACATTTTATATATACTTTCATTACCAATCATGATTCAAAGCATCACAATTTACACATCCCCTGGTATGATTGATGACAACTGAAAAAGGGGCTTCCAAATGCCCCGCTTTATCCTGAGTGTTTAAGCTAAAGATTTTTGACTAAATTAGACTCAAACTATCCAGGTTGGACACAGAGAACTACACCAGCCTCCCAGGCTCGGCATAGGCAGGTCATAGGGGAAATCCGAGCCTTTGTCGCCGGCGACGGTAGTCCGACGCAAGTATCGGCCGGCCGGCCAAACTCGACTCAGAACCGTTGGACAGTGTTAGGCTAATATTCTAAATCCAATGAAGAAAGCCAGGCCTATTATCATTTCGTATAAATGCAACTGACTCGACTGTAACCTAATTAAAATAGAACTTCTTCTGAAACAAAATCAACATCAGATCCCGGCATAAGACATTATTTCTGTATTACCTATTCACCTTGAATCATTGTAACATAACACAACAATTACACTTTAAAGACTAAGATGATAGCGCCTGTGACTGCCGCGCAAAATGGAGGCACTGCGAACCTTAGTATTTCACTTTAAGAACCAAGGAGCCGGTCCCAAACAAAATCCAAGGTTTTTGAACTATTTGTGAACAACGAAATGCAGCTGAGTCGTGGAATTCCCTTTATTTTTATTTTTAAATGGTCTTACCAGAAAATGACCAAAGATTTGTTGAACTTCATCGGCTATCTGTTACAATATAACATTATTATACAAAGGGTCTAACAATTAAACTTCACAAAACCAGTTCACATTTCTTTGACATAAAAGCCAACTCTTGAAGTTTTATATCTCGTATATAATGATGGTCATTATTAAGTTTGAGATTTCTTCAATCATAACCACTAACAAACCAATATTCCTTACACGTCCAGCCATGCGAACTGTCTTCATCTTGATTCTTGTAAGATGTTCCTTCCTATAAATCAACCTCTCTTCTTAAGACACGATACTCCCCGGAATATACCTTTTGATTGGCGCTTTGAATTTGATCTTTCTGCAAGGCGCCTTATAAATGTTGATCTTAACAAAAACCCAACAATAACATCTGGTGGAATGATCCTTAAACCACTTTCCGAAACATAGTTATCCATCTTCAGAAAGGTGAATTCCAAACAATCTTGCCGGATTTACTTATAATACAAACTGCCAATGTGTAAGGAGTAATGGGAATTAGTGCAACATGGATGCCAACATATAGCCCGGCGTCTTCATGAAGTCTTCCACTTGTATCCCGGCATCTGAACATATTGGTTGTGCCTTCCTTATACGCTAACTCGATATACAGCCATTCATGTTGATAGTTAGATGTGCCTACCGTCTCCATGAAGTCTCTCTCTCTCTCTCTCTCTTTGCTCTTTTTGTAACGTTGGTTGTGTCTTCCTTACCAACTCGATATTCAACCATTCAGGTTGATAGTTAGATGTGCCCCTACAACCCGGCGTTATAGGTTCTTTCTCTTTGCTCTTGTAACCCGGTGTCTTGACACGTTGGTTGTGCCTCGGACATGCATGATATGTCTTCCTTCTACTAAACTCTAACTCGATATACAACCAGTAATTGTGTTTTTACGCCAGATTTCCCTTAGCATCATCAACCTCATTGGTTGAGTATGTCTCCATAAACCTATAACCCTTTTACAAACCCCTTCTGACTATATTTTATGTCTATGTGTTGTGATGTGAACGAGATATTGTTCCCCTTTCTGAAGTATCCCAACAACGACCTCCTATTGGTTTCAAGATCTTCCTTTCTCTTAATCTGTGTCTTTATATATGTTGGTTGCGCATGAAATGAATCTCTTCTCCTTAACATGCTTTACCAATCCGGCGTTTTTGAACAAGGGTTGCGAGAATTCGTTTAAGACCTCTCAAATGCTCTTTCGAGTATCAACTTGGATTCTCGCAACTCTCGGCGTGGCGAAAATCTTTGCCAGAATGGCCACTCTCCAATCCTGTTCTCAAATACTATTTGTTGTACTGCATATGATATCGTTTCTCCCATATATTCGTTTTAACCAAAAACTGGTGTCTTCATGTTGGTTGTGCGTGGACTTAATGTTACTCTATCACCATGATCCCACCGACATCATAGCGTTGATTTTCATGAGCTGGGCGCTGTTTCAATCTTCCCTTCTTACTCCACCGAACACACTCCAGCGATTTCATGTTGGATAAGCATGAATCGAGGCCATATTATAAACCTAATCCGGCGTCTCCTTATAGCTGTGGATGGCTTGATTTCCCGCCTTCCTTCCCCGTATACCTACCAACCCTACCCGGTACCCCTAATTATCCCAGGCTCAACTGCTAAGAATGATATTGACAATTTCCCCTTCCTCCTTATAACATAATTTAAAACCAACTAATTAGCTCAAGTGATGCGCTTGTGTCTTAAGCTTGTGTCTTAAGATGTTTGTGAATCTTTGATCCGTCATATCTGAAATTTAACATGTTTAAAGGAGAGTGAAATTGTCAATTTCATATATAAGCCCATTTTAAGCTTGATTTTAAGACCTTATTGACATTATTTGTAACCAATAAGACTTTACACACAAAAATGCTCACCATTTTACTTCTAGTTATAGTTCTCGTATATCCTTGACGGTATATTCCATATGAGCATGAAGAGTTGACTCTCTTTATATGATGAGCTCTGCGTAATTCACGAAACCTTATTGCACCGGTGCTGTTTGTATTCACCGTTCTATGTCCAGAAGAACCCGGGTGGTGCTGATGATGGCCTGAATGGCCGCACGGACCACCAACCCCACCACTTCTCATTTTACCGCCGGCTCCGCCACCGTGACCGTGGTGTCCCCCGTGATATCCACCACCGTGACCACCGACACCACCGGCATACATGCCGGGGTTGGCATGGTTGGGGACCACCGCCGCATGTCCAACTGGTTGTGGACCGCGTCGAACCTGCTGCATGTTATACCGCCTTCCAACATGATTATTTTGCCAGCGACAATCCATAGTAAAAACAAAAGTATATTCCAAAGTGGACAGGTGTCTGTCTGAAGTGTATGTACTGAAATAGTTTCAGGTTTTAACTAATTGATTGGTTGGTCGTAGGACTTTGGGTATAATAGCCCCCATGAACCTGTTGCAGATATACTGTTGCTTGTGAGTATTCCAAAAGTGTTTGTAGTGCACTAACCCGTTGCATGAAAACTTTATTGGCGCTGTATGCAAATGAAGGGCGGAATGATATTACTCTGTAAACTTTCAGTGAGAAAGTTTATTTAGCTGATGTCCAAAAGTAAGTGCCTTTAAATTTGGTATACCATTGGAGCCAGAAATGATAGGGAACCAAGTCAAATAGCTACTGTTGAGTGTTGGGGGAGAGCCTTATTATTGGTCGTTTCCACTGAGTTGGAAGGCGCATAAATTGAGGGCTTCCTTTCCCTACCTGACTTCGTTCGTCCTGCTTTCAGCATGTTATACACACGGTTGCTATAAAAGATTTTACAGCGTGGAATTCGATTTTAACCTTAGCTTTAGTATCAAAGAAAAAGCGGCTGACTAATATGAATCGAAACGATTAACCTTAATGTGTCTTAATTGTTTTTGTAACAATTAGCATCAAGTTTGTATTAAACACATCACCACACAGCAACTTTGATGATGTCTTTGATGATTTCATTAAGCTCGTAAATATTGTGTTATGATTTCATATTCTCAAGCATGCCGTAGTATCGCAACTTCACTTTAAGAAAGTCATGTTATTTTAATCACTTTAAAAAAATCAAATTAATATGGCAATGTGTAAAACCATTTCATACGACTGTTGCAAGACATGTGATTTTGTTTTTAGTTTATTGATCTCATTCAACCACTTTCATGGTTAAACATTACATAGATATAAACTAAGATATTAACATGTTTTGTTTTATTTGTTTGTCGTTGCCATTGATTTCCCCCTAGA
Organism: Ophiura sarsii; assembly: GCA_035610835.1. NCBI lineage: Eukaryota > Metazoa > Echinodermata > Ophiuroidea > Amphilepidida > Ophiuridae > Ophiura > Ophiura sarsii. Next base: position 25,041,378 of record CM069456.1, read on the forward strand.
TTACTCAATCCAGATGTTTTTCCAATTTATAGAAAAAAACAAGTGATTGAAAAATGAAACATAAAGCGCCTTTTTAGAAAGTGCAAAAGCATTGCAGCAATCTTATAAAATGAAAGCATTTCGATTGCACTTGTAACTTTTCAATTGTCCACGTGATTGGAAGGGTTTTTAAAAATACTATAAATACATTCTATTTTTGAATTAAGATCATATTCCTAATATTGTCAAATGTTGGTTTACGGTTCCACAATCCACAGCCTACACATAAACATTGAACATCATTAGATATTTAACCAAACCTACACAGTGCAGTGGTGGTGCAATAACCACCTGCCCTGTCTATTCTATTAATTCCATAATTTCAACCTCTCAGACAATTCTCTGTTAACAAGTCCAACAGCTTGGGCTTCAGCCTAGCCATAACCAGCCTACTCCCCTTCAATAACCACCTGCATTTTAGCGACACAAGTTATAGCATATAGCATAGCTTGTTGCTCCCTTGTATTCGTTTGTATACTACTGTGACTATGACGGTAATTGACATGGTCAGGCAGACGTTTTGGTGAGGGGATAGAGCGGTGCGGGTACATTATGTGAACGCCAAATGACGTGGGTAAAGGATTAAGTGATCGGCATAGCTTTATAGAAGGCTTGATTGAAACTTATGAAGGGGACAAAATCATGAATCCAACGGCTTTTGGTTTGGAGGCGCGCCAACTGGCGACGGCTAAATAATAATAAAGATGTAATAAATGTAATAAAACTTGCATGGAAGGCGCAACCAGCAGGGCAAGCCAGTGATGTCATTCATAAAATGAATATGTTGAAAGTTGAATACACACTTGATGATAGTGATACTAAAATTGAAAATACCATGAAAAGCAGATGACAACTTGAGTTGAGCATACAAATTAGGCACGCTTTTTGAACAAACCAGCCCGTCGACGCGTCGTCTTTTGCACGTCGTGGGGGCACTACACTAAATCCTTCCGCGTTTGGTGTATGGTTCGGAGAAATAGTACCTAGGCTACATCAATTTGATCATCGTCCCAGGGGAAGCAAATAGAAGTAAATCTTGCTTATTTTTTATGAAAAAGATAGAATAGAACCTCAGCATTGCTAATGTGGTCAAAAATCGTCGGAATCGAATACGCACGGGCAGTGGCGTAACCAGCGGGGGGGCAGGGGGGGCGGGAGCCCCCCCACTTGGAACCCTTGCCCCCCCGCTTGCCCCCCAAATGAAATCAAGTACGGCTGTAAATGAAAGGAATCATGGAATTTTGATGGTCAAAAGTACACATATGAAAAAATTTCGCGCGCTACGCGCGCATATGTCTTCCCAAAATGAAATATTCTTTGGTACAAGCTTGTTTAGAGCCAAAATGTAGCTCGATCGTCCAAAAAATAGCTGTTAAGTCGAAAATTTTCGCGCGCTACGCGCGCATCTCTTGACTCAAAACAAATTACGAGCCCCCCCATTTCAAGTCACTGCCCCTTCTTGCCCCCCCAAATGAAAAAGTCTAGTTACGCCACTGCGCACGGGAGCCTAGGCTGCGGAAGGATATCGTTGCCGGAACCGGTGAGGAAGCGAAAATATCGGTTTAAAATGGTGAGGGCGCTGTTTAGGTGCCCGTAGCGAAAAATTTCATCTAGATGGGTCAAGAAAAATCAAGTTTAAAATAAAATTCAACACATATCTAATACATTCATGCGAAATAAAAACTTCCATCATTGTTACGTGGGGTAAAAATACGGTCTTGAAAAAGGGCCGAAACGCGTGTATTTCAATGGGAGACGTATTTAGTGGTGTGCCCCCTCGTAGGAAGAGGTTCTCCTCAAAACAAGGAAATCCCTACTAACATGTTAACCGTGCGTACTTATGCCTCGGTGTTGATAACAGTTTTGTCATACATTTGGATATCTGTAATGTTAAATTCTTTTCAAAAAAGATGTGTTATGGTTTTGCAGGAGGAACTGTTATTTCAACATCACTAGGGCCTTGAGGGAATTAGTTTTTAGTGAATTATACGATCCATATTACGCAGTCCACCCCGAACTCATGATTCCGTGATACATGGTTTTGACGAACTCGAAATAACCAAACTTTATGGTGTGAATTTATTAACCGTACACACTTACTGTATAAATGTATTGCTGTACAATGTTCATATGCTATGCGCTTTACTCCGTCAAGGATCAAATGTTGTTTACGGTAACGAACATCGCATCCCGGACTCATGATCCCGTGATACATGGTTTTGACGAACTAGAAATAATCAAACTCTATATAGTCTATGTGGTATAAAAACGTCAGTGTTGCTAGCGATATTAAAGGCATATTATGTGATCTTTTCCAGAGAGCGCCCTCTATTCATGATTTTTTTTAGAAAGTAGATTTTCTTGCAGAGTTTACATTTCCGATCATAAATCATACATACATTCCAAGTTACAGAGCGATACGATTCCTAATTACCTCAAAATCATGGTTTTAGAGTGAATTTAGAGTGAAAAATATAAACTGTCGGAATTCCGACAGTTTATTTTCACTCTAAAACCATGATTTTGAAGTAATTAAGAATCGTATCGCCCTGTAACTTGGAATGTATGCATGATTTATGATCAGAAATGTAAATCTGCAAGAAAATCTGCTTTCTATTTTTTTTTCGATGTTGAGGGCGTTCCCTGGAAAGATCACATAATATACCTTTAAGCGGATGATCGTCTCTCTTTCGTTGCATGCTGACTTTCAACGAGTTAACTTAAAGGGAATAGCGCATGGTGAGGAAAAGAACCGCTGACGGCAATTGTTGGTCCAACTAAACATTAGCTAATAACTAATACATCACCTATATCACACGATAGAAAATGCGTTCAATCAAATGAAGGATGGTTGATTGAGCGCGCCGTTCACATTGGGTAAGAGATTGTTGTAGAGTCGCACACAATACCGCTTGCATGTAAACATACGTAGAACAATTACAGACTGCGCCAATGTCCAACTTGTTTAGATTCAAATTGAGTCGCCGCGCGCTGCTCAATTTTCGTTAGAATCCGTACCATGAACCAGTCCCTTTAACGCCGCCAACGGGCCTTAATTTCAGTTCGACAATGTACGTTGAAGTTTATTATTTTTCACTTAAAAACCAATAAGCATTTCCATTAAATCATAAAAATCTTTGTGATATCTGTATGAATCACATCAAATCACCCGTAACCCTATACAAAGTGGGGCAAATTCTATTAAATCTATCAAGGTTCATCTTATGCCCCCAGCACATCTCTTTAATCATTACTTCAGTATTATCTAACGGAAACTAACGGTAGTGATGCAATCATTTACAAACAGGACTTTTTCTTTAACATTGTTTAAGTTTATTTTGTGTTATACATTAATAATAGGCCTATGTATCAAACTCTATAGTCCATGTGGTTTAAAATATGTAACGTTTAGGATTTGTATAAAATAACTATTAATAAGCTGCATATTAATGTCTTCGTCAATGTTAATCTTCACAGACACTATGATACACTTTCGAAAACAAGGTTTAACCGAAATTGAAGTATATCTAAAACACTAACATTTATCAAGTCACATTTATTGCCAATTTTCTCTCTTTTAGTCTTTGTAAGTCTCTTCGCCTATTTTGATTTCTTTTGAAATACTCTATCCATGGACATGTCAATGTCATAAAACCAGTGATTTCTATTTGAATTAATCTAGCACGTGTTCGCTTGAAAAAACACAAGCAACACAAATGGCCTGCAATATGTTTAATGTCCTTAAAAGGCTAGACTCATCACTTTAAAACACTTTCCACGCGGCAGGCGTCTGCAGACGACAGTTCTAAAATGTCACAAAATGCTTAAAAATGTCAACATTATTGAATTTCATTACCATATTTGTAATTACCATGAGAATTTCATTAAAATCAGTACAAACATGCCTGTATTGGTTCAGTTATTCTTGAGATAGAATTTGACCGCTCAATCTGCACTATGAAATCGAGAGCGGGCTGGTACCGTTTACACGCCCAGGGTAGCGACCGGAAAACATAGCTCACAACGCGGCCTCATTTGCAGCAGTTGCTTGTGCCAGTCTCGAAATGTTCAACAGTTGCCGCGTTTCTGATATTCTTTTACAAAACCATCATTATAGCACTTGTTATAATCATAAACAATTGTTTATGGTATAATGTTTGTTAAGTTCAAGATGCGGGTCTACTCCAAAGCCTGCCTCCATTCAACGCATTGGGCCGAGTTCGATCATAGATCTTTGAGAAGGGTCTATGGTTCAATGAAGGCTTGGTCTGTAACGTTAGTGTCACACTTGTGTTTAAATATTCAAATTTCTAACCGGAGTTTATTTAAGACGACGAATAGCAGCTACAATACGTTTTGATATCGAATACTAAACTTTCAACCAGGGCTTAAAAACAAAAACGATTAAAACAAGGATTTAATTTCCCTTGATTCTTAGTTATATTTTTGACGATCTAATTTTGTACTGACGATCTGGTGGGTTTTTATACTGTAATAAAGCGCCATTATGAATGCTGTTGTTAGTATCATAATTGATAATCATCATAATTATAGATTATTTAAATTTATAACAAAATTTAGCTTCAAATGCGTATTGGTTTTTTAATATTTTAAGTTTAATTCTCGGATGGAATAACCAAATTCTGACCTTAAATGTCTTAAAATTACCATTCTTTTAGCAACCACTTTGAAATCTCATCTAATCCAAATGAAAGTTTGGCTTAATTATTCTAACCGAGTTAGCCTACTTCTTACGCCACTTAAATCGATTCGGGTCAATGGAAACTCCCTTTATTTATCCCACAGGCCTATACCGTTAACACTTTCCACGCGGCAGGCGTCTGCAGACGACACTCCAAAATTTCACAAAATGTTTAAAAAAATTCAAAATTATTCAATTTCATTACCATATTTGGATTCACCATGAGAAATGCATTGACATAAGTACAAACATGCCTAGTTTTGATTCAGCAATCCTTGAGATAGACTTTGAAAGTTGAAAAATGTTTCTGAAAAATTAGTTTTGAAATTTGTATAACCAATAGCCGCGTGGAAAGTGTTAAGACCAATTTAAAAATGAAGAACATAAAGAAAGAAAAGTTATCACCAAAATGAAATGTTTCCCGTCCGTTTGTAATTACCTGTCCCTTTAAGCTTCATTAACTCTTTCGTCTTGATTTTGTGTCGGTGAAGTTAGCTGACCAATATTAAGGATAGGCCTAAAGCTATTGTTTCTGGTCATGACCTCTATTTAAGACAATTGGCAATGTAGGCCTATGGCCTTTACTAATTATAGATATATTCTTAACGCTTATACAATGTATACTTCTGATTTGTTGATGTTTATAAGGAATACTATGTTTAACACTTAACCTATATAATATTAACATGATTAAGGGCTGATATCCAAACTCTCAGCGGTGTTACACCGGTATTACACCGATATTTGTATAGAATATCGGTGTAATACCGGTGTAACACCGCTGAGAGTTTGGATATCAGCCCTAAGGTGTATTAGTATAAAGCAGTTTACTTACCTACGGTGTTTACAATAGAGACAATAATATAACAACAAAATACTAACATTATTGAAACACCGGCGAATGTCCCAACGAAAAAATAAGCAAGGACATTCACCGACAGGGACTTGAACCCCGGAACTCTTGGCAATGGCAGACGCCTTAATTAGTGTTTGGCGCAAATATAAGATCTAGCCGATTTTTTAAAGCTAAGATTGCGTATAAATAAAGTTCCGTCAATGTACTTGCAGGCTTTCAACTTTTATAATGTATGCTTAGATACTAAAATGTAACAAGCATAGGAAATGTTGAAACACTCTCAAAGTACTATTGACATTTGCATACATTGTAAATGCGGCCTTTTTTTTAACTATTGTCAATTATATTGCAAATTGTATTGCATCTTGATAACTCAATTTAAACGCGGTCTCCTTTTCTCATAATATACATCTTAAAATGTCGTTCAATTAATTACCATATTATTTGTCGTACAACCAATTACCATATTATTATTATGCTCATCATAATGGCCAATAAAGGTTTCCGCTAGTTAATTATAGGGCCACGCGTCGTATCAATGGTTAGAAACCATTTCTATCCGGTTTCGGGAGGGTTCCTTTTCCAAAGTTCTGTTATCTTAAAAATCATTTGTGTATAAGTAGGAATTTATTATATAATTTTGATAATGTTGACATATTTATTTCCGTCATTTCTGTCAAAATATTGTTTGACACTTGTAATATTTGACCACGGCTTATGTCACCTTTGTGGATCTACGGTGCTGGGTAATGTAATAAGCCTTTTCAGGTGTAATTGGATTTTAATACGTAAAATGTGTATGTTTTGTAATTACATATGTATTTAAAAAAAATTAAAAATATTATTGTGTTTCCGTATTTCGACTGACATAAAATAACTCTATTTTTTTATAACTGCTGATAACACAAAACATCACCCAACCCTGCAGGACCATTCATGCCATGAAACCATTTGTATCCATATTAATTTACAAATCGACAAAACAAATGGCCTATGTTTTAGAATTGCGTGTATATTAACTGTCATGACTATAACCAAATGCACAGAGAAAACAGGTATATTAGTTAGGTCTATAGTTTAAAAATCAACTCCGGTGTGCACGTGAACCTTTGTATTGTTTTTGCTGTTTTAGGCGAATTAACCACGGTACGCATTGTCCTGATCGTCATGATTTTGATTGGGGTTTTTTTTTTTAAATTATTTGTTTGTTTGTTGGGGGTGGGGATCAGGGGTCGCATTCTGACGCGTCTGCGCGTCCTGGACCTCTCACTTTCTTTTCTTGTAGTGACGCGTCAGGTTTCAAATTGGAAAGACTTGCGGGTCCCGATCAAAATTGAAGGGACCCCTTAAATTTGACGATGTATGGAAATGGAAACCTTAAGAAATTCTGTAAATTACATATCCATCCTTTGCTCACAATATAAATTCATTAAAACTGTCCGCAAAAAAGTAAAATTTTCAAATATCCAAGCTTCAGGACCCCTCAATTTCTTGGGGGACCCCTTAATTATTTTTGTTTTGAAGTCCTACGGGGTCCTGAAAAATTCCATGGGACCTCTCACATTTTTAATCCAGTGCTATCCCTGATGGGTATGTTTGTTTGTTGGGGTGTTTTGTTTGTTTGTATTTTTGGGTGTTTTTTTTTAAAAAGAAAATCTGACCGCCGTCGTCTGTCCTGTTGCCTAATTCCATAGCTTGCAAAATATCAACCGTAACATTCCCCATGGGTAATTTATGGTTAAAAGTTTCCGTTTAATAATATCGTGAGATAAATAATGATGAAGCAATGATAAGAGATAGTGCTGCTGGCAAGAGATGAGCCTTGTTTAACTATAGATGATACATGTAATAGAATTTGACCCACTTAAGGGGTTATGGGTGATTTGATGTGATTCATATAAAACGTAACAAGGTTTTATCATTTAGGCTCAGAATTATTTAAAATAAAAAATAGTATAAGCAGGTATTCTTCCGTATTGTGTAAACATGCAGGGGATAACGAATTCATCGTTTAGTCCAAAGGCCCCAATAAAAAATTGTATTTAAAGGTAGATGTTTTGATTGCTGGCCCGATTTTCAACTTTTTCAGACATAATGAGAAAAATATGGGGATTCTTCTGATATCAAAAAAAATGTGAAAAAAAAATCATAGGCAAAAAAAAGGTGACCATACACCTTTAAGCACTCGCGGAAAACGAAACGCACTTCAAACAAGGCGCTGAATTCTCTTCCCTTCAATTACCTCCGTAAATCCCCCGAAGTTAACAACCCTTTAACAGACAGACGGCTGTATGCATCCATAAGGACGTCCACTGCTTCTGTCAATCACAAGTTCTTTCTTTTGTCTGGCGATACTAACTGTTTACCATTTACCGAGCATCAGTGCGTTTTCAACCACTCAGTGATCAATGTACATGAAGATGTAAACACGTAAATCGATCGCAAGTCTACTTGCTCTTGAGCTATGCTGGATGGTTCCCTGCACCCCCAATCCCCGCGCCGAAACATTTCCGAAAGATTGACCAAATTATGGAAGTATTTTTTCTGTATTCTACCAAGTGGATTCAGAGCACAACTTGACTACATCCTGATCAGAAAGAAATGGCAAAATAGTATTCTGAACACAGAGAAGCCTACAACTCGTTTGCAAGTATTGGATCCGATCATAGAATAGTGACCTCAAAGATTAGATTTTAATCTAATCTTTGAGGTCACTATTCTAAAAAGCCTACGAGCAAACAGCAAAACCAAGCCAAAGAAAATGAAATACAACTGGAATAAGCTTGTCCAAGATTCAGAACTGCAAGATCAATATTCTGTCGAAGTTAGAAACAAATACACACTACTAAATGACACCTGTGATGACAATCCAACAGTGAAATATGGAAACTTTATCACAGCAAATCAAGAAACTGCCGAGAAACTACTAACAAAAATATGTGAGAAGCGGCAAAAGGCATTGTGTTATAGTAGAAAAGTAGAAACTGCCCGAAAGAAGCTAGGCAGACGTATGAATAACATGTCACAGACGACAGTAAAGAGTCTGCACAAGAGTTTGAAGCAGGGAAACGAGAACTCGACCAAGCCTATGATGAGGTCAATTCTGAATACCTGGACAAGAAATTAAAAGAAGTGGAAAAGGCAACCCTAAACATGCAACACAGATTATCTTGGGAGCTCATTAACGAAGTAAGTGGAAGGAAAACCTCTAGGAATGGTATCCTCAAAGAAAAGACAAAGGAAGAACGTGTCCATAATTGGTACTGCCACTTCCAACAACTCCTAGGAAATCCACCGGTAGTGACTGATAAAGATGAAGACATCCCAAAGATTTTCGAAGAACTACCAATTAAATGTACTGCCTTCAATAACACTGAGTACCAGAAAGCCAAGAAATCTATCAAGGAGGGGAAAAGTTTTGGAGAGGACAACATTCCACCTGAACTCCTGACAAGATGCAATCTTGATGATTTTATACTGGACATCTGTAATAAGGCCCTCCTAGAAAAACAAAAACCTGACCAATGGGCAATATTGAACCTGATACCAGTTCCAAAATCTGGTGACCTAAGTCAAGCAGGAAACTACAGAGGCATATGTCTGAACTCTATTGTGGCCAAGACATATAACAGAATGATTCTCAACAGAATAAGACCTCACCTAGATGAATTACTTCGAACTAACCAGAATGGCTTCCGCGAGGGAAGAGGCACTACCACACACATTTTGGGGCTCAGGAGAATCATCGAAGGTATACATTCCAATAATCTCTCTGCAGTCATAACATTCATTGACTTCAAAAAGTCATTCGACACCATACATCGTGGGAAAATGATCAAGATACTCAAAGCATACGGTGTCCCACAGGTTATAACAGATGCAATTGATGAAACTTACAGAAACACAAGAGCCAAAGTCATATCACCTGATCATGCTGATGGCGACACAGAACTGTTCAACATCCTAGCAGGAGTACTCCAAGAAGATACCCTTGCCCCCTACCTATTCATAATCATCCTTGATTACTGCTTAAGAATAGCTATCAGTGGGAGAGAAGAGGAAGTAGGATTCACCATCAAGCCTAGACAAAGTCAAAGAATAAGGCCAAAGAACGTCACCGATCTTGATTTTGCAGATGACATAGCGTTACTTTCTGACACTAACGAGCAGGCACAGAAGTTGCTGAAATATGTTGAGGAAGCAGCACTCAAAACTGGGCTCCACATGAATGCCAAGAAAACCAAATGCATGGTATTCCACCAAGCACAAGCGGTACAGCTAAAAACCTCTGATGGAAGTAACCTAGACAACGTAGAGGACTTCAAGTACCTGGGAGCTTGGGTAGGTAGTAGCCAGCATGACATAAAAGTACGTAAAGCACTTGCTTGGAAGGCCTGAATGCTCTGAACAAAGTGTGGAAATCCAGCCTCTGTCGAAAAATCAAAATCAGACTTTTCCAAGCTACTGTTCAAAGTGTTCTACTGTATGGACCTGAGACATGGACCATCCCCAACAGACTGAAGAAATCTCTAGATGGATGCTACACTAGAATGCTGAGAACTACACTCAACATTAGTTGGAAAGATAAGGTACCAAACAAAGACCTGTGTGGAAACTTACAAAAGGTATCAGAAAACATCACAGATCGAAGGATGAGATTTGCCGGGCATTGCATGAGAAGAGAAAATGAGATTGTATCTGACCTGCTGCTATGGAGACCCAAACACAGACACACATCTGTCGGCCGCCCAGCCTTAACATACTTGGACACCTTGGCGAAAGATACAGGACTGAAGAATGATGAGGAGATGACAGCATACATGAGGGACAGAGTAGTTTGGCGAGCCATCACGAAGACCGTTCGAGAACGACATAAGTAAGTAAGTATTTGGAACAACTAATTAATTATGGATAAGACCATGATCATCAGCTTTCTTCATATTCGCTACACAGTCAACATGAATAATCAGCCTCAATTTACCGGATTTATAAAAATGACTAGCCTATAACAGAAAAAGTTTTCAACCTATGATAGCAAAAGAAAACATTTTTGGAAAGCTTGTGCAACTAGAGAAATTTAGAAATGCAGTTATAGATCAGGGAAGGGAACAAATATTTCTGAACATTCTAAAAATATATAAAATAAAAATTGGAGATATTCACTAGTCGGTTTAATTACCTTACCGACGTTGTAACCTTTGACAATTACATATCATCTGATGGGTAATTTCATGAGAAATTCAAATATGTAAAGTAAATAATGATAGGGGTAGGTATAAAAAATATATGGATCTCAAATTAAAAATTAAAAACACTGATATTTTTCTGAACATTGTGAATCATACCATTTTAGTCCTTAGTCGTACTATAATTTCAATGGCATATTTGGTTTCCTCATGCAATTTCCCTTCAGAAAATGTATACTTTTACTACCTCAGGGGGGGGGGGGGGGGGGTATACAAGCAAATATTAAATTCTATGTATAATTGTTAAGCTAACTTTTTTATTAGAACGCACGTGGGAAATAGAAGTAGGCCTGTAACTCGTAAAGTCCATATTGTAAACGTTAAGGTTTTCCAAATTTAATTCTAGAGCAACAGTGCTGCGTATGTCGCGTGTAGAATTAACTATGGATCATACATAATGTATGACCAGTATGCCAAATAATACACCATACATCGAGACTTGAAATCTCCTAATTGTTTATCAGATAAGACAGTGCACAGAGAGTTATAATACCCAAATGTTCTTTGAAATTGGTAAAATTAAAACCTTAGTGGACATCCTTGCCAACTTGTGTGGTTGATTGACTTTTACCTTTATTTAGGGTAAAAGACACAATGTGTTTCAAAACAATGTATGCTCCCCAGCTATAAAGCTCTAGTCACAATATGAATATGCTGGGCATAGAGGCTGCTTTCGTGATTTCATGAGTGGCAATAGCAAAAATGACCATTATTAATGTTCATCTTGAATTCTGAAGTAGATTATATTTTTTTCTAAATTCTTCAACACTATATTGCGTATCCCTATACATTATTTATAATATATAGTAGTAGTAGTTTTCCATAAAACAATTAACCCAAGCGCCAGTGAGGATTGGGCATACATCCAACAATTAAATGAAAGACACCGTCAGTCAGATAGTGATCTGATTCGTAAAAATAATATGTTATTATAGGATGACCACCTGTTCATAAACATGATGCTATGGTTCATTGTAAGATCGATGAATTGTGACATTGTATTCAATGCCTTTTGATGAAAATTGGTAAATTGCACAATTTCTTATTGTTTAATTGTCTTGCTCCTAACATTTTGGTATCATCGAAGCTTTACATATGCATAAAGTATAACTTTATATGTATCCAAATCCTATGTAAACATTATTTAGAGGGTTCAAAAATAGTAAGCCCCCACCCCCTAAAATTAAATCACGTTTGTTTACATAACTCCACACACAATTGGACGTTTTGAGAGATTGAAACACTTTTATGAAAAGTAAAAACACTTGGCTACCCATACAAAGTTTCCCCCTTTCAATATATTTATTACTTTCCTCAAAATATTCACATTTCCCCAAAATGGTCTAGTATACTTTTTTTCAATAACTTGTTTACTTTTCCCGAAACAGTCACATTTCTCCAAAATGATGATTTCCAAAAAGTGCCACTTTTCAACGATTCGGGGAAGTTATTGACGTCAACGGTGGATAGTATTGGCTCAAATAAAGACCAAATAAAGAAAGAAGAGACTTTCTTTAAATTAAAAATAAAGACATTCGAAATTAGTTTTTAAAAAGCACGGGAGACATTCTTGTAACTTTCTTGTATAGGATCTTGAAAAGTGCCACTTTTTCTGAAAACACCATTTTGGGGAAATGTGACTGTATTGGGAAAAGTAAACATGATATTGAAGCGGAAAAAACTTTTTGTGGGTAGCCAAGCGCTTACTCATTTCATAAACGTTTCAATTTCTCAAAACGTTTAATCGTGTGCGGAGTTAGTTATACAAACAAACGTGATCTAATTTTAGAGGGGGGGGGGGGGGGGGGTTAAAACCCTTTATCTGATGGAGATAATTAAATGATGTGCTAGGGGTACTATATTTAATTGTTTGCGTGCATCTGAAATAAGAAAAAAAACATGTAGCGGAAGTAAACTGGTGAGATTATATTGTTTATCAAAGAAGCGATTGGGAGATTTCAAGTCTCGATGTAGACGCCCGTGTAGACGATGTGGTATATAGATATACGTTACGCATTATAATCGTATGTACGCGAAAAACCGTTGACACAATTCTATCGAAATGTGTAGACCGTCAAAGTGGCTGGCCTATGCAACGATCCTCTCATGATTTAATGAACTGCCCAAGTTTAAGAAATCTCTTAAATTACAAAATGAAATTTTGTTTTTCTTCGTGGTATAGGCCTATGTATATTGCCACGATTACTCATTGATATCACTACGGGTCTCGTACAATGCACCACGCACATATTGGCAGGATCTTTTTACGTTGGTTCGAATCTGAGATGTCACCAGCCCACACCACCAACAGAAACAAAGAGTCTTGGCATCCGCCACAATGATGTCATGATGTCTCTGGAAGCCGGCTCCTGATCGTGACAAATAGAGTCAAATGTTTCGCGGTTATCTATGAGCATTGCACAGAGTGGTTCTTTTACAGATATTAAGCACTTTCCACGCGGCTGTTTATAGTGTTACCATTATACAAAACAGATTTTTCAGAAATCTTTCCCAACTTTTTAAGTCTATCGCAAGAATTACTGAACCAATACTAGGCATGTTTGTACTTATTGTATTGCAATTCTCATGTTGAATCCAAATATGGTAATAAAAATTAATAATTTTGACATTTTTGAACCATTTTGTGAAATTTTGGAGTGTCGTCTGCTGACACCTGCCGCATTGAAAGTGTTAAGCATCCTGTGCGACGTACAGTTGTTGTTAGATATCAAAGAGAGCATGGGATATCGGTATGTTATGTCTGTAACCTATACCCTAGCAGTTATCATGATTTTAAATGCAATTATGTAATGAAGGAATGGGTTAAGCTATTTTGAAAACGGTATGAAAGATTTAAATGTGTAAAATATTTGGACATGCTGGAATAAATACATAAACTGATTTCGTATTGGCTCTTCCTGTCCCAACGGGCTTTTTAGCCAGGCCAGGCCGAGCCCCTATATCTATACGTACACGGCACAGAACACACCCCATTCGGGCGACGTGTTCTACACACGTTCATGATGTGTCAGAAGCGTCCAAATGTAACAGACATAGAACATGTTCATGTGTACTGTAGATGTTCTAATGTGTTCTGTAAAGGTGTTCTAGATTTTTTGGCGCATCACGATGTGTTCAAGGGCCATTTCTAGAACACATCAAGAACACATCTGTAAAAATAAAAATCAATAGAAAAAAAAGAACACATCTGTAACGACCAGGAACATGTTCTAAATCTGTTACATTTTTTAAACACATCCAGACGCGTTCTTGACGTGTTCTCTACGCGTCGATGTGTTCTGCCGTTTTTGCAGTAGTATGCTATAATAGTATCACGACCTTTACATTAAATTACACCCTTTGTTGGTTGCGACTTGCCGTTATGTGTGTCCTAAACCTCAGAACCATCTCCCTATCATATTTTGGAGAGATAGATAACTGTCTGCATCCAAAGAGCCGAAGGTTCACTTTTGCTGCCAGATATTTTTCTTAATTCACTTCTGACGTGAATGGCTATTTCGTGTATCACTGTTGCCAAACTTTCTCAAAGTGAGCGAGGACCATACGCATGATACGGTTCTATTGACCTGCGACGTCAAATCGACATCTTATTCGAGATTTTGTCATAAATCTTCCATACCATGATGCCATGATAATAATATCAACAGAATGTCATGAATCCTTTCTACAATATTTGAAAACATTTTGATTGCTGGTGTTAGATTAACTTTTTACCCTTTTTATTTTGAATTTATCTTTTATACTAAATGTACTTTTCATCGCATAAATAGCCATGATAGAGGGTCTTAGAGTTGAGGGAGGAGTGGAATCCCACCTTCCGGGATATTGACGTAATTGACGATAATATCTATTAGTATTTATCGTAGGCGTTTTAACCTCCCACGTATATTACAATATGAAATAATATCGTTTAGTAGGTGTAAATACTGGGAATTCATTGGTTAACACGTTTGAATTCTGATCCATATCGTATAAACATGAAAGCCAAAACACGATATATTCCATATCGTAGATTTACCGCGTTACCATCCATGCATCGGTAATCGATAAGGTAATATATTTCATGTAAAGCGATTGCGTTGCTTCTGTGCAAGACTTGCTTGAAATCGATACGGGTCATACGGGTCATGGTCAAGGCAGAATCGGCGTTGGAGGTGGTTCTTGAAATGTTCAAAGTGTGGCCATAACTAATAATAACCTAATTTATATCAATCTTGCTTTTTCCAGGGCATCGGGTTAAACCACGTGACCAAACACCACTCTTAAATGAGATCAAACGTCTAAAGGTCCGTTCATACTCCTGTCGTTGCGCACCGCCCGACGTCGACGGATATCGACGCAGGAGTTGAAGCAATGCCAACTTGAAGCAATGACATCCTGCGACGTCGGCCGATGCGCTACGACGCGAGTATGAACGCACCATAAAGGGCTGAGCAGACTCCACAACGCTTGAACTCTTTGCGCTCTCACACATGCGTAACTCCACCACAACCAAATGACGCAGCCTGATTGGTCAACGGTGGTCAACGCTTGCGCTTAGCGTTGGAGCGTTGTGGAGTCTGCTGAGCCCTTAAGTATCATCACTGTTGGAGAATCGGCCAAGTGGTGCGCGCTCAAATTGCAATCTTCAGTAGAGATCCACTCCCGCGGCCGCGGCCTCTCTCGAACATGTCCATATTACAGTGAATCTGCTTTGCGAATATGTTTACTTTCCCAATACATGTCTATGTTGATACTAATTTCATTCTCGAGAAGGCACGTACAATAATGTGCTTACAAAATAGTGCAGGACGCAGGACGTATGATCATGCAGGATCATGCAGGACGCCACACGCATCTCATGTGTACCATGTTTTTAAATCTCTTATATCGTTCATACAGTGTATGTAGTGTCATCAAGCCTATGTAAATATCATAAGTTTTAATACATTATCCTCTGCGTGTTGAAAACTTCTCGAAGCATTTTATGACTAATTCCGTCTGCTATCCATTACTCCATTAACAAAATATGTGTTTCAACATCAAAATACATCCGGAAAAATTCAGATTTATTAACAAAGTCTGTACATTTCACTGATATACATCAACACCTCTGCGCGCCATTTTGTTGCGAGGGAAACAGGGAAAGGAACCAAGCTTTCAAGCATGTGGTATTTTGACATGGTCTATCTGCTCTCCCACCCTCCAAGTTCCGCGGCTGCAACGGGCGAAGTTCCAGCTAATGAGCGTACGGAAGAGCTAAATCGTTCGAATCGGCACGTTTGCTAGTTATCTGGTCGAACTTTGTCCCGGGAACGGTCTTAATATCATACGGATCATCGCTGTTGTTTCTGCTTCGTCACCCATTATTAAACCTTAGCTCGAATATTATTGGGTTTATATATTTCTGTATGGGTCAGGCCAGCCAAAAGGTTTATTTTACAAGTCTGGACCCTGAATAGATGCTTGGTCTATACCATTGGCTCTCCAGGGCGTGGCAACCCCCTTGGCTTCAGCTAAAATTAGTATCATTTTGGCACAATTTTGATCCATCTCATTAGTTGGAGATCCTGATGGGAAGACCAAGATGACCAAGTTAACAAATGCGTAATGTTCACCGCAAGTTGCCGAACATTGCAGAATAATCCCCAGAAAGTTCTAAAAATGTCGCCTCCCAACACCCCCCCCCCCCCTCCCAAAAAAAATGCAATGAAACTGCTGAAAAAATTTGCCGACTGCATTGTTTGTGTAAGCATTGCACCAATGTCGGCCCGACATTGCATTGCACCAATGTCTGCCCGACATTGGTGCAATGCTTACACAAACAATGTCTGAAGTTGAATGTACAAAGTTGCCATGTCAACTTTAGGCAATCTTAGCAACTGGAGAAAATATGTCATTGTTAGTCAACTATCGGCATTTTCCTTTTGATTATTGTCGAGGCTTGAGTTTCATCTATCGCACGTTGATTGAACGAAGTTGAATAACTTGGACTCTCTCCTAACTTTCTAAGGATTACCGCAAGGTTTGCAGTGCATAAAACTCATCAGTAGATAAACGCAATGTACCGTATAAACATAATTATATGGACGTAAAGATCATCTTCTTCTTAAATTTGACTTAATATATCCTATGTTAATCGTCATTAATCAACTTTCTCGGAAATGTAACGCAGTAAGACTAGACGGGGAAGCAAAACTAGAAACACTTTAAATTTTAAAAAAAGTGCAACGTATATTATAAACGCCTTAAGTGGCGAATTCATTTCATAACCGGCAATATTTTAGAATGACATTGAATTCTAACGGGATCGACAGCAATATCCTCCCAGTCGAATGCTGATGAGTCGAGAGGGTCATGAACCGGGTGCTTTATCCCTGCCTTTCGCTTGGTAACCCCCTCCCTCCATGGCACCCGAGGTGCCGTAAAACTGTCAAGTTATTCTACCGGTTTCCATGACATACAAGTAATGAGGAGAAATGACTTTGGGGCTTATGGACAGATCCGGCCTTACAGATCGCATCGCTATATATTCCAATCACGGGTGGGTGGAGACCTGTACATAAAAGTGCGCTCCAGGTTCATTCTACTTTTAAGTCTCTTGTTTCTTATTTATAAACTTTCATATTATTATGCAAAAAAACCACCAAATTTGTCTCAGAAGACCGCGCTCGTAGCATTTGAAATTCACATTTTACCGCATAACTTTGTCATTCAACTTTTATTGAAAATGATGGTGAGAGCCAAGTTGTGACTGTATTGAATATTTTTTCCAATATTAAGACAGTATTTAAACTAAAAAACCCAACTGAATCCAGTGATTTATTGGACTAGGGGCCTATGCTTCTTCAAATTTTAATTTCACATTGTAAAGTACCATATCAGCTTCATTTTCTTGCTTCACAGAGCCCGACTCATGTGAAAAGAAGAAGAAAAAAATACCGCATTTCGCATATAGCAATTTTTACAAACAAACAAAAATCACATTTCGCATAGCATTTTTTCAGGTTTCTAATTCGATGACAAATGTCTTCTTTTTTTGGCCTTATGTGGTTCTATTATGCAGATACTCAATTTGATAATTACAAGTTTTCGGATCGGAACGAGCCCATCATTTTGCCATACCACTTTCAATCATGTTTTATGACGTAACAACTGTGTATCCCGGTATCAAATGTTGTTTACGGTAACGAACATCGCCGCATCCCGGCCGAGCCCCCATGTATTGTCAATTTAAACATCGTCTTACATGGCCCAAATCCAAAATGATAGATTGCATGAGTAATTGTCAATATAACATGTAAATGTCGCTCTTTTAAGAACCTAACACATCAAATTAACCGGGTTCGAATCTCCGTGGCGGTGGCACCCCTTATGGTAATAATGTATTAAGCCCCGGGTACTTGGTCCATTTTTTTGTTTGTGGTTTAATTCTTACAAAGCCTTTGGACGTTAATTCGCTATATATGGCAACAGTTTATACATATATTTTTATTGATAAACGTCTTGATTACCTCGATCAATTGTGAAAGTAGAAAGTGTCGAATTTATTCCTGATATACAAGGAGTATTTTTAGCTTCGACGCCGAGCGTCTAAAATCGCTGGACTTGGGCAGTCAAGGGCTGTATACAGAGTACAATTTGTTCGAAATAAATAATCATAGCACGATCATTGACGCTATTTACACTTTGGGTGATAGATGTACCACCCTACAGCTATTATAGCGCCTATAACTTGCGCACACCCGCGGGACTGCGATAGAAAGGAAATTTCATTACAGTAAATGTGAAACATTTCTGACTTCATAAAATCCTGGCTTAGGAGTCGGATTCCAAATTGAGCCATTGGCATTACCAGAAAATGTGCTGGCGATATATAATACGGCATAACGTATTAGTAACCCGGGGGGGGGGGGGGTACTCGCCTAAGACGGTATACGGGGATGTGCCGCTCTAATGGGTAGCTTTTTGGGCACAAAATCACTAAACATGGGGTATGATTTTGTGCTGGAAATCCCTAATAATGGAGTCACTTTTTACAAATGGGTCTATTTTCACACAAATTTCGCGAACATTTGCCAAAATTAGGTCTATTTTCGCGAAAATTTGCAAAAAATAGGTCTATTTTCCCGAAAATTTGGTCTAAAATGAAGCAAAACCCCTAAAAATGGGTACCGATTTTTCCAAAATCACCCCTAAAAATGGGTATGGGTTTTGAATCTCCAGCGGCACACCCCCGACCAAACCAAATCCGAGTACCCCCCCCCCCCCCCCCGGATTAGTAACAAGATACTGCAATGATATTTTTTTCAATTCGTCACCTGATTTTTGAAAAAAATGTTGGGGGATTTATTAAATCAAATCGTTTTGAGATTTGGATGTTGTCTCAGAGGAAGAATTGCGTTATAATGGGGTGACAAAACTGACTAAATTGTAAATAGTTTCATTACTTTAAGTATTATGCAGACGGTTCGTTCGGGTACATGTTCAAGATTGAGAACATGCCTTTTATGTTATTTAATCATACAGCATAATCGGTATGTCAATCAAACGATACGATAATCTTGATAATACCATAAAGGGACTTGCGTTTAACCCAGTCTATACCTCGCAAGTTTCCTGGGCATTTCCGAGTTTCGGAAATAATAATTTAATACATGAAAAATGCGTTTTGATGGGCCTGGCCTGGACTCGCTTGAATGATGTCAAGAATTCTTAGATTGAACCCCGAAGTGATAAACATCGGCTTATTTACCACATTACAGGCAGGTCTGATGGTATACTGTCTATCGGCAGTCATGACACAGTTGGGTAAAATAGATATTTGGTTATCCTCCAAACGCAATAACAGCACACTAATTTATTGTTTTTAATTGCACACACACAAATATCTACTTAATTTCTAAATTAAAAAACCAGTGTTTTTTTCTTCAATTTATTTATTCCATTTCAACACCTTAAAGTTAAGCAGTGACAGTTAAGAATAACTGTCACTGAGTTAAGCCAAACATTCCGTCGCTGTTCTAACATACCGGCACATCACAACAGAAATAAGTAAAGAGATGTGCCGGTATGTCAGAACAGCGACGATTTGAAAGGGAAACATTTGGTGCAGACTGCAGTATTGGCTTGGCCCCCTATCCTATACACAAAAACTATAATACGAGGGTCATTTAATAAGTTCTACCTCCTACCTCATAACTTTATTAATCTTATAAGATATCGCACAATTGTAGCTTGGAACCTCAGCTACAAATTAATTGTAAATTGTTCTGAGTACTGATTGTCTTTTTCTGGAGATGCAGTGAAAACCAAACCTACATTTAGTGTGACGGAAACGGATGAAAAACAGCAAAATATCGCCGAAGTGCTATTCATTTGGCCTATTGTAAGAGGCAAAACATATACCTAACCATGCTAACGGTCAATTATAACCGTTCTAAAAGTCAGATATCTCTTTGACAGACTATATATAAACAATGAAGGTGACTGATTTATTTGGAAAGATTAAGCCCTCTGATTAACCAGAACCAGATCAGGATAAACATAAGTTTACACATCCCCTAGAGAACCCGGCAAAAGAACTAAGTGTTTTTCAATATACCGGACTAAATAGAGGGATTGCGCGTCTCCCAAAGAGATAATTTTTATCACTGACTACCTGATTGACTATTCTAAAGGTTGCACATAATGAAAACTCATAAAGTGACTATTGTGATAAAGATTTAGCATACGAGGCATTACTGTGGCTTGAGTTGTAACAACGCAAATTCGACTGATTAGCAGTATTCCAATGCCAAAGGCATGCAATACATTTGAGTTGATATAACACTATTTTCAAGCCTACAAGAGTTAATATTGCTTACAATCTTATTCATACATGATAATAGACTACTTTAATTCTATTAGATATCATTCATTGATTTTTATTTTCAGTATCAAAGTCATGCTATTATATCTAATCATATAATACAGAAAACCCCGAAAAACATGTATTTATTTTTAAAGTAATATTCCGTTTCCGTTGTCCAAAATCTCTCTCCGGCTTTGAAAGTAAAACAGATATCAATTATCATTAAATTTACTATAAAGGTGTAGCTAAGATTCATAGCTATACTCATGACAAATATCATGAGGCTGACATCATATTAGCAATGTTATGAAGGAGGAAGTAGAACTATTGAATGACCCTCGTACATGGACTTAGACGAAAAGTGGACATTTGGGCTCTTGGCCGAATTAAGGACTGAGCAGACTCCACAACGCTCGAACTCTTTGCGCTCTCACACATGCGTAGTAGCTCCACCACAACACAATGACGCAGCCTAATTGGTCAACGGTGGTCAACGCTTGCGCTCAGCGCTGGAGCGTTGTGGAGTATGCTGGACCCTTTAACCTTCCCTTCGCTGCACTTGTTAAATATGTCCTGACACACGCTTGGGTCACAGTGGGAAATTGTGCAAGTCATATATCACCGGTAGCCAAACATTATAGCTCCGGGAACACAAAACATACCTGATATGTTGTTGTTGAGTACACCAGAAATGTGTATTTGCATGTTAAATTTGTTGGTGTCGAAACTCCTACATTACATTACCATGATTACCGTGGAAGCGTTGGCGAAGCGATGTTTCTCGTATTCTTCAAGCTCAGTAGCAGCGATTTACAGTCTTAAGTTAAAGGCCAGCCAATTGATATTTGAACACATTTTCTTACTTCAATAAATTGTCATGGATATAGAACAACATCTTAATTTTACATTTTTATTGTTGTATTTTGTTGTTAATACTATAGCACCATGACTTGAAGAAAATAGTGCTATACAAAACATCATTTACGTACTGTATGTTGTATGTGTCGACCCAAATTTAAGTACAGAAACAACGTTAACGCGGCATGGTATACTTTCGAGAAAGTTAATAATGTAAATGCGAGGGTCATTCAATAAGTTCTACCTCCTACCTCATAACTTTGCTATTATACAAGCCAGTCGTATAGAACATTCCACAATTGAAGCTTTAAAATCTCAGCTACAAAATCATAGTGGATTAGTCTGAATACTCATTGTACTTTTCTGGATATGCAGTAAAAACCAAACTTCCATTTAGTGCGACGGAAACGGGTAAAAAACAGCCAAATGTCTCCTAAGTGCTATTCATTTGGCCAATTCTAATAGACAAAATTTACCAATCACTCAATTACAATCGTTCTAAGTTACAAATATCTCATGAACAGACTTTAAACAATACAAGTGCCTGATTTCTTGGCGGAAAATGCCCTCTAATTAGCCAGAACAAGACCAGGACAGCCATCAATTTTAACCCTACCCTAGAGAACCGCTGCAAAAGTCATATTTGCTTTTCATAGGAACTAAGAGATCTTCATTATACAGGACTAAATGGATATATTTCAAGTTTCACAAAGATATATTTTTCTATCACTGACTACCGGATTAAGTATTCTAAATGTTGCATATAAGGAAAACTGATAAAATTACTATTATGTTAAGATTTAACATTCGAGGTATCACTGTGGCTTGACTTGTAACAACGACAATTTGACTGAATATCAGTATTTCAGTATGCTAAAGGCATGTCAATACATTCGAGTTGATATTATACTATTTGCAAGCTACAAAGGTTAATATTGCCTACAATCTGATTTATACAGAAATCCAGTATTGTTTTCTATTTTCAGTATTTAAATCAGACGGTTATACCTTATCATACAATACGGAGAGAAAACGAAAAATCATGTATTTATCTTTGGGGTAATTTTCCGTGTCCGTTGTCCAAAATCTCTCTCTGGCTTTGATTGCATCATGACAAAAGTGAAATAGGTATCAATTAGCATTTACTATAAATGTGTAGCTATAGCTATGTATGTCGATATTACACTATTTGCAAGCTACACATGTTAACATTGCCTACAATCTGATTTATACATGATAATATAGCATTATATTCAGAAATCATCCATTGTTTTCTATTTTCAGTATTTAAATCCGGCGGTTATACCTAATCATACAATACGGAGAGAAAACGAAAAAACATGTATTTATCTTTGGGGTAATTTTCCGTGTCCGTTGTCCAAAATCTCTCTCTGGCTTTGATTGCATCATGACAAAAGTGAAATAGGTATCAATTAGCATTTACTATAAATGTGTAGCTATGATTTAGAGCTATAATCATGACAAATGTCATGAGGCTGCCATTTATATTAGCGATGTTATGAGTGAGGAGGTAGAACTTATTGAATGACCCTCGTAGAAGTCTTTGTATAGCCAAACATGACATATTCAGCAACCCATCATTTAAAGGGAAGCGGTCATGGTGAGGATTCTAACGAAAATTGAACAGCGCGCGGCGACTATTTGAATCTAAAACAAGTTGGACATTGGCGCAGTCTGTAATTGTTCTACGTATGTTAACATGCAAGCGGTATTGTGTGCGACTCTACAACAATCTCTTAACCCAATGTGAACGGCGCGCTCAATCAACCATCCTTCATTTGATTGAACGCATTTTCTATCGTGTGATATAAGTGATGTATTAGTTATTAGCTAAGGTTTAGCTGGACCAACAATCGCCGTCAGCGGTTCTTTTCCTCACCATGACCGCTTTCCTTTAATAATTTCAGCGAAATCATTCCAGCAAATATTGTTAACCACGCCAGATTGTGAAGCCATCACTAATATACACACTTTTCGCATACTTTTAGCAACTCGTTATCAGAGGTTGCTTTAATCCCAGAATGCAGTAGAAACGCAATGGGATAATTGAGCCAACCCTTGTTTTGCATTAACACATACAGAAAAGAATTGGTTCATTAGAGGAACTAATCAGGGAGACTTTTCACATTTGTATCAATGTGAATCAATGATTCACAGTTTTGGCTGTGCCGAACATACTTCTGCTGAAATTATGAAGTAGCATACCGTATTCCAACGGTGTGCCTCAATGATTGTGTAACTGATTTGTAGGTGGCTAGCTACATGACTTGCCAGTTACCCAAATTACTTCAGTTTAGTCAGATCATGACATAAATTGCCCGCTTAGGAGCGCTATTAATTCGGTCTGGTAAACCTATTGTTATCAATTACTACGAGAGGATTGCCTGGTTGTATATTTAAATTCGAGCGGTACTTCTTGCTAACTACATGGGTGAGTTTTCATTATGTTGCAAATTACATCCACGCTCATGCGTTTAAACTACTCAATGGGCGTTGCAATACAGCCGGTTGGTTGCACACGAGAATTATGTCATATAGCAACCACCTTTGATGGAAGGCGAATATTTAAATTTCGTGCAGGTTTTTAGGGCAACAATTTATAGCGCTGCTAAGCGGGCCTTGTAGCGTAATGTTGGGGTCTGATATTAGGGATGTGTAGGCCGCGCTTATATGTCGTTTTTGTCGTCCTGAAGATCCCAAACCCTTCTCTTTTTATCCTTCTCTGCTATCCGTTATGAAGATTCAGTGGCGTAACTAGAGGATGCAGCCCCCCCCCCCCCCCCCCCCCCCCCCCGCAAGAAGGCTTGCCCTCTGATGCCCCCAAATGAAATGACAAAATCTATGTATATTAACAAAAAATAGTCGGTTATGCCCCCTGATCCTGATAGCAGGCCTGTCCTCCCATGTCTCCCCCATGCCCCAGTGGCGTACCCTATACATGTATACAGCGTGGGATCATTTCTGAAGACCGGGGTTGTAACTAACTATAGCACTGGTTTGAGTGATGGGTGACAATTTCCTTTGACTTGCATCGCAATATTTTATTAATACTGGGCACTTTCGCACTTTCGGGATAAACTCCGTAAATACACGCATTTCAAGTGTTTCATTAGTTAGGCTGGCTCTAGCATTAAAATTAATTGTGAAATCCAGAAGTGAATACATGGGCTCCGCCGTAAACTGTCGCCCACAGTAGCTAATCCTACCGGTAAGATTGCCGGGTTGACGAGTCCGCCGAGTACAGTATATGCCGAACGAAGTTGCCGAATTTAAGATAGCCACAGAAACTGCGTAATTCATAATTGTGACTTGAAAATATACGAACATATTTCTGCTGAAATCAAGTGATGATGTGATGAAAGAGTTACCGGGAGATTAACGGCAAATATACGCGATGTACCGTGGCTACTAAACTATTTCGTATCCAAATTTCGACGTGTTTGACGTGTGACTTAAACTAAACCATTTTCATAAATGTCTTCAAAATTGCTTAACAAATTAGGATTGTAGCCATACTCTATTGCCGATGACGCTGGAGCTCGGTTTTATCGATGTGGGGTTTTATGAGTCTGATAAGGGCTAATCGTCTGGCACAAGACAGAGCAGCTTGGAGAAAGATGATCCGGAGATGTGAACCTTCGAAGTGTCGTAATTCCATGTGTGAACGTATGGCAGCCAATCGTCACAACTGACGCGTGACGGAGGCCCAAGGCAAGGCAAGGCAAAGATTTTTTAAACCTGTGTGTATTTTCACACAAACGTGTAATGCTCAATCGCACATAAACCAACTAAACATGAAATCATTAAGCTTAAATCATCTTTTATGTACAATTTATCAATTTGAAATGTATTATATGAAAAACCCCAACATCTTTTACAAAACCGAAATAATTTCGGCAACTGGTAATTGCAGTGGTGTTTTATCATGTTTATAGCTGGTTATAGGTACAATTCGGCAACACAGCGAGGCACAACGTTAATTTCAGCAGCTCTGGCCAAAACTGACTAAATTACGCAGTTCCGTGCAGGGTCTTAGCCAGGATTTGAAAGTTGGGTGTCCAAAGTGGGACCAAAATGAAGTGGAGTGAGCAGCGCGAGCGGAGCGTCCACGTTCCTGTGTAAATTGACCGCATCAGATGCCGTGAGCTCCGAATTATTATAAATAAAAATCGATCCAAATGTAAATGTTTTGTTTTGTTTTTTGAACGGTTTCTTGAACGGCTTTAGCATTTTTAGGACGTCCATTTTCATGATTGGGCGTCCATGGCCATATGACGCCGAGACTGGTCTCTGGCTATGCCTTGGCTCCGTGCTGTATTTTAGGTATTTGTATACGGTATTTTGTAGGGAGCAAATCAAAACTCGACCGCGCGGCAACCGGCGGTTCCGCTCGGTTGGACCGCATATCATTGTTTAGAACAATAGAAACCGGCTGCAACCTCACGGAACTGCACGGAACCGGCGGTTGTCGGGCGGTCGAGTTTTGATGTGCTCCCTAAAGTAATTTTGAAAATTATATATATGAAAATGGTTAAGTCACACGACGTCAGACTTTGAAATTTAGATACGAAATAGTTTAGTAGGGCCACGGTACATTGCGTGTATTTGCCGTTAATATTTGCCGTCACTCTTTCATCACAATCATTAAAACTACAACCCCGACCTGTCTATCCATCCGCGAACCTCTCTCGTGATTTCCAAGGGATAACGTCCTGCCTCGCAATCAGGAACATCCTTTATCCATCTATATGCTTTTTCATAGACGAATCTTAAAAAGTTCTGTTCCCAATTTGTCCGAAAATTATACCCCTGGGCAATCGGGATGACGCAGTCAAAACAAAGTTGGATAAGTGTCCCTCAGATGACCTGCCATAACGCAGTCATCACAAGGTGCGATGACTCGCATCACCTATTCCACGCAAACCAAGCGCTTCATCATAATGACGGCCCAAGGGGACTGATATTAGGGATTGTGTATGGGTCGTTTATGTCGCCCTAAAGATCCCAACCCTTTTCTTTTATCATGTTTATGAAGATTCAGTGGCGTAACTAGAGGATGCAGGGGCATCCCCCTGCCAGGAGGCTTGCCCCCTGATGCCCCCTAAATGAAAAAACAAACTCTATGTATATTAACAAACAATAGTCGGCTACCCCCCCCCCCCCCCCCTAAAAAAATTAATAAATAATGGAAGACCCTAGTTATAGGCCACTGTGAAGATTCCCCGGAAAATGTACTTCAGGTCCCAGATACTGGTATACTAGTATCGTCCAATACTGGAACATAAAAGTTCGCCAGTTTCGTTCGATAGTGGTACAAAACTTTTCAGTATCGAGCGATACTAGAACACCAAATCATGTTCCAGTATCGAGCGATACTGGAACGTGTTTATGTTCCAGTATCGGGCGATACTGGTACACATGCTACCAGTAACTGGATCATTTTATGCCAGTATCGTCCGATACTGGAACACTGACTTTGTACCACCAGTATCGAGCGATACGGGTCGTTCAGTATCAGACGATACTAGTACAGTCCAGAATATGGGACATAAGTACACTTTTTCAGAATTCCCTATACATACGTAGGCCTTTACATCGTGAGATTATTTCTGAAGACCGGGGTGTATTTACGGAACTATATAGCAGGGTTTGAGTGATGGGTGACAATTTCCTTTGACTTGCATCGCAATATTGTATTAATACTTGGCACTTTCAAGATAAATTCCGTAAATACACACCTTTCAAGTGTTTGATTGGTTAGGCTGGCTCCAGCACTGAAATTAAATGTGGGCTCCAGAAGTGAATAGAAGGGCTCCACCGTCGAGTCAACTACCGCCCACAGTATCTACAATCCTATAAAGCGGCTGAAGACTTGTCATACATCTCATAATCAAAAGATCTTTTCGGGCTAAAGCTCTTTTAAAAGACACTGCTTGTATATGCTCCGAAGTTTAATTCAGAAGCCCTCAATTTCGACAAATAAACTGCTCACAAAAAGTATCGAGACACTTAAAACTTATCCAATAATTAACGGCCCGAAAGGGTTTCGATTCATCGAAGCATATAACCCAGTGCATAATTTTTGTTTTGGTTGTTGAGATACGATGTTGCGGAACGGGGTTATTGTCATTTCAATGGTCATAGGTCCAGTTTCAAAAGTGACAATCATCCCTATAGACAATAGATGCAGGCTTGCATTTATTGTTTTGAATAATCAGGTTTATGATTTACACACGTGTAAAAATGCAACATACACTCAGAAAATGAAGATAATGTGTTCCTTTCACAACACAGATTTATTGTTTTCATTCAACTTCAACGTTGCCATGACTATCTATATCATCAGTACTTTGTGTGTCCACTATCATTGTCCACAACAGCGTCTGTAAAGCATAAACCTGATCATTCAAAACAGTCTTGACAGTAATGCAAACCTGCTTCTATAGGGACGATTGTCACTTTTGAAACTGCACGTCCATTGAAATGACAATAACTCCGCTCCGTAACATCGGATCTCAACAATCGAGGTGTCAAAATACGCAGAATAAAATTATACAACGGGTTATTGACTTCGATTTAGAGAATAAAACATAGTTCTTAGCTGTTTTGCTATAGACGATGGTCTTATAATGTATAGGCTGTACCATATTTGGAGTCGTGTATGGTCGCCGCAGGCGGCCATACACGACGACACAAATATGGTACAGCCTATACATTTATAAGACCATCGTCTATAGCAAAACAGCTATCTATGTTTTATTCTCATTCTTATTTAGTTTATTGGTTATTTTGATCTTTTATCATAAAATAACGCAGTTTGTTAGATTTATTTTAAACAAACAACAACAAATTTCCCCCTTTATAAAATCGGCGAATCCAGCGAGCTGTTTTCCAACATCCTGCTTCAAATTAATCGCGTTCGTTAGCACACACGCACCTGTCATCGCTGCGTTATACCCACAACGCATACGGCGGCGACTTTGTGTAGGGTACGATAACGCGATGACGCGTTGATCATACGCGCTGAAGGTATTATTTTTCGAATGAATTAAACCCCGCCCCAAACCGTACACCATTGTCTCATAATGTATGGGCGTGTCGGCTTAAAATCAGCCCAAAACCAATCAAATTGCCTGCCGACATCTCAAACCACACCCACTATATAAGAATATATATTCTTATATAGTGGGTGTGGTTTGAGATGTCAGTTGGCCGATTTTCAGCCGACACGCCCATGCATTATGAGACAATGGTGCATACTTTGGGGCGGGGTTTAATTCATTCGAAAAATAATACCTTCAGCGCGTATGATCAACGCGTCATCGCGTTAGCGTGCCCTACACAAAGTCGCCGCCGTATGCGTTGTGGGTTTTTTGTGTCGTTGTGGGTAATTTGTGTCGTCGTGTATGGCCGCCTGCGGCGACCATACACGACTCCAAATATGGTACAGCCTATACATTATAAGACCATCGTCTATAGCAAAACAGCTAAGAACTATGTTTTATTCTCTAAATCCATACCTTTTCGGGCAGTTAATTATTGGATCATGTGTAAGTATCTCGATAGTTTTTGTGAGGAGTTTGTGATGATGATGACACACTTTCCAAACCGGTGGGTACCTGTATCGGGATCGATATGGTAGCGTATAATTAATTCAGCTTTACGTGTTTATAATTATTATGTATCTTGAGCAAGATTGAACCAGATGACCCATAACCGTTATAGTGGACAATTTGCTATGTCATATAAGTTTTAATTGTGGTTGATGCTGTTAATTGTCTGATAATGTCTTAGCATATCAAAATCTGATTGATAGCTCATTCTTAAATAAGACTTGGTGAATGATTGAGTGACAGGTAACTATAGTGATATCTGAGATTGATTGTCACATGACCGAGTGAGTTGATTGGTTGATTCAATTATGAAAGGAAAGGACGCGGTGATTGGTCATGGCGTGCGGTTAGATTGCTTGATTATTGTTTGATTGATTGATTGATTGATTGATTGATTGATTGATTAATAATTGATAGCATATTGATTCTTTACAATTGATAGATCGGTAATCATGCACTATATCGTGGTGTCCAAACCATCCACCGAGTCGAAGGCGAGGTGTCCTGTCCGAGCCGCTAGGCCACTTTTCAGCTCGAACTTATATGCATAAAGTGACTCCTTTTTCTTTGGATCTAATCAGATTAGTTTCTTTGTACACAATGACAATGGCAGTGTCCCCGATTTTACAACGCCCACCCCAGTTAAAAGTGAGTACTAGAATGTATTGTTGCTCCTTCGTGCCTTCTCACTTGAAAATCCTGGTAACGCTCCTAAAACCACCCCTACAATCCACTTATAGTAGGCTAATACTTTAAAAACCCATCAAATGTCCCATCTCCATAACATATAAGCAATCCGCCGTCGGCCAAGTCAAGACCGCTTCGGTTCGCCTCCTCGTTAATCCTAAGAACACAAGTATAGGTGGAGAGTTTGTCAGCATTTTCCGTGGTTGCCCGGACAACTTAATAAATAGTTAACGCGCTTTTGCATCCCGGCATGAAGGCAAATCTTCAGGGTACGGATACCTGATTGAAACCATGGAAATGAGCTCTTTCCTTTCCTGTGATCATTCATGGTCTATCCTTGAATATATAACAGTTGAAATGTCCCTTAAGTGTGCCGTGTAGAAAGCACACCGCAATATAAGCGCCAGTAGCCAGTATATGCACGACACAGCAGCCGTTGCTGCGTGGAGGGATTTTGAAATCCAGGAATTGAGAGAGCCAGGGGCCAGCAGGCAGATGAGATGGTATGGATGGAGTCATGTTTATGTTTACCCAGATGTCTACACAGTATACCCAAAGAAAATTCCGTGATCAAACAAGTATGGATTGCAGTGTTGCTTCAACCACCCTTGCCGTCAGCGATATTGACCGAGGGGTTTACATTCAATACAAATACTACCAAATGAAGAGTATTATCATTGGAGGGGGATTCAAGAGAAAGCCTACCTGCAACATATATCTGGTGGGTCTTCTTGGTCCTGATGGTTCAGTCTTTTTAGGGAATTGTGGGCCCCAATTATATCGTCGCTGTTCTGACATACCGGCACATCTCTTTACTTATTTCTGTTGTGATGTGCCAGTATGTCACAACAGCGACGAATGTGGGCCCAGATGAGCAACTGCTGACTCTATTGACTGATAAATCACCTGTTTAGCACATTAAAGCCACAACGTAAAAGACTTCCATTGTATAATAATCTAACCAAATTCATTAGACGGAGAAAGATAACATTGGACATGTGCAGTGCTCATCAAGGAAATTGGCTCGCCTTATAAAACTCTGATAGCCCCAATCTATAGTGTTTATCGAGGAATGATGATCTCCACCAATGTATTGGTATTTCTATGGTGGTCCAGCATAGAAAGACCATTTTAGTCACTGTCGGTTTTGACCGTCCACGTATATGAATAGATGTGAACATGGTGAAGAGAGTAAACGTGTCGGTAATTGCCAGCGCATGCATCAGGTAGAATGATAGAGTCGAATGCGGCTGTCACATGAGCCCATAATCACGCTGATTGACCTTTTTTTTACACAGAAACTATATCTTAGTTTGATGAAACTGATGCTCCCTGATAAGCGGTGCTTATAGTTTTGAAGATTTTATACGGCGGATGCAGGTCTAGATCAGATGCGTTTCTTATGAAAACTTGACTGGGAAGGGTAAAAGTTTAAGAAAACTATCGTTCTATATCCGCGCTTTTAACACAAGCTGTGATGGAGAGATAATTTTGCTTTCAAATACATTGATATTTTTATAAGAACAAAAAGGATCCCCACCCGTGATACATCTGATATGGGATCAGTAGATTGATGTTTTCATTCAAGTAAAGTGTAGGCGATTTGATTTTAAATTGATAACTTGAAAACTACCTGTCACCCTTATTGTTGTTTCTATTACAACATATTTTCGCTGTGATATAAGAGTTCATTTCAGTTTATCGAGTTGGTGGCATCAATTTATCATAAGCGTAAACAATAAAGGATGGAAGTAGCATAGGCCAAAATATGTTTACCGTCCTTACGTGTGTGCGTCATATGGTAGTACCTGCGCGTGGATGAACTTTGTCATCGGATGGGGGTGCGGTTTAATGCGATCAGTCAATAACGCAGTGACGTTATGTACACTGCAAAAACTACAGAACACATCAGACGCTTCACAGAACACATCAGACGCTTCACAGAACACATTCCGACGTGTTCTACACACGTTCAGGATGTGTCAGAAGCGTCCAAATGTATTAGATATAGAACATGTTCATGTGTTCAGATGTGTTCTGTAGATGTTCTAATGTGTTATGTAAGTGTTCCAGATTTTTTGACACATCCCCATGTGTTCTGCATGTGTTCAAGGGCCATTTCTAGAACACATCAAGAACACATCTGTAACGGCCAGGAACATGTTCTAAATCTGTTACATTTTTTGAACACGTCCAGACGCGTTCTTGACGTGTTCTCTACGCGTCGATGTGTTCTGTAGTTTTTGCAGTGTAGTGCCTATAATAGGGAAAGCGTAATGGACAGCAAAGGTCTTTACGGATGGTGAGTAACGGGCTGTATGTAGTGGCGTAGCCAGTGAGTGTGAGGGGGCAGACTACTGTTACTACTAACATTTTAAAAGATCTAAAATGTGGGGAAACGGGACGAGAACGGGGAGAAAGAGATTTATATTTTTCTCGAATTATAGGGATGAGGGTGATAACGTTTTCCCCTTCCCAGGCCATTGTCAAACAAAACAGATTTTTTTTGTATCTCTAACTCGAGGGCATCTAGGACGCTTGTACTGTTATGGAGCCTTCTTCAGGTTGGTGTAGTCATGTTCACTATTCAACAGGTAGGCTTACATCGGACACTCGGTAATGATTTTGTCGATGGTAGCATAGCATTAGTATTACGGTGTATTAAGCCTTAAAATGCTATACGGATGCTACACATTGGAGGTCCCCGGGAAGGAAGCAGTTTGTTTAGTTTGTTTAAAAGCGCCCATGCCCAGGGATATTAATTGCACATCCCCCATCCCTAACGACTATCATGACTATACAGCACTATCAATCATGATCAATAGATCAGCCAATAGACTGAAACCTGAAAATTTAACTAAAATCCAACTTAAATGTGAAATAAATTGAATATTTCGAACTGTTGATGCAGGTGGTCAAAGAGTCCGTTTAACAGACTGTAAAATAATAAAGTAAAATATTATATTTCCTAAAATCAAAGCACTTTGCATTGCCATTGGAAAGTGTTGAAAACCAATTGGGTTCATAAATGAGCTATTATACAGCTCAATAGGAAATCGTAATTAATTGACTGTTTTTAGAAGGATACAAGTGAAACAGTAATCATGGCCAATAGACGGAAGTTGTTACCCTATCACTGTTGTGCACTGTACTACTGTGTGGAACTTGGACATATTAAAAAGTGTCGGTGTTACGATATTAATATTTAAGAAATGTTCCGGTGTTTTGCGTTAAGTACATGTAGGGGTGGGTGCACTTTAAGGATATTTTTGTTCACACTAATGTGAGCACCTTTTCTCCCCATAATTCCCCCGATAATTCCCTTTCCATGAAGTACTTATCTATCATTGTGCTATATTCCAATTGAAATCTATACACCCAGTGGCGTTACTAGGGTCATTATTATTTTATTAGGCCTACTAGTACTATTTTTAAAATCTTTTCAACAATACTTTGATTTTCGTGGAACTGACAGTCTGTGAAGTGATGAACCATTTATGGATGAACCAACACTATTATGTAAAAATCGGAAAAAAATCGGTTGATCCTTAGAGTTACCCTACATAAATACACATGTAGCTATAGGTCAGGTTTTGTGACTCTTTAGGTAGGTAATAGTGAATTGTTGTTTTATCAAATTTAGGCGTAGTAACTTGTCAGTGAATGCCTTTAAGTTATTCGTTATCTTTCTCCGAAAGGGACCGTGATCCTCCCTCATCATTGATATAATAACCGACAGGCATTTCGATATGTGACACAAAATATATATAAAATTTGTGAGGAATATTCTCAATATCTCCTGTGTTTTTTTTCTTCTTCAGATAAAACTGTTTGTTTTCATAATGTTCATGGTATTTCAAAATAGTCCATCTGACGTCCATATCAAATTATAATTCGTTTAATGGTTAAGGTGGTGGATCAAGCTATCCATTAACTGTTCAAAAATATTCCTGCAAACAAATAATTATCAAATATGGGGTAAATGTGATATAATATTTTAGTGGTCCTATTAACAGGGCGTCGTATTAAACATGGAAATTAAGCTAAGTGGTAAGACAAACCGACATGTCGATATTTTTACAACATTTTAAGGACTCTTTTAGTAAGGAAAAATAGAAATCCTGAAAAGATTAAAATACCACCTTTTTAAATAATTGTATAGTAAAAAAAAACCATAAAAAGAATGGGGCGGTAGCCATAAAGCTCAAGAAATCTCGCGATTATTTTTTATGAATTCGTTATTTCAAAATACGCCATCAAAGCGATACACAGAATAGCGAAACATAAATACATCATTTCTTCTTGAGGTTGATACATGTTCAAATTAAAGTGATGGAAAATATATGATAATGGTGTAAAAAAAACCTTAACCAAAGTCAAATACTGATAAATTAACACTTTTTTATGCTAACTCGGAGCGGAAAGTATAGGCCTACAATAAATCAATATCACTTACCCACATATATACAGGGTGAGTCAAAATATTCAGCTCCCGATTTCACAAACGAGTGCAAATACAAACATTTATATGTTTAATGAAATGCCCAGCGAGAACGCATGGTTATATAGCTATAACATAAGAAAATCCTTCATTTGTTTAGTTTAGTGCGATCAAAACGTTTTGAAAACATTAGTTTACTTGATTTGATAAGAGAAATGAGTGCCTGTATTTACACACAACTCATCAATTACATATCTTGTTTGCCAAGAATTCGTTTGGTGTACAATGCTATGTTAAGTTTCAATCGTTCTCGGGCAATAATGGACGTAAGAAGCATTATTGAGATAATGCTAAAAGAATGTTGACGAAAATATTTGGAAATTATAATTTTAAACTTATTTGGTTCGAGAGAAGAACTGACAGATCAGATCTCATTTCTTTTTAAACAGTTATTGCGTTATATAACTCAGCAAGTGCTTACTTACTGAATTAGTATAAATATTTGTGTGCAATTGTGTCATAATAACTCAATATTTTGCATGCAATGCCGATCTAATTACTCTCTCAAATTCGACACCGTAATTATTATGACATTATTATCATGATTAAAAACAACAATAGGCAAATATAGATAAACTTAGAACAAAATGTGTATACAAGTTATGTGAATCATATTCGAGAAAACCAAGAAGAAAATAAGACTGCTAATTCTTTGAGGCTTTTACATGTATAAGGGAAGAAAACAGCAACTAATTCTCCATATATATATCTGGTGATAATAAAATGAAATAGTTATACTACGAAGTTTTATCAATATCTTATAACTGTCCAATGAGTCAAAGTGGTTTCTTGTGCACTCGCGTGAGCTTACACCATGTACACCGTGTTTCATGTGATGCATAATGTCACGGAGTATTATGGTATCTTGTCCTTACTTTATAAATTTAATTTTAAAAAATGAGATTTTGACAATGTTTGAAAGAATATGAATCAATCTTTCGAATGGTCTCATTAAACGAAATTGGAGATGTATAATTTTGCAAAAATGAGGAAAAGAGAATATATTTTACAAACTAGTTTGCTCTATATCTCACAAATAGGCCAGTAAGCTGGCAAGATGTATGACTTGATGTCTCGCAATATGCTGCTTTATTATAGTTACACTCTTAAATGTAAGTGAGTGAACACATGTTTGTTATTTTACTATTGTTTTTTTAATTAAATTTCCAATAAAACTTGATTTATATAATATCCTTTGTTGCAAAAACAACGTGAATGAAATTTGATAAAACAACAATGTGCAACGCTTGTAATACCATCATTGGGTGAATTTTTTTCTAAATATCAGGCCACTATTAACTACAGAAGGGTAAAATATTTCCAGTGAAGTGTATTTACGTCATATAGGCCTACGGGACCATATTCTACATGTTTCAACACTATAAAACAAAAGTTGGACTCGCTCCTATACTCCTTCCGAATTCTGTTTACTTCCGTCGCCCCTGCCAGCCTTGGTAACCCCCCCCCCCCCCCCCCAAAAAAGCTACACTGCAAAAACACCGGTGTTAAAAATAACACCGTTCGGTGTTCTGAGAGGTCCACACCAATTAGTGTTATTTTAACACTATCTTGGTGTTACATTAACACTTACAGTGTTATTTTTCACTCTTGCAGTTGTTAAAATGACACTACATGGTGTTGATATAACACCAATTTTTTTTTTTGGTGTGGACCTCTCACAACACCAATGGTGTTATTTTTAACACCGGTGTTTTTTGCAGTGTATATTTATGACCCCCTGGAAAACCGCAAACGACCCCATGGGTGTCACGCCCAGGTTAAGAACCGCTAGTGGTAGGCGAGGCCTACTTATTGTTTGCTTGTGTTTAAATGGTTATTCTTTTGAAAAATGGCTCTATAATTTTGATGTAAGTTAACAAGAAAAACCAGTAACAATCTAATACAGCCTAATTTTAATCCTTAAATTCTGTAATTTATTGAGATGTTAAATAACATACACGGTCGTCATGTTAAATATTCAGCTTTATCAATCTCATAATTAAACAGAAAAGGTGTTTTTCTTTCAAAGATGATGTAATGGCTGATTAAATTGATTAAAAAAACCTAATTGAGCCCCAATTGGAATGTTTCTGTTTGATGTTGTTTACAATATTATGTCAAAACCAGATTACCACACCTAGACCAGTTTTCCTTTAAAAAATATTAATATCAGATGCGCGACTAAAAAAACGTATGTGAATTTTACGCAAATCGTGTGGAATTAACATTCGCATATACTTTATGTTTCTGATACTGTGGAACTCTGTACAATGCTGGTAATCATTATGTGCTAATATTGTAAGCGAAATCATGATGAATTAATTCTAATGAAATATTGAATAGGCCTAATTGCAATGTAAAATTGGAAATTAATTATAAACTGACGACTATGACAGAACCAATATTTCTCCCCAATCATGCTCCATTGAATATAATTTTAAGCTATATTTAAAATCCATCATTATTCCTTTTCAAAATACAAGAAAATTGTTATAGTTTTCAAAAAGGTAATTAACCAACTGTGTGATCAAGGAACCCAGAACGACAGGGCGATAACCCTCTCCTGCCCCAGATTCAATTACGGGTTGAAAGACCACGGTAACCATCGAAAATGCGAAAATGAATGAGATTGATATAGAGCGCGTGTATACGGATGCAATCATAAAGTACCGAACTCGGATTGGTTCCATGTGCATATCTGATCCACCGCGCGACTTGTTGAAAAGACTGATTATTGGTATAATCAATGTAATACTAATCGCTACATAATTATAATATTGATCTCGCTGGGGAATTAAAATGTTCACAATTGAAGCGCAACAATATTTTCTATGCATAACATGCAAATGTTGTTTTCAGCATGGGTGTATTAATATTTTAAACAAAACGAAAAATTGTGAAACTGTCAAAATTTAAATATTTGCATAAATTAAGCTTAATTAAACCTATTGTTTTAATTTGTATGGCTCAGGTGATTATATGCCTGCCTGGCGAAATTTGTCTATTAACATTTGCCCAAATCTGGCATCAGTACCTATTCTACCTTTTATGTTATAACAACAATGATAAATTCTGGTGTTGGACCAAAAATTATGCAAATTTCATGCAAATTAGCTGGAAATAATTATTTGTACACGCCCCAACCACTGCAGACTCTACTGAGATATTGATGGAAGGGTGTTCTATCAATTTATTATCGAAATAGCTGGTAGTACTTCCATCACCTTAAAAAATCTGATCCTCTTGGCCTAATAGACATTAATGTACTATTAATTCTACGTCCCGTAAAGTATTAATATTGTTATGAATAGGCCTATATGTATTTATATACTTGTTGAAAATTATGAAAACATGTAATCTGAAAATATTGAAAATTACGAAAAAATGTAATATGTGAAAATATTGAAAATTATGAAAAAATGTAGGCTAATATGTGAAAATATTGAAAATTATGAAAACATGTAATGGGAAAATATTGAAAATTATGAAAACATGTAAATTATGTGAAAATATTGAAAATTATGAAAAAATGTAATATGTGAAAATATTGAAAATTATGAAAACATGTAGGCCTATTGGGAAAATTGAAAATTATGAAACATGTAGGCCTAATGGGAAAATATTGAAAAATATGAAAACATGTAATAAATTATGTGAAAATAATGTAAACATGTAATATGTGAAAATATTAAAAACATGAATCAAGTAAATGTATTGAAACATGAAAATGTTGAAAATATTGAAAACATGTAACATGTAACATGTGAAAATATTGAAAATATTGAAAACATGTAATTAAATTATGTGAAAAAATTGAAAATTATATGTATGGAAATAATAATTATGCCAACATGTGTATATGAAGAGAAGATGATAAACACAAACGATTTTTTATTGTTTTGTTATGAATAGCCTAAATATGTGATGTAATATAATTAATATTCATCTGGTAGGCCTATTCATCACAAATAAAATTAAGAGTTGGCTATTGCGGGTGGCTATATTCGATTGGTTGTCCGTCATGGTTCAAAATAGTAACATTAAAGGTATATTATGTCTGTATTATGTGATCTTTTCCAGGGGACGCCCTCAATCCTCGAAAAGAAATGGGAACCAGATTTTATTGCAGATTTACATTTCTGATCATATACCATGAATATTAGTGAAAATAGTGATAGTGATAGTGAAAAATAGATTATACCGCTCCGGTGTAATCTATTGTCACTTTAAAACCATGATTTTAAAGTATTTTTTAAGAATCGTATCGTCCTATATAACTTGGAATGTATGTTTGATTTATGATCAGAAATGTAAATCTGCATGAAAATCTGCTTTTAATTTTTTTTTTCTCGAGGATTGCGTGCGTTCGAGGTGTCCCGCAAGCATAAAAGTGTGCATTATATGTTAGAAATATAACTATCGAGCCCAACTTTTGTAATGATATAGAAGAAAACACCACACTTATGACAAAAACAAATAAAAACCGCTATCTCTCAAC
This sequence comes from Ophiura sarsii, assembly GCA_035610835.1. Classification (NCBI taxonomy): domain Eukaryota; kingdom Metazoa; phylum Echinodermata; class Ophiuroidea; order Amphilepidida; family Ophiuridae; genus Ophiura; species Ophiura sarsii. Next base: position 25,080,252 of record CM069456.1, read on the forward strand.
ATGCCCTTTTTAAAATTCGCGGCGATCAAAAGTCCCAATGTCGATGATGTCATAGTTGTACAATACACATGCGCAAATTTGAGCACCGATACCCATGACGTCATCGACACCGGGACTTTCAATCGCCGCGAATTTTAAAAAGTGCATGTTGAGTGATGGCAGTTTTTATTCATTTTTGTGACAAGTACGGTGTTTTGTTCTATATAATTACGTAACTTCGGCTCGATAATTATGTTTCTAACAAATAATGCTCAATGGTGTGCTTGCGGGACCATTCCTTTAATGGAGTGTTCCTGGAAAAGATCACATAATATACCTTTAATGGTTCCAGGGGTATATTATTTCAGGGGCGAGGGCATTGATTGGTTGAAATTTTGGAAAACACAAGATTACACATTGCCAAAAGATTTTGAAAGTAAGGCCTAAAAAAAAAAGGTTTGATTGGCGTAACATAGAGAAAAAAAATAGGGTAGGTAGGTCGGATTTTTTTTAATTTTAAAATCTGTAAAACGTCTATGAAATTTTATATACCAGCACACATATACCATACAGACATAAACAAATGGCACAAATACACATTTTCACTGTCTTTATTTCTTTTTTTCACACACACATTTTTTTTCTTCTTCTTTTTTTAAATTAAAAAAAAAAAAATTAAAAAAATTAAATAAAAAAATTAAAAAAAAATGTTTAGGGTCGGGGGTTAAAATAGGGTCGGTCGGATTACGCCAATCAAACCTTCTTTTTTTTAAGGCCTAAATGCGTAGTCAGTCAATCTAGACATGCTAAATGGAATTAAGAATATCGCGGCACGGAAAAATGTCTAAAATGAATAACAACTATAAGCTTAAAAGAATGAAGATGATCTAACAGATTTTCATTCTTCTAGAGATGCATAGGATGGTCGACAAAGTTAACTTTAATAATATAGGCGTATAAGTGTCTCTAAACAAAACAAGCTTGCCCCGTGTGAGGCTCGAACTCACGACCTTCAGATTATGAGACTGACGCTCTGCCGACTGAGCCAACGAGGCAGCTGATATAATCATCCTGATATAAACGTCTTATTGCATGCTTATCATCAAAAGATATTTAACTTTACTTTAGACATGCTTAGGCCAAATTAAATTAATTGTTTGTCTCAAAGCTCCCGCGCCCGTTAGTTTATTGGTGCGCATTAGAAAAACAAAAATCTGAAATTAGTTTTTTTGTTGTTGAAGAATCCCAAAATTTCACCGATTTTTCAGATTTTCATTGATCACATCATCTTAAATACAAAAGTTCACTTTTCAAGGATTTCAATATTTAAAAAAACAACAAAAAAAACCAACCCGCATTCCGCATTAGTTTTACAACAGGAGAGGAGCTTTGAGACAAACAATTAATTTAATTTGGCCTTATCATCAAAAGATATTTAAACTTTACTTTATCTGTTGAATTGTACGTAAGATTTTATTTACACCATATCAACAATGCAATATCAAGATAAAACATTCTAATCTTATTATGATATTACCCATGGAAGTATCGAACATAGGCCAATGAAATGAATACGAATGAAACAATACGTCTACTCTATAGTAGCCTATAGTATGGTATTAGTAGAAAGTATTACATTTAGGGTTTATCAAATGAGAAGGCCTAGGCCTATAATGAATTTATTTATGGGCGGATACTATTTTGACCTTTCTTCTTCTTCTTCAGATAAAAGTGCAGAATTCATTATATGAATATAGTCGCACTTCGTATCCCTGGAACCTGGGAATACTTATGGAATTTTGTGTACAGATACAGACCGGGATGATCCCGGCCCCCTACTCTTTACGAAAGAGTCTGTAATTGTTAATGTGCTCGGGGATACCTCTTCCGATACACGGGACCAACATTTCTACGTGACTTCCGAACCAAGGTGCGCCAATGTACATGCCTACTTCAGTCTGTACGGTCTGAAGGAGGCATGAGGACGAGGTTGTGTTGGTGTATCGTACCCGGGGGGGGGGGGGGTACTCGGATTTGGTTTGGTCGGGGTGTGCCGCTGGAGATTCAAAACCCATACCCATTTCTAAGGGTGATTTTTCGCGAAAATATACCTAATTTTGGGAAATTTTCGCGAAAAATGACCTAATTTTGGCAAAATTTCGCGAAAATCGCGAAAACAGGACCCATGTCTAAGGATTTTTCACTGAAAAGCCTACCCATGGCTAAGGATGTCTCATGAAAAAGCGACCCACTGGAGCGGCACATCCCCGTATACCTGACATACGTGAGTACCCCCCCCCCCCACCGGGGTATCGTATTGAACTCACGCTCAAATCCACCATTAGAACTACGGTGCCCAGCAGTGTAACGACGCTCTAACCGACTGCGCCACTTTTTCAGTTATTTTAATTTCTGAATAAATCAGATAAAATTGATTGATTGATTGATTGATTGATTGATTGATTGATTGATTGATTGATTGATTGATTGATTGATTGATTGATTGATTGATTGATTGATTGATTGATTGATTGATTGATTGATTGATTGATTGATTGATTGATTGATTGATTGATTGATTGATTGATTGATTGATTGATTGATTGATTGATTGATTGATTGATTGATTGATTGATTGATTGATTGGTTGATTGATTGATTGATTGATTGATTGATTGATTGATTGATTGATTGATTGATTGATTGATTGATTGATTGATTGATTGATTGGTTGGTTGGTTGGTTGGTTGGTTGGTTGGTTGGTTGGTTGGTTGGTTGGTTGGTTGGTTGGTTGGTTGGTTGGTTGGTTGGTTGGTTGGTTGGTTGGTTGGTTGGTTGGTTGGTTGATTGATTGATTGATTGATTGATTGATTGATTGATTGATTGATTGATTGATTGATTGATTGATTGATTGATTGATTGATTGATTGATTGATTGATTGATTGATTGATTGATTGATTGATTGATTGATTGATTGATTGATTGATTGCGGAAAATCTATACCCAAACAGGGATAATGTCCCCTCATTTAATATCAAGAAGTGAGTGACCTCTGGCACATCCATGGTGACCTTTGTCATTATAGCCCACAAGTCTTAGAGCAGGGACATTTTCGTGAGCGCCCTCGCTTGATGTCTAGTTTATCTAGTCTCGGTTTATTTTTGATTGACAGTTCAAATCTTTTGTTCCTCTCAAGCGATTGTCCTGGACAGAAGTCACATGATTCGGTTACGTACCCGAGTCATCGCATACCCATCGTTTAAGCCCCGTGATGCAACGATAGGCTGTGGATGTTAATCGACAAAACGAAGTGTGTACGAACGAAAAAGCCTTAATTGTTTCAAATAGTTGTTATTCGTGTCATTTAAATCAAAATTAAATTCTTTTAGTGCATATAAACAGCTTTTCGGCGAAAACCATGTGTTAAAAACGCTTAGAATAAGAAATATTAAGCATTTTAAGCTTCTGATTTAGAGAGTAGTGGTATGATCAACTATATAATGGTTTGTTCTTACTTCATTTACATCGAATAGATTTAGCTTAGCGGTAAAGTGTCGGATTTGAAATTCAGAGGTTACGGGTTCGAATCCTATCACAGCATGTCGTTTTGTCTATGTTACTTTTATTTAGTATTTATCGAGATTGTTTATCCTGAGACAAAATATACCTAAAGGGATAAGAAGCGCCCATTCATACCATTCATGCGCAGCGATCCAGGTCTGACACGGCATATTGCTATTCACTATCGAAGTGATTATATAACTCCCCGGTAACTGGGTCATGCACCTTTATTAATACTAGCACATCCCATTGTTAAGGACTTGAAAGCGTGATCCAGTTGATATGGTAATAATTGGTTTACATTACACGTAACACTCCGATAGTGAATAGTGGATGGCCAATCGATTACCACCATTCAGTTTAATTTGTAGTACGACCTCATTATTTAGAGCGCGGGCTATTTTGAATCCAGTGTTATCCACGCGTTTATTATTATTTATTTTCTAAATAACCTGAACACGCTTTAGTATGGGCTGGTTACGACATTCAGACTGCATGTATGACAGATTAAATTACTCTCATCTATGAGCATGCTAAACTTATGGCATTTCAGAAGACGTATGCCGAATAAAACCTAATAGTTTTGAACACATATAAACAATGTATTATGATTATTAATGTTTATAGTTTGTGTATAGATTCAATACGAATTGAAACACAGTGGGATACTGTTATTCTGAAAAATATAAGTTTATCTGCTTAACCTCATCGAAATATTTATTAATAATTAATTAATGTGAATAAATGAATATATTAATTAGTTACTTAATTAAATCACTAGTTAAATAAATGAACAAGTAGCTTACATTATACATCAATGAAATGTTTAATTAACCGAAAATCAAATGAACACATAAGTAATAAATAAACCCATCAATATGCAAGAAAGTTGAAAAAAGAACAAATGATCAATATGATTAAATAGTAACTACATAGTAATTTTTTTAATAGATGTAAATAGATAGTTAAATAACTAAATAACTAAATAAACCCGAAATAATAAAGAAAGGAAGAAGTTGGTTACACGGATCTACCAAGATTCGAACCTACAGTATGATGATTGAGAGTCTCAAGCTCTACCGACTGAGCTATTTCGAACCTTGTGATGTCATCAGCTTTTTACACCCAAATATATTTTATCATTCAACTCCCAGGATATTTTCAACACTTGGTTGTGATGATTTCTATGCTTTACATGAATAATAAATTATTTATAGAATTATCAATTCTAGAGCAAATATTTCGTTTGAACACATTTTGTTGAATGCAATTCAAATTTTCGCGTTCAATCAAGTGCACGAGAACATGTTATCACAAAGCAAGACGTTATGCAATTCAAATGTTACTCGGTGAACCCAACAAAAACGTTAATTCCTGCTTGATATATGGCCGTGTGTCATGAACTCGCCACCCTTACCGTTGCATGTCCAGATTTTTACATTTTACACCATCTGAGATTCGAATTAGCATATCGCAATAACTATTTGTTCTACCCATATAAAGTATGTATTTTCTGAACGGTATTCTCACAAGAAATCCAAATATGCTATTGGAATTTAGATAAGACCTAATGGTTAAATGTTGTGATTAAGAATGTTCAAAAAATATCGATTTTTTTCATATTTTGATTTAAGCTCAATAATAATTTGATACCTATCCCAATCATAATTTTACGGTGCATATTTAAGTTCCTCATGTAATTACCCATCAGAACATAATAGTTGTTAATGGTAAACGTGTTGAAATATACTATATCGAGAAGTAAATGAGCACAAACGTTTAAATTTCATAATTAATAGAGTTTACAAGTATATATTTTTTGGTATGCACCCTATCCTGATTTAAACGGCATTTTTGAATTCCCCTATTTGAGAGCTTTCCAAAAATGTATAATTTTGCTATCATCGGTTAAATATTTCTTTTGTTATAGTCATGTATGTAAAACCGATGAATTAAGGCAAGTTCACTGTGTAGCGAATAGGGAAAAAGCCAAGGACAACGCAATCGATTCATGATTACAATTGTTGCACAATAGTTGTCACATTTGTTGAAACAGAATCTTATAGAATATAAAATAATCTATAAAATGAGAGCAAAATCATGTTTGTACTATACAGGAATGAGGAGTTATAGTAAATTGAACGTAGAATTGGGAACATTTTCTATATTCCCCATAGAGATTGCACACAGCGCCGCCGCCACCGCCGCCGCCGCCACCGCCACCACCCCTGACTTTTACAACATAATCAATCATATCTCAGCCAAACATTTATAGAAATACCTGATTTATTAACACAATGTAGCTAGATAAATAGGCTTTCACATGACACCTCAACCATAGCTCTACCACATTTAGTTGTTGAGTTAATAGAGAGAGATGGATGATTCGTCACCAAAAATGCAACGCCACCACCCTTTTTGGGTGGTGAGTTCAAAACACATGGCCATATAGATGCTTCACTAAATTACAATCCCTAAATCGATTGCACGGTCAGACATCAATGACTTATCTCAATACTAGTATTCATATCATTATCTCAATCAATAGTAGAGATTGACCTGTGGCCTTGCATTGCATTGCACCATAGGTGATTTTGATGGGCACTGCAGACTCAGGTATAAAGTGAATCAAAATAAATCAATCATAGGTCATTCATCGTTATTACAGTCCATTCAGGTTATTCATGGAATTGACGCGCGATATTTGAAAGGGATATAACCTCGCTTGACTATTTGTTTACTTATAGTTTTGGTGAACACAGTTTAGTAGTTCGAAATGTCAAGAAATTAGACGTTGTATTACACGGGTTGTTTTCAAATGAGAATAAAATATAAATATAATATATAAGAAAGTTCGGAACGCCAAAAATAAATATGGTGTGAGCGTAAATCATCGAGAAAATAAGCTTTGAATTTTACGCGTACTTGATTCATACATGAACTTATCAGTCTGATAAGTCCATGATTCATAGATTTTAAAACATCTCACCACCATGGGATAAGCTATCCGGACTTGCCCATTTGTTCTTTTATCTTACAATCCTATAGATAGTGATATCTGATGGGCTATTTCTCTAATATCTCCACATTTTGGAACATATGATCCATTCAAATATAGCGTTTTCATCGACAATAGACTACATCTTCTGGTATTATAACTAAATATTACAATGAGGCAGGCGAAGCAATGCCGTATAGCGTCACTAGGCGGCGTTGATACTGCAGCTTATATTCAGGAGGCGTGGCCACAGTCATTTTCCGGTTCGCGATTCCAGTCAAGAGGGCGCTAGCCATTTTTTTCCATTTTTTCCCTTGTGTAACACTTGTGAGCCTCCAGACATTTATAATGTCAATTATAAGTCAAATGATAATAACGACAACAAAACATTTTAATAATCAGATCTTCTAATAATGAGTAGCGGATGCATTCTCTCACGTAAACTCAAAACCGAAATGAAGCCGAAATGACATAGTCCATGGCTTTCACACTTGTCTATCACTCCCGTAACGCATCGTTCTCAATTTCATTGAGCCGTTCCTGTCAATGATGGTGCTTACCATGCTTACAGCGATAGCTGCCATCAAGTGTGGAATGTGGTCTAGATTTTTTGCAATTATATTTGCTTTCATGCCTAATAAGGACTAAAATTCGATAAAATAGGCCAAAATCTATAATTCGGGTTAATTGAACAAGCAGGCGTAAAACATAATTCCGTATATTTTATAGGCATAGGCCTATAGCCTCACCTACATGCACTGGACTCATAATCCCAAAGGTTGTGGGTTCAAGTCCCGCTGTATGTTCTTCTCTTGAGTAAAGCATGAGCATTTTACCGCAATAACTCATCTCTACCAAGGTGTACGGGTATAGGCATATACCGGCATTCTTCAGTGTTGGGAAGGTAACAGACTCGCTATGGAGGAGGTGTATATGGCAAGCCCAATGTTTAATAATTCGATAAACAGTGTTTATCGGCCGACGAACACTGTTTGTCGATAAACTCAGTCTATCGAAACAATTGTTTTTCAATTTCATAAACAGAGTTTATCGATAAACTATGTTTTTCGCGGGTTTTTTCGCTCGTAAAAACAGTGTTTATCTCGATAAACTCAGATTATAAACAGTGTTTATCGACGATAAACACTGTATCGAATTACTATACATTGAGCTTGCCATATGTGTAGCGAGTCCCCCCCCCCCCCCCCCCCCCCCCCCCCCCCCCCCCCCCCCCCCCCAAGCAACATTATGGCCCTATCGGTTGAAAGAGCCGATGGGCACTACGCTCCTGGGATTACAGGATCGACCGCCTTTACCATAGATACCTTTTTCATGCAATAATTAATACAATGTACAGGCTGTATTAATTTGCCATGTGTGTGTGAAATCATGTTTGGACTTCAGATCAAGTCAAAATGTTCTTAAAAGCAGCTATAGGCTATCTGCATGTGAGCCAATTTGCACATCAATCCACTCATCAAATACCAGATACCCCGTAGGCGCTTTTGTGTTATTGCACGTCTGTGATTGGTCGAAAGTTAATAGAGGCTTTCCCCGTGGACAATAGATGGCGACAAAACGTGAAAGTGTCCACAAGGAAATGAATGACAGTTTCGCTTCCTATAGTTCGCATGGTTTAGGCACGAGAAGAGGAGTTCAACACTGTCAACAATATCCCCAGTGGACATAGGCCTACCTGAGAAAAAAATAGTGAAATGAAGCGAGAAATTTTCACGGGAAATCATGGTTAAGAATCTGGCCTGATGATTGACACTTCTACTTTATCTGATATATGAGGGCATATCCATGATTTTATATGTGGTATTCAAAAGATTTTATTATTTGTATGGATTTGGGGTAACTAAGGCCACTTTGAAAATCATAAATGATGAGGTACAATCAGGGTTGGAACTTCAGATTTTTTTCAACTAGCCAGTCGGGCAGGTAACTCACAGAATCTACCTGCCCGACAAAAATTCTACCAGCCCAAGGTTTTTTCATAACATTTTGCAGCAAACAATGCAAGACTACTTTTAAACTACATTTACATGTTTTCGTCTTTAATATTGTACGATGTTCCACTGTAAACCTAGCCCGTAACAGCTCCTCGTATTCATCATCAATCCAATACTCTCTTTAATCTCCTATCAACCTGATCTCCTCTATCATCATGACACACGATCATCTGATGATGAAATTACCCTGAACTTACTGTTACTTACACTTTGAGCTTCAAAAATGTTACCCGCCAGTCGGACGGGTACCTACCTTTGAATCTTCCCCCGCCCGACACGAAAGTTACCCGCTATGGGCGGGCGGGCGGGTCTTATTTCCATCCCTGGGTACAATTATATAGTAAAAGTAAGTTTTCCTCTTATAATTGGTCCTAAGACATCAATTGAGTAGTAGTTAAAGTAAAAACAATGTTTTATATACATAGGCCTAATAAGTGGAAAATGTATAAGGGTGTGCCGCCCATCCAGGGTCTCAAAAAAGGGGGCTTCGGAACTGAACTGGGAGAATTTTATGACGAAAAATAGGGTCTTTAGAACTGATTTATCAAAAAAGGTCTTAAGAACTGGTTTGTGTTTTCAAATTTGATTAATAAGAACGCAAATTTTAAAAAATATATATGGGTTTAAAACGAAAATTGTTCAAACATTTGGGGCTTTGGAATGAAAATGTTCGCGATGTTCGCATAATTACTTCGTGGATAACAATAATTAGGCCTTGATAATCATTGATCGGACGGAGTTTAGGTCAATCACTATTCAACCCAGTTGCGTTCCAGGTTTTTCATATGAGGGGAGGGGGATGGGGCGAAAAATAAATAATAATAATAATAAAAGTGAAACGACAAGGACTTCCAGGCTGCCAACTTACCGCCGAGTCAGACATTTTGAGAGCGGTGGTGGTGATGGGGGGGGGGGGGTCGTCGAGTCACAAACTTTGAGAGCGGGGGAGGGGGTGCCACTAGTTATAAACTTAAGAGCGGGAGGGAGGGGGGGGGGGGGGGGGTAAGGAGTGTCGGCGACATTCATAAGACACTCAAAGAGTAATAAGACCAAACCGAGTAGGCCTACGCCAATATACCGTCCCAATATAGGCCTACCGTCAAGACATCCAAAGAATTTACAGAGTAGAGAGAAGAGCTAACAAACTATGAAAAACCTACGAGACATGTCTTATGAAGATAGGTTAAGAAAATGTAGATTTGTCACAGAAGGAAGAGGGGGGACCTGATCCAACTAAAACAATGGGGAAAATGAAGTGCATATAACTTATAAGCAAACATCTTTAAAATGGCAAAATTAGCAAAGGAACAGGATGTGTACATCTAAAATAGTGTAGATGCATTGTACATATAGCTTCATATATAATTGAACATATCAGGGGCGGAGCCAGAGATTGAATTTACCGGGGGGCTGAAAAGAAGATGAAAAATCTTGAATTTTGTGTTGGTGGACTATCCAATGTGGTGCGCAGCACCGCCCTCCGAGCTATGCTCGGACAGGGGGGAGTCTGAGGGGGGATGTGCCCCCCTCCGAAGTAGAAAAATTTTCAATTTTCGAACTAATTTGGTGCGATCTGGTGTATACTTTTGACCAACATTTTATTGAAAAGCCACCTCTTCATTTCCATAAAATATTTTGGTTTTTGATCAATACACGAAAGAAGGTGAGCATATTACTGATGTATTTTCTTGAATTAGGTTTAAAAGGTCGAACAGGGGGAGTCTGAGGGGGGATGTGCCCCCCCGGTCATAAGTAGAATTTTTTTCAATTTTTTTCAATTTTTTATCAATACACGAAAGAAGTTGAGCATATAACTGATATATTTTCTTGATTTAAATATACATGGTTTAAAGGTCGAACAGGGGGTGTCTGAGGGGGGATGTGCCCCCCCCTCAGAAGTAAAAAAAAATTCAATTTTAAAAATCATTTGGTGTGATCTGGTGTATACTTTTGACCAACATTTTATTGAAAAGCCACCTCTTCATTTCCAATAAATTTTGTTCTTCTTTTTCAATACACGAAAGAAGTTGAGCATAACTGATATATATTCTTGATTTAAATATAGGCCTACATGGTTCAAAAGTTCGAACAGGGGGGAGTCTGGGCTCAGAAGTAGAAACATTTTCAATTTTCGAACTCATTTGCTGCGATCTGGTGTATACTTTTGACCAATATTTTATGAAAAGCAATCCCTTTCCTTCGTTTCTTCTCTTTTTTTTCCCCTTCTTTTTTTCTTTCTTTACAAAAAAGTGGGGCGGCCGCCTATATAGGCCTACGTGTATATCACGACAACGTTATTTTATTCACCAATCCGTCGATCAATTAAAGGCTCTTTCTCCCTTTCTCTTCCCCTTCCCCCTTTCCTCTCCCTCTCTCTTTTCCTTTTTTTTTTTTTTTTTGTCGATTTTTTTACCGGGGGGGCGCGCGCCCCTTCCGCCCCCCTGGATCCGCGCCTGCATATTAAAGATTGGATGCCAACAACAGGTGATTACAGGTGATTTTTACAGAACTTTGGACCCTGGCCTTGAGTCTTGATAGAGCGTCGTCTGCTTCAAATGAACATGTATAGCGCCCTCTTTTGACAAGCTCCACGTTGGCAAAATTAAGCTATCAACATGGACGTGTTTGTACCAGTAAGTAAAATTGTCGTCAGGAAATGGTGAATAAAATGAATTTTTCGATGGAATTGACCAAATTTAGGTCTTGAAATTAAATGTATTTGACAACGGATATTACTGGAATATAGTAAAATGTATAGATAAGCTTTAGATATCGTCGAAATTGAAGGGATTTGACTGTGTTTACATCGAAAAATAAAACCGGGTGCCAAATTCGTTAGACATGTCATGATGTTGCACTACAACAATATAGTGTAACGTCGGAGCCTTTCCTGCCCTCGCTTGATTATTACACTTAAATATTTACACATTGTTTACAAGTTATTATTGTTGACGGATGATTTGAGCTTGTGCCAATATTATAATTCTTTCGATCTTTTATATTCTATTTTAGTATATTGTCTTGAAATTAGCCTTTTTAGGCTATTTTATTTATAATAATAATATATAGGCTAGCCCAGGCCTTCTCAATTAGATTTTGTGAAGCACCACTTTTGAGATGTTAGTGATCTAGAAGCGCCACTATCCCCGCGAGCGTAGTGAATAACAGGTGGGGTCCAGGGGGCGAAGCTCCCTGGAAGCTCATGGGTTTACCCCCTTTTAAGAGGCTAAGGAGAGCTATATTTGCATGCAATATGGTACAAGAAATAAAGAGATGTTGATGGTAAAATGTACAAAAATTGGTAGCAAATGTAGTGATAAGCAATAGGCCTACTACTAATAATCATGACTTACCCCACTGCAGTTAGTGGCTGAAGTGGCTCTTCATGCTTTTTGCGAAAAAACCTCGAATATCGCGAAGTATAACCCAAAATGTATTGTTTTGTTTGTTCATGCGTCCTTCCGCGCGCCACTTGGACTGATGCAATGCGCCACAAGTGGCGCGCGCGCCACCATTTGAGAAGGCCTGGTCTAGCCTATACTAACTAGCGCTAACAAATTGCAATCTAAATTGATTTCATGTTTTGTTTCCCTCTGCTAGGGATGTTCATATCATTGACTATAGAGGGCGACATATTTGACCAAAATATGTAGAAAACTCATGTTTACCTCTTTTAAATTCAGCGGAAAAGTACGAAACTGCTGGGATGTATTCACTGATGTATAAATAACCCCCCACAAGCAACTAGACATCATGAAAGTAAACCCTTAATTTACCTAAAATGGTTTTAAAATGTGCATGACTTAAACTACTTTTGGTTATAACTTTTTTATTATTCAGCCTGCAGACAAGGTTGAACCATCATTTTTTATTGTAAAGTACTTTGTTTCCATGTATTCCATTTTCAAAGAGATAATTTTATTTTCAAAATTTTATGAACATGCCTACCTCTGCGTCTGACTGTTTGTCCGATCTAGATCAAGTTAGATCTTCATCTTGTGGTACGTGTGCCCGTCGTCGTTGGCGATGCATTCTGCATGGCCAGCGACGGATCTTTGCACGCCTATCGCTTGTCGTAAGTAGCGCTCTAGCCTAGGCGATGCTATTGCTAGTCCTTACAATTTATTACATGAACCATAACATCGGTAAGGGTTCATTGGGAAGTTGAGATTAAATGGAACCAAAAGTGTGCCCTCTAAAAGCGAGACTAATCTGACTAATATCCAAATTCCTTTTTTCACAGACATGTGTCACATGTTTAACAATAGAGAATAAAGGTATTGTATTTAGACCGTACCCATGTTATATTGTCTGACATAAATGCGGATGGAATGAAAGAACAACTACGCCGCAAAAAATACTACCACCGAACGCATTTATGTCGGACAATAACACAGGCGGGTACGGTCTAAAAACAATACCTTTAGGCTTTATCCCGTTTAATTTCTCATACATGACACGGGTCATTCTATTGTGCGTGTAACCTGTACCCGTATCCATCCCGTAAGTCTCACACTCCGTGAATTCCCTCAAACACACTGGGAGTAGAGCTCAAGCCCAGCAATAACCTGCATAGTGCATACAACCAAGTGCAGTGTTCGATTTAACCGGTGTAGTATCGCAAAATGCGACACACTTTTGAAGACTTGCGATGCTATTGCACAAATATCTAGCTAAAAGTGTGACGCAAAAAGATCCCTACTTGATCTTTGTTCACGTACCATCAAAGCCAAACCTACAAAGATTGAGTTTCGTCTTCAAATAAACTAAAAAAAGTATGATAATCCTCAAGTATCGTCAGCATATATTTGATTTTCGTCAGAGTTAAAAAAACCATTGCGTCAACACGTATGCGCAGAACTCAATCCGTCGGTTTAAAATTAAAAAATGGCCGAGATATGCGAGATATGCGCAATATTCTAATAGGTGATTGTAATCATGACGCCACTTTTCATGCTAGTCTTGTTCCATGCCACCCAGGGGTAGAAATTTGTCTCCAAGTGCATGAATCAAATTTTCTTAAAGGGGCATTGAGAGATACATACATTTGTATGGGAGTGCGCCCTCAATTATCCTGGAAATCAGTTTTTTGCATCAATATGTTTTAGGTCCTTGAACACATTTGGAGCAGACTGCCCAAATGTTATATAGGAAGTATTATTAATTATCCCCTGTTTGTTCATGCAATACGAAAACATTAATATTTTTCGTATTGCATGAGAATAAACAGGGGATAACGAATTTATCATTCAGTAGACATGAGTTTAGGTACAAAAATCTTTTTTTTTCTCAAAAAAAAAAAAAAATCCTCAAAAATGTCTGATAGTGATAATTTGTTGTTGATTTTGTTAATTTGAAAATTTGAAGAAAAAAATAGGTCAGTTGGACCTTACCTTTTTGTTGGCATCTTTGTTTTCAGAGGTTAATCAGTGCTGAACAATGCAATCATAATAAGCGTGAGAAATCGCTCTGTTACAGAGCTGTATGATATGACTTTTTCGTATCATATGGCAATTTTTCGTATCATATGACAATTTTTGGTTTCATACAGAACTTTTAAAAGATCTGTGTGATGCGGAAATATCCCTTATGGCTATTAACCAATGAAATTGCGGTATTCATGCATACTGAATGATAAAAAATATTATTTGAACATGCATTTTGTTTATTTTAAACCATTTTTTATGCTTTAATCCCAATGAATATTAATTATTTGATTATTAGGAAGCTACTTTGTACACTGTAAAGGCTGTGGCCATCTTAGACAATGATGGAGAGAGATTGGTTTCAAAGGTAAGATAAATTCGGGGAATAATTAATTAATTATACCCTTCACATTGTACCCTTCACAATCTGTGTTTTTTACGGAAGTCTCTTTAGGCCAAACAAAGAAGAAAGTCTGTCTCAGAAACATTTTGCAAATAAGCTAAGTGCTGTGCGATTTTCTTTTTTAGAAAATAGGCTAAAAATAGGTATGCAATTTTTTTTTTTTTTTGCTATTTTTTTTGCTAATCCAAGCTTACAGAGAATTTTATTTAACCTTTTTTTTATTAATAAAAAAATTTAAAAAAATAAAATAAAAAAACATTTAAAAATGTTTTTTAGCCCTCAGCGCATAGACATACGCGCCGTAGCTCATTTCACATATCAATGCGGGCGGGCTTCTGAGACAGACCTTCTTTGTTTGGCCGTAGTGAACAAAGCATTGAAAAATACTACAGTTCTAAATTTATATATTGGATGGTGATTACGATATTTGTGTAACAAATGGTATAGATGGGGTGACAGGTGACGTCACACCGGGCAAAACGTGGCTAGTTGCTATTGTTCTTTGCCCGGCAGTTTGCGCGCGCATCATGTTTTGTTTAGGACCCATGCTTTTAAAACTCGCGCCAAAGCATTAAAAAGGGCAATACGTCATAGCGGACAGTGTTGTGGTCATATGCTGTTTTGCTGTTCCCTCAAGCGTGTATCGACAGTCCAGTCCCTTCGCCCGTTGCGTTTGTTGATAAACATTGGATGTAAACAACGGTCACCTCATCTATAGATGCAAAAGGAGTAAAATTTGACATTTTGATCTCCAGTGACCCTCTCTAGTCATCTAAAGTTGAAACCCAAATTGAAGTTCTTGAAATAAACCCTGTTATATTGATGGTAATTGTGAGATAGGCTTTTACGACGGGTAGGCCTATTCATAATTTAAGTTAAGAGTTTAACGGGTTTGCCATCAGACAAGTTTAAAACTGCCACTAAATTGTTCACTAAAGACAGTTTTAAACTTGTCCGATGGCGAACTTGTAAAACTCTCAACTTACAGTTAAGCCCACAATTATTCATACCCCTTGAAAAATATGCGTTTTTCGCGTTTTTCTCATATCTATACCAGCTGGAGTAGTGGAACTTTTGCTTTACACTAAAGACAATTAGTTTGCAAGTACAAATCAATATATGTGGGCTCAACATTTTTTGCATAACAATAGAATTGAACAAGAACTGTGTTTTTATGCCTGTCCAAAATTATTCATACCCCATACCAAGTCTCAGGATTGAGGCCATTGTTTGTGATAATACACATGTTTTTGAGATTCCAAACATTCTTTATATTGTGTGATAGGCTTTTATATTGTTATGCAATTATTCCATACAATGTGGATGCATTAAAAATGTGTCCTATTGAATGTACAGTGAGGGATATTATAGGACAACACTCTAGCTCTTTAACAGCATGGCGAAGGGGATCAAATAACTCAGTGAGGACCTTTTTTGTGCATTGTGAATGCTTACAAAGAGTGGAAAGGCTACAAAGCTATTTCGAAGCAATTTCAAGTGCCAAATTCCACCATAAAAAGCATAATTAGGAAGAACAAGACAGTTAAAATCAGTTAAAATCAGTTAAAAACCCTGAAGAACACGGTCGGAAGCCAACAGTGTCCCCTTTTTTGACAAGAAAAGTATGGTGAAAGGCCAACAACAATTCACATATCACCGTCAATGCTCTCCTGAACAACCTTGGTGAGTCTTGGACCAAGATATTAAGGCAGACACTCCAGCAGACATAGTACACAAGAGTTCTCCATGGACTCCGACCAAGAAAGACTCTACTCCTGAAAAGACACAATGAGAAACTCATCTAGCATTTGCAAGAGCACTTCTGGACAAAGATCCGAGTTTTGGTCTTCAGTGTTGGGGTTGCTTAAGATGCAAGACAAGTTTCTCTGTGTCTCTTTTAAGGAGTAGAGTCTTTCTTGGTCGGCCTCCATGGAGGCCTCTCATGTGCCATATATGCTGGAGTGTCTGCCATGATATCTTGGTCTAATATTTGCCAGGGTTGTTCAGGAGAGCATTGATGGTGATCTGTGACCTGTTGTTGGCCTTTCGCAATACTTTTCTTGCCAAAAAGGGGACACCGCTGGCTTCCGACTGCATCCTTCAATGTTTTTTAGTGAGTTGAACGTCTTGTTCTTCCTAATTATGCTTTGTGTGGTGAATTCTTGCACTTGGAATTGTTTCGAAATAGCACTGTAGCCTTTCCCCTCCCTCTTTGTGAGCATTCACAATATGCACAAAAAGGTTATTGGATCTTCTTCGCCATGCTGTCAAAGAGCTAGAGTGTTGTCCTATAATATCCCTCACTGTACATTCAATAGGACACATTTGTAATGCATCCACATTGTATGCACACATCATGGAATAATTACATAACAATATAAAAGCCTATCACACAATATAAAGAATGTTTGGAATCTCAAAAACATGTGTATTATCACAAAAAGTGGCCTCAATCCTTAGACTTGGTATGGGGTATGAATAATTTTGGACAGGCATAAAAACATAATTCTTGTTCAATTCTATTGTTATGCAAAAAATGTTGAGCCCAAATATATTGATTTGTACTTGCAAGCTAATTGTCTTTAGTGTAAAGCGAAAGTTTCACCACTCCAGCTGGAATAGATATGAGAGAAACGCAAAAAACTCATATTTTCCAAGGGGTATGAATAATTGTGGGCTTAACTGTATATCTTGATGATGATAGTTATTGTGACAGATCTCAGTCGGTTTCCTTTGTCGTTGTAAACATTGTATCACAGAATGTACATTGAATTCCCCAATAACTATACCTTATTTCCCACTGGGAATCATGGGACATAATGCAAGGTATCTGCAAATCCTGTTTGTTATCGTGCTTTATCAATGTGCAAGTCTTTCCCACTGGACAATTTTTAATGTCAAATGAGAGGCTAATGCAATGTTGGGGCAGTTCCTTTAACCTATTATCTAACTAATGTCAAATGATAAGGGCCAAGAAAAAACCCACTGTTCTATGGGCCTGGCTGACTCATATTTTTTTGAATTATTTACTTTTTGTTTTTTATTTGAAATTATTTTTCAAAACATTTTTTGTGCCACCTATTGCAGTTTTATTTACTTCATTGATTGCCTTGAAATCCTATAATTTGTTCTCCATATTATTATTATTGGTGTTTTCCTCATTCCTTTTCACACAGTACTATGATGATACCTATCCAACCGTCAAAGAACAGAGGGAGTTTGAGAAGAATCTCTTCTCCAAAACACACAGAGCCAACGGTAAGTATCTACTGCAGTGGTTCTCAATGGACGCACGTCACATGTGGATGACCCGCGTAAAGTACGCGAGTTCAACCTCACCCCAAAACCGTCAAACGGACATCCGTGGTGCGCAACACGTCAACTCGACCTCACAGCTCTGATTGGTTGGTGCTCAAACGTGAGAACTGAAAAACTCGTGAATAAACATGAGCTTATTCCCGCTCCATCGCGCCCCACTGACTGCTGGTTACGGCGCAGCGGGACCAACCCTGCGTTGGTGGTTAAGGCGCAGCGTGACGATCGTTTAAAAGGCTACAGTTTAACTTTGACCAATCAGGTGCTTTGGGGTTGTTGGTTGGCAACACACTGCAAATTATGAGCATTTACTTTTGGACAAACTAAAAGTAAACTCAAAAGTAAACGCAATACTAAACACTTATGTGAGCCAAACAACTAAGCTGTTTTCCACCCAACCTCTAATCAATACCTGTCCCATTATATCACAGATGGTGGAAACATCTGTGATTATATTCACTCACTTGGAGCGTGCTTTGAGGTCAATTGGGTGCAAAATGCAAGAAACGTTTAGTTTTGCGTTTACTTTTACATTTAGTTTTGTGTTTAGGATTGCGTTTACTTTTGAGTTTACTTTTAGTTTGTCCAAAAGTAAACGCTCATAATTTGCAGTGACATTTTGTGAGTTTTCAAGCATGCGCAGTCACTGCGCATGCAGTGAGCTGATCTGACGGCGCCTCTGTATGTCGGACTGTGGGCCAGGGGGATATGTGCCGTAGGTCCATAGGTGGCCCGCATGCCAAATCTAGCAAAATTTAGAACCCTTGGAATACAGTTTGATTTCATAGTTTATCTATGTGGTAAGTTTTGTGAGATTAATTTTTCACGCTTTGCTGGTTTTTAATTTGACCCATTTGGTCTTCGTTTTGTGTCGTGTACCCGGAACCCGGGTACAAAAATACCTGTGATGTCCCAACCCTAAGCAGTACCTTGCATGCCAAACTTCATAACCGCAAATATTGCCCAATGATTCTCTCTCCAAACTAATCTTTCCTGACCTTAAAATATCAATGCCATCCCCCACAAATCCCCTCAGACTTGAGTTGGAAACCCATGCCAGATATGCTAATCGTAATCTAGAACTACTGGGAATGTGAGATAGGGTGAGTCATGTTTGATTTAGATCATGGGACTTTTTATTTTTAAGTTAAAGTTAAAGTTCATGTCTTTTTCAGCAGAATTGTGTCCATTAAGGGTTGGCAAGAATTTTGTCCATTAAGGGTTGGCAAATGTCACTAAAAAGTCTTATGAAAGTTTGACTTAATATTCAAATGGGATTTATTTAGGTTTGTTATTGTTGGATTTTTAATGAAAACTTTTCAGGGTTTTTGACCGGGATCACGATTTTCGAGGAAAAAAACGCCAACTAAATCTCCGGGAACCTGCCGGGATTCGATCCGGGGACCCTCCGTTCTCAAGCCCCACGTCCCAACCACTAAGCCACGGCCCTTAGCTACACATTCGCGCAGTATACTGCGCTCACTATATAAGCTCGGTTGACTACGTCATCGAAAACAGAGGGCGCATGCGTTTGGAGAGGGACTTGGGATTAGCATTTTTTAGCACTCAGGGGGTTAGGGTTAATATGCCTGACGTAATGGAGGAATGGATAACGAGAATTATCGCAATTATTCTATACAACAAAAGACCCTTTTGAATCACCTTACACCTGTAAGCAGTTGCCTGACTCTGTTGTCAGAGGAAACTCTGGAGAGGAGGAAGCATTAACTATGAAGAATCTGGCTTTGTCTTCAGTGGAATAGAATAGCTCTTCAAATTTAGATAAGACAATGATCACCCTGCTTTAATCAAAGGATGCATATATTATTTGTATGAATCATAGAAAGATAGGGAACCAGAGTTTACTGCCATTGCAGTGTGTAGCATTTAAGTACATGTAGGTAGGGGTAGGAACAAAATGAGATTCTGTTTTTTTCCTACCTCTCTATATATAATAACATACAAAAAACACAATCTCATTTTTTCCTACCCTATATTACCCCTATATGTTATATAGAACCCCCTATATGTTATTATAGGACCCCTTTATGTTATATAGGGGTAATGTTATATAGGGGTAGGAAAAAAACAAGATTGCATTTTTGTATGTTATATAGGGGTAAGAAAAAACAAGATTGGATTTTTCCACTCCCTACATGTAGGGTACTCTGGGCATAATTATATCAGAGTTGTGCCAAAACAAGTTCTGATACCATCACTGCTTTCAGAATCCTTCGCTGGAGTCATACACATGTATGTATTTATGCAAAATAACTTAAGTAAGTGGGCGGCCTGTGGATAGGAACCATTGTGCATATCACCCACCTGGATACAACCATCACGCACCAGTGTGATTGGCGCACAACACGTAACAATCTCTGAAATTACGCTCAGAATCTGGCAAAGCATTTATACACCGTGCAACGACTGTATTAACCCTAACCCTGCTAAATACAACAGAATCCAACAGAAGCACCCTGCGGTTGCACCCCCATTCCCCAGTTAATTTCATTGCGCAATCACGCCAAGGTACATATGGGCTCTGAAAATTTAATTTTGGGAGCCCTACCCCGGTAGCGTAATGCACGATCTCAGGAACTCTGGCTGCGGCGGCCGGGTTCGATTCCCCCGGGGTGGCACACCGTGTTTTCTGTGTTTATTTGTCCCGTCTCCCCCCCCCCCCCCCCGGTTAGCTTGATTGCTAAAACACCCATGAGGGTTAGGGTTATCAATGAACATTTGAATTTGCCTGATCTATCACAATTGTTTAACATATAGGAAAAGGAAACGTCACCCATGTTGATCATATCCTGATCAGAAATATTCTGTATGACCAGTGTACAATATGGTAACTATGATAGCATCTCGTAAGGGAGCTTAGCCAGGGGATGTCACTGACCCAACTCTTCACAGTGCATTACCATTCGATGGCCAATTTGATGCGCTTCTTACGCTCGACAAATGTTGATTATGTACTTTATTATACTGAACTTGTGGAAATCCCAAGTCTTCAGTGTTTCTAGAATGATAGCTAGTTGCTGAAAGTTGGTGATATTTAAAGGGGGCATTGAGAGAGCCGAAATATTTCTCAAAGAAATTAAATTAAATGTTTTACCTCATTTAATTTAGATAGATGATATATAATGTAGAAACCCTTAATGATTTCTTCAAAAAATCAGTTAAAATAACAAATAAAAGGCATTAAGGCCGGGAGCCCAGAAGGTTTAATCAGCTGAGAAGGTACAAAAGGTTTGATGATCTGATTAGTTTAGTTGGGTGCCAAGAGTCAATATTTTATATTGCTGCCATGTCACAGCCTGTACGGGTGGCGGCTATCGAAAGTCAAAGGTGTAATGGTTGTATTTTCCACCCGATGCTTAGTTTCCGAGATGTAGGTCAAAAGTCAAATGTTGCCTCGAATTCTTTGTACAGGGGTCAAATTCTCAAAATGCTCTGATTTTAATGAACATGGTCTCAAATTGTTCTGATGGATGCCACGAGCTATAAAAAGAATAGTTTGCCATCTACAAGTTAAGCATCTATTAGTTTATTAAGTTAAAGGTCAGCACACATTAGCGGTATAGTTTCCTGACCTTGAGACAAACCGCATGAAGAGCTAGTTGATGCTTCTCTTTCGATTTTAAGTATCAAGTCCTGTAATATTTTTTAAATATCAATTTTATATGTTCACACAATTCTACTTGTTGTGGTGTTCATGCTATGGACATAATTCATAATTCCCAACAATGCATGTGTGCGGACAACAGCTCAAAATTCACGGGGGCGAAGGGCAATTAGCCCCCAGTTTTCACAAAATGATACAATTTTGGCCTATGGTAAAATGTACTAAAGGGGTGATTTTTGGCACAATTTGCTCAAAATAGCCCTCATAGCCCAAAAAGTAAACCCCTGGCGTACAAGCGTAAACCCGGTTTCAAAATATGACAGAGCATCCTGATTGGTCAATCGTGAAATAGTCATGCACATGCATGCATAATTGTTCAAGCATTTCATGCATCTGAAAGCAGCTCCGTGCACAACAACACACTTGCGTGAAATAGCTTGAATTTTTAAATAGCATTATGACAGTGACTATAGCAAATAATGGGTGATATGAATGATAACATGATAGTTGGGCAGACTTGTATAATGTAAAAAGATGTCAGTGAATCAGTCAAAGGCTTAGATATTTTATCATCCACACCTCTCTCACATATTGTTATGATTTCTTTAAACATGCAATGTTTGCCACTTTGTGATCTGCATATAGCTATAAATATTTTCTTAAAGCATCCCTGCATTCGGCGATTAATTGATCTGAACGATTATACTTGTTGGCTGCAGTATTCTAAGAGTTCAATGTCTAAGTATAGTTAAGCTGCAGGTGAACCAAGGAGTGTCCAGTGCTAAGCTTTACGGCTTGGTACGGGAAAGTACGCTGTCAACTAGCGCAGGAAATCACCCGATACAACATGTGGTGACATGGACGCACCATACTGTGGTGGGGTAGCTGGAGCTATAGTTTGATCAGTTCCAAATTGGCGAAGCCTCATTACAGCAGCGAATGAATTCAGATGAACCAGGCGCACATGAAGGCAACAAGCGCACTGTGGATCATGTTTGATGCGTGCGTCGAGCAAAAACCGTGTGCGTGTGGCCATAATCTCGCGAGTACGCTTGGATTACTTTTGCGCGCGTAGAAATAAAACTGAATATTTCTCGCCAATTTGGAACTGATGTAACTATAGAATATGCAGGAGTGCTAGAATGGCATGGGTACACAACATAGGTTAGTGTAAATCCAAGAGGTGGTGGCTAGACTAGATTCAGAGAATAGATGGGTACGAGTAGCTAACTTTGACTTGTACCTTGGCCTTGAATGGAAGAGCTGTTTTGATCTGTCATGTTTTATGTGATGCTTCAACTTGGTTATAGATTATTTTGGAGCAAGTTTAGGACTAAATTGGCACTGATGTCAGAGTTGGATACAGTAAGAGGATAGTCAACAGGGTGATGCTCTACCTTGTCCTGGGTAATCTTGGGATTTGTAATATAACAACTTTAGCTGAGGAAATTGTGTAATGGTATTAAGGCCAAAAAAAAGAAGTAATGTTGTCCTCCACAGCTTTCAGAGAGGAGGGGCAGGTGGGCGGATTTTTTAATTTTTCTTTTGCCAGCGGAAGCTATAAGTTCAGCCAAGAGTCGTCGCACATATATGTTTTACACACTTAATTTAATATTCAATGCCATTTAAACTGTTTAAAAAAATCTGAAAAAACCACCCAAATCTGAAGAAGAAAAAAAAATCTGGAGAAAAAAAAATTGGAGCGGCCCTAAATCTGACGAGCGGGCGGTCGAGGACAACATTACAAAAAACAAAACAAAATTGGGGGCCTAAAGGTAGTTCAGGTTAGTGAGCGAATGGCAATTGTTGAAGAGAGACTGAATATACAGTACTGTCCATCTCTATTCCACAACAGCAGCAGCAACAACAACAAACATACCTTCCTTTCGATATCTATACTCTGTTTGGCCATCTCGAGACAGTGACGTAACTGAACAGGCGCAGCTTTTACGCACGCGTGTGTATCTTCCGCCTTTCAACGCTCGTGTTTGTACGCCAGCGCCGCGAGTATGCGCGCGTTATGTGATGCAATTAGTAGAATACGCGGTTACATCACTGTCTCGAGATGGCCAAACAGAGTATAGCATATCTGCATGGATTTGCACAATAGAGAATACTAAGACTGGTCACATTCATTGTCCAAAGTTTAAACATACATAAACTGTTTCAAAAAACATTGTGGGGGGGGGGGGGGGGGGGGTGAAATGGACATACAAAGAATGTATGGAATATTTTTGTAATTAATACTGTTCTACATGAATACATCTTCACACTGTACCTTTCATACTGTTTTGGAATAAAGTACATGACACATAGGGGGTGTGAAGGATATCCAGAACCATGCCTTATTTTGATACACCATGTAGTGTATGTAACACCCCCACACACACAAAACAGTAATTTAAAGGACAGACATATGATATGAATACTACCCAACAGACCAGCACACTTTCACTTGCACTTTATTTAAAGGAAAAAATAAAAGAATTAGAACAAAAAACCCCATGATCAGGGTGAACATACTTTGTTGAGTCTCTATATCCGTAACAGGTTGTGGGTTTCTAAAGATGGAGTGTTACTCTGTGGGTAAGGATATATAATGTGATTGGCCGTGATGTAACTCAACAGGTTTGGAACTTGAAACGAGGAGACACTAGATCGGATTGAGGGATATACTTAAAATGTGTATGTAAGACAGATTGTGGCGACATTGTGAACGAGAAGTTATATTTCATCAAGTATTTCTTCAGTGATAAGGCCTAAAAAAAAAAGGGTTTGATTGGCGTAACCCGACCGACCCTATTTTAACCCCCGACCCTAAACATTTTTTTAAACATTTTAAAAAAAAAAAATTGTGTGTGAGAAAAAGAAATAAAGACGGTGAAAATGTGTATTTGTGCCATTTGTTTATTTCTGTACGGTATATGTGTGCTGGTATATAAAATTTCATAGACGTTTTACAGATTTAAAAAAATAAAAAATAAAAAAATCTGACCTACCTACCCTGTTTTTTAGCTTACTACAAGTAAGCTAAAGCGACTCGATGCGAAAGGTCACGGTAAAGGTCAAGGGGAAAGTGCGACTATGAAATATGGTTTTATCTTGGTCACCCAAGTGGTATTTGTCGGGAAATGTACTTGAGATAGTGAAACAATATGATCGCATAAATGTGTTATAAAATGGGCTTGATTGCCATTCGACAAAACAGGCAATTTTGCGTTATTTTCTTTGTTGTCAAATTTGTATTGAAAATGCATGTAAAACGCTATAATAGAAAAGTTGATTAACACATGACACGCATGTATCATGATGTGCAAGCGTGATTGTCTTATTGTGATTGGTTAAACTACTAGAGATCATTATTATTCATGATACGAAATCAGCGTAAAATAAAAATACAGCCGTCAAAGTGAAAAATGGGGAGGTTGTTTTTCGTTAATTGATGTTAATCGCTTCTGTATATATTCTTCAAACTATATCTCCGATTTCAGCGGCCAAAATTAATGGAAATTGATGTTTTCAAAGGCTTTTCATCATGAGGTGCTGTTAGAAACTCGCGAAAATGAGTAAAACTTGCGACTATTGCCTTGCCAAAATGCTGAATTTGCGCGCTTTATCGCGCCGTAATATTTTGTATTACCCCCACCAGTTTGGTATCGTCGGCCATTCATAAAACTTGTGGACGAAGGATTTAGATTGTACTATTAAACGCCAGGTTATGTTTTAAAGTAAAAAAATAATATGTATACTTTAACCCTCGGACTCGGTTAAACAAAATCAACTTTATTAATGAGAAAGTACAAAAATCATACTTTTATTGAGGCAAACTGTGTCCTAAAGTGGTGGTTTATCATCCAAATACATCGTATTTTCCATCATTAGATTTTCGACACTACGCACTGACCTACCTACTATATAAATTTGGTATCGTCACCTTGCCATATATGGTAACATTTAATTAACTATGCATCGTATGTCATGAATATTGATCATTTCTGATTCAACGAATCCGATTGGTCCGCGATGACCCAAGCTACCGGGACAGGTATTTAGAATTGTATTTAGCGTCAGTAGCAGAGTCGGAAGATTGGACCAATCACGCGACAGCTCTTCTGTTTGGTATATTAATAAATTGACACATCATTATTCACGCCCGTATTGATGGCCTAATCGTTAGGGCGTCCGACTAGGAATCGTTTTGAAAGCGTTCGCGGGAGTTCGCGCCCAGCCCGGAGCGTTAACTTTTCTTGTTTTTTCCTATAAAATTTTTCATAAATTATATTATTCATTTAGTTTAACATTAATGGCGGTAAAAGTGTACAAATATTTTTTTTTTCTCTGCGAATTATTATTTAATATATTAATAATAATTTAATTTATATTTTTTATTTTTTTATTTGATTTCTTTTTTTTCAATTTTATTTACTATGTTAATTTATTTATTTATTTTATTTTTTATATTTTTTAATTTTAATTTTAAATTTAATTTTTAATTTTTAATTTTTAATTTTTAATTTTTAATTTTAATTTTAATTTTAATTTTAATTTTAATTTTAATTTTAATTTTAATTTTAATTTTAATTTTAATTTTTAATTTTTAATTTTTAATTTTTAATTTTTAATTTTTAATTTTTAATTTTTAATTTTTAATTTTTAATTTTTAATTTTTAATTTTTAATTTTTAATTTTTAATTTTTAATTTTTAATTTTTAATTTTTAATTTTTAATTTTTAATTTTTAATTTTAATTTTTATGTTCATTTTCATTTTTATGTTCATTTTCATTTTTATTTCATTTTATTTTATTTTATTATTTTTATTTTTATTTTCATTTTATTTCTTTTTTAAAATTTTATTTATGTTATTTATTTATTTTTTTTTAATTTAATTTTTTTTTATTTTTATTTTTTTTTATTTATTATTTTTTTAAATTTATTTATTTATTTATTTTTAATTTTTTTTAAAATTTTTTTTATTTATGTTATTTTTTTTATATATTTTTTTTTAACTTTTAATTTTTTTTTAAATTTTTTTAAATTTTTAAATTTTAAATTTTTTATATTTGAAGAGCTTTGTGCAAAAGGGCTATGGTGCATTTTTTACAAAAATGAGTTTGATATAGAAATGTATAAGGAAAAATCATGTTTCAAAGAAACAAAGTCATTTTTTTCCAAAAAGACCTACATCTCATTGTAAACAGCCATTGAAATTGTTGTTTTGTTGCAAAAGGGCCTGTATCCAGAATTAAATCGGGATACAGGCCCTTTTGCACAGCATAAAACAAATATGCCACTATTATAGTATGTTCAGTCCAAAATGACACAATTACCTTTATTTTATGTAATCTCAACCGAAGCATATGTAGAAGGGCAAATTTGCTTACACTGTGAATGCATAATATATATGAACATGTAGGGTCTATATCTAATTCTTGTTTCATGTAAGGTATAATATGGATTTGAGCTTTACATCATTTGTCATATGCTGGACAGATTATAGTGGTTTCTATATTATAGACATGTTTTATGAATCAGAATCTTCACAAATTCGCAACTTGTAGTGAGCTTCTGCATCATTGATGCTCTCGTTTTTCTATGTTACGCCAATCAAACTTTTTTTTTTTAGGCCTAAGTACAGATCATTTTTTCCCCATCTAAGACTTAGATTATGGACTATGACTTAGATAATGGACTTTATCAAATTTATTTCTGCAGTGGTCAGTATTGATCATTTTGTGAGACTTTGATAACAATTCAATATTACCATGTATTGTTTACTGAAACATTTTAATAGAGATAATGACCTATTTTATTTCACATGACTGAATTTCATGTGATGTTTTTACTTCTAGTGGCTTTAAATCCTGTTACTTTATCAAATTTATTTCTGTAGTGGTCAGTATTGATCATTTTGTGAGAATTTGATTACAATTCAGTATTACCATGTATTGTTTACTGAAATGTTTTAATAGAGATTATGACCTATTTTATTTCATATGACTGAAGTCCATGTGATGTTTTTACTTCTAGTGGCTTTAAATCCTGTTACACTTAAATAGTTTTAGTTTTATTGGGCATGTTAGGGCAAGTCGAGGTAAACGTGTGGGCATGAAGTATCAGGGGAAATAATACAGTTACTTGGTAAAATATGGGTGCCCAAAAATTAAGTATTATCCTGGGCAAGGATCTAGGGTGCAATTTGTAGTGATATTACTTGACACATTTGGACCTTGAAGAAGTGGATACTAAATTGGATATGAGAG
The DNA here is from genome assembly GCA_035610835.1 of Ophiura sarsii. Classification (NCBI taxonomy): domain Eukaryota; kingdom Metazoa; phylum Echinodermata; class Ophiuroidea; order Amphilepidida; family Ophiuridae; genus Ophiura; species Ophiura sarsii. Next base: position 25,107,836 of record CM069456.1, read on the forward strand.
GGATTTTCCATGTTGTTTTTCATTTTATGGTAATTATGCCTTATGGTTTTCCAATGATGAAAACTGATATGACCCATGGATTACCTCAAAGTCCCAAATAATACAGTAAGTCGCATCAAGACCTTCACCTTTTGTGGCTAAACAAATGGATGAGAAGAAGTGATCTTGTCTTTGAATTCTTTCCCAACTAAGTCATTGGGATGTGTATGGGGGATGTGATACTGATCTGGTTATTTTAACTGCACACAAGCATAGTCCGGACGGCACGCTTTATACAGGGTGGGACTTCAGAAATCAAAAAATCAACAAAAGGGTGGGGGTCAGAATATTTCTGATATAAAGGGTGTAGTTGTATAAAGCGTGGAGATAAAATAAAAAGGGTGGCGGTTTCTTAGCCATCATCAAAATAATCAAAATACCGACCTAGCGCTAGTAAGATCATAAATATGTATCCGAAGATATACTTCGATTCGAAATTAAAAAGTCGCCATCTTTAAATTGGTTTGTTGAAATCGTGACATTTTTTCAAAATGGAAACTCACCAGGAGCTACGAAAGTGTCGTACGCAGCGTATTATCACAATTTAGGGTGAACCCAATTTAGGGAGCATAAGAGTACCAAAATTGCACTGATTTGAATAAATGAATCCATTTCAAATGAATCTCCTCTATAGATTTGCATTAAATAATCGTGATTTAGCCAACAAGGTGGTTTTTAAGTAAGATTTTTATTTTTATTTTTTTTCAATTATTTTTTTTGATGAATAATTTCGGGAATCCTGGGACCCGCCCGAAAAACAAAACGGGCCCCGGGATGTTTCTGTCACTTTGTCCTTTCTTCCAATGCAATGAGTGCTTTTTCAAATTTGAATGCACAAAATGATCAAAATGTCCCCTTTTCGGTATAAAGGGTGGGGGTTGAACATTCCCAAATAAAAAGGGTGGCTCTGTAAAAAGGGTGCGGCAAAAATAAAAAGGGTGGGGGTCTGACCCCTGTCCGGACAGTGACAAGTGGCCACAGAAATAATTTATAATTCGTAGATTACATGATTGAATTACATGCAATTACATGCTATGAATAGTTAAGCTACTATTCTATTACAATTTATTGATGAAATTGGAAATTTGAATAATAATTGTTAAATGTGTGTGACACCCTAGACTATTTCAATACACATGGCATAACATGTGACAATATACATGTATAACATACTAAACCTGTGATACAGGGGTACCAAATACTCCTGGTGCCCCATATCCCAAATCACCAGTATCGTACTAGCCCCTCCTCCTTCCTCCCCCCCCCCCCCCCCCCCCCCCCCGCCCCCCCCACCACTTTCAAACCTATTCTCACCAGGTAAACAGGATATCAGGGAAGGAACCTGACAAAAATGTGCACAGTTTTAGAAAAAAATAGTTTCCACACAAAAACATTCAACATAATGAGCTGATTGAAAGCCAATTTTTGAACAGGAACAAAAATGTGAACATATTGCCCTTGGGGGTATGGGGTAAGGAGTTGGGGGAGAGGGGTTGGTGGAAGTGAAAGAGGCCTGGTGGGAGTATTGTTCTTAAACATGAGACATGTCATCACAAACTGAGAGTTAAAATGGAAACATTTCATTTTCAGGTTTGTCCAGATTAAAAAATCTCAGAAAACAAGCTTTAAATTTAAAACTATATGCAATCATAATTGCTCAATGTTTTCCCTTTTAAACTTCAAAATGAAGTTGAACAATTCCTTTGTTTTCTACTGATTTTTGGCCTGTTTATTGGGTCATATCTACTAAATGCACACTGGTGACTTAAACGCTCATAATGTGGTAACAGGTCTCATATGGTGTTTTGTTATGGGTTTGGGTGAGGATTAGGCTGCGTAATCCTAAACTCTTGATTTTAATTTTAAATGTGCATCTTAATTTAGGTACTTTGAGTACCCTATACATTGTTTACAACTTCAAGTATGACCTGTTTCTATTACAAGTCATGACTGAATTCATGTGATGTTTTTTTCTACACGTATTGCGTGTGGTTTTAGCCATGTAGATATTTCCTGTTTATCTTTGCATCATAGTTAAGTTTGGTTTGGGGATATCCCGCTCTACTGTTTATTGTGTTGTAGTTTCCTTATAAGGCAAACGATATGGGCTTTAGCTGTTTGTGTATTGTTGGTTTAGCTTGAAAAGGGATATGTAGCTGGTAATAGTTACCGTGGGATGGATGGCCAGGATTTTCATGGGGCAAGTTCCTATTGAAGTTTGATCATCACATTTAAAGGCATAGTATGTGATCTTTTCCAGAGAGCGCCCTCTATTCATGATTTTTTTTTAGAAAGTAGATTTTCTTGCAGATTTACATTTCTGATCATAAATCGTACATACATTCCAAGTTGCAGAGCGATACGATTCCTAATTACCTCAAAAGCATGGTTTTAGAGTGAATTTAGAGTGAAAATATAAACTGTCGTGTTATCTCGACAGTTTATTTTCACTCTAAAACCATGATTTTGAAGTAATCACGAATCGTATCGCCCTGTCACTTGGAATCTGCAAGAAAATCTACTCTTTTTTTTTCTCCAACGTTGAGGGTGTTCCCTGGAAAGATCACATAATATACCTTTAAATAGACATTACCCAATGTACAGCTAGGTGTTGAACTGATCTGAACTAATCTGAACTGATCCTTATAAGGAAAACGATATGGGCTTTAGCTGTTTGTGTGTTCTGTTGGTTTAGTTTGAAAAGGGATATGTTGCTGGTAATAGTTACCGGATATGTAGCTGGTAATAGTTACCTGGTAATAGTTACCAGGATTTTCATATTGGTGGGGCAAGTCCCTATTGAAGTTTCATCATCAAATTTAAAAAGACATTACCCAATGTACAGCTACAAAGAAAGATTTACACATTTTGATCATTATGTGCAAAATTTGTTTGCTGATCTTTAAATGATGTTTATGTTAAACTGTGAATAGGACATTTTAGACAACAATTGTCCCTTCCCCACACCCCGGTGTTCTCTCTTCGTATTCAGAGGGGTAACACATGATCGTTCCAGGATCTTGAAATACCCCCCATTTGACGGCGTTTCGCGGACAATTTTGCTAATTTGACCCCCTTTTCGCACAAAAACGAGGACATTTTGACTGAAAATAACCCCCCTTTTTTCACCATTTCAAGGACACTTTCTATATAGTCCCCTATTTGCGCAAACACGAGGACACATATGGTTCAAAATACCCCTTTTTATTTCTTCGCGGACATAGCCTCTCCAAAAAACACCCCTAATTTTTTGAATTCGCGGACATAGCTTCTAAAATGACCTCTTATTTTTGGAAATCGCGAACATAGCTTTAAAAAACACCCCTAATTTGGGGAAATCGCGGACATAGCTTCAAAAAACACCCCTAATTTGGAGAAATCACGGACATAAATGTCCGCGGAATGTCCGCGGACATGGTACAGAAAACCCCCCTTTTCCGCGATTTTTGGAACGATCATGCATACCCAAAGTCAATGTTGACTGAAACGACCGGGCCCCACACCCCATCGATCAATGTTGGGACACCTTGAACAACTGCTGAAGACATTAACATTCCTCAACATTGCATGAGGGAAAGGGGGTGATAGTTTACTATTATTAACGAGTGAGCGTTCCAAGACTTTTTTCCAGGATTGTAGGTGTAGAACTGATCTGAACTGATCTGATTAAATCTAGGTTACTGATTTGTCCAGTTTACGCAAGATGTTATGTAGCTGCAGTCAGTGGCATTGTCAAGCCAAGTGTGTTCATATTTCGACAGCAAGTTACTATATTGGAAGTTAAACTGTAAAATTGTATCAGAGATTACCTGGTGCAAAACAGTTGAAACTGACTTTACCAGTTGCACTGTTGGCTGGAAATCTGATAAAGAATAAGGGGTAGAGTGTTGGTTAGACCAGTATGATACAATTTGAGGGTAATGTTTTTTTGTTCAGTGTTAATAGCCAGATGTTTTGTAGCTGGAGCCAGTGACAAGTGTAGTCGGGGTGTTTGTATTGTTTGAGCAAGTTACTATCGAACCACCAGACTTTACATGAGCTGAATTGCCACACAACCAGGTGAAAAAATCGGATAAATGGTTGATTATAAGTTGGTCATGCTGATATGAAATGGATGTTTTCTCACCATGAGGTGACAAAATCCAAAAATTTGAAAGAGAAAAAGTGCCCAAATTCCCCCCAAAAAATATGGGGGGGGGGGGAGATTTTGTTGTTGTTGATTTCGTTGTTTGTTCGTGTAGTCCTGTATACAACAAGGCTAATTACCATCAGTGGTCATAGACAGTTGGAGGGAATTATGGTAGACTTGAGTAAATTAATGATGAAGGAAGTAGTGGAAATCGCCTGTGGTTTTATAAGTCCCTACTGTTGTCCACTGCTTTCCTACGAGTGAACACCTCTCCACAGGGAATAGTATGACATTTTTGGTCAAATTTATAATGATACTGATGAAAACATGGCATGTTTAAATGTAATTATAGGTTTCTGATCAAAGTCTTGTCTGCAGTTAGTTGTAGATGTTTGTATCGTGTTTACAAGATGCACATGTAAAGGAGAGATGAAGAGTGGGTGGCGACTCTAGGTCTGACAGTTTTGATTACTGGGCGGCCTGCTGACGGTGCTATGTGAAATTGATTGAAGGCACGTGGCACGTGGAAACAAGAACTAATATTTATTTATTAGTTTGTGGTAAAATGCTTGTCACCACATTTACAAAATTAACAGTCTAAAAATTTCAACTGTTTCTTTCAGTTGATCTTTTATTTATTTGATTAGAATCGTATCCAAATCTCTAAGAAACACACCAGTTTATTCCCTAACATGTGCACCATGAGTTGGTATTAAGTATTTAATGATAGTCCTGCCTATCACCAATAACATAATGTTAATTCTACATCTCGTAAATTGAATGTTTTAGGACTATATGTCACTTGTAATTTAGTGGTGTGGCAAGGGTTGATGGTGCCCAGGGCAAGATAAATTCTGGCATCCCTTCTCCAAAATCTGATGACAAAAAATGCCATTTTTTAAAAAAAAAGCACCTATAAGTAGGCATAGCACAATGCACACACACAGAGTCTGCCACTGGGAGCATTACACCAGTGAACAACAACATATGAAAAGCTGTGTTGCATAAAGCCCTACATCCACTTCTACCTGTTACTCATTTTGCATTCTATTCACGATGTGGAATGTGGTTTTGTATTGTTGCCTCAATTGGCGTGCATGGATGCACTAATCCAAGTTATGAAGACAGCCATACAATATTTGGATTAATTAATCATGCAAAATGAGTAACATGTAGGAGTGGTCTGTAAGTCCTTATGCAAAACAATCTTTTCATATAATGTATGCAGCTCCACTTTGAAAAACATCCCTATATAAAATTAATTATCCTCACGAGAGGCACTCATTGTAGAGCAGTGAGCTTGCCATATGGTAGTCATGACCTTGGACTATATAACCTTGATCCAGGTATAAATACTTATCATCAGGTTTTTTAGTTATGACTGTTTTTACCAATTTTTGAAATTGGCTCTGAACTTGAATATATTGGGCCGATTAAAATAAACCTAACCTGAGATATTGTACTAAACACTTCAATCAAATTAGTGATATGCTCAGTTTTTGCATCCTTTGAGTGCCTCCTGTGAGGAAAAGACTGAGAATTTGAATATGGGTATTTAAGAAATGGAAAAGCTTGTTTAATTTCTAAATCCATCAATATTTGTCAATCAAATTGGGTATACATGTTATATATCTATTACCGATCACTCTTATGATGGGAAAAAATTGTCGGACATTGCTCATTTGCATATCAATGACTTGAATAGATAATTAGCTAATTTGCATATTTAATGAGCTTATGAAACTAAATTATAGTTTAAAAGATTTTGTACATGTCTCAATCATTTGAATGTTATGTGTGCTATGCCTACTATAAGGCCATTAAAAACACCCCGTTCTGCAGGCCAGACTGATCCAAAGAAAATAGAAACATTTAGTGAACATTTTGGGAAACTTTTCCCCAATTTTTTTGTTTAAAAAAAAAAAATCAAAATCCCCCAAAACTGACCGACCCTACCTAAGAGATCCGTTTGCCTGTAGGTGTTTTATTTATCCGTGGCTCTTAAAACAACTCAAACAAGATAAGCAAACAGTAAGAATTTGTAATGGTTGCATTTGAAACGGAAGTACTGCCACAAGGTACATTATAACATGTTAACATGTTTTTGTCCATTACTATTCAGTCTTTTTCTTCAAATGGGTTTTTATATCGATATTCAACACCCTTAATACAAATATTTGATATCGAACAAGTTTTGTGGGAGTAGGTCCCCTACATTGTCTTAGTCAGTCTATGTTTATATTATGAGATTTTTGTGTTTAGTGCTAAAAATGTGAATTTTGGGATAAAATATCTCAAAATTCACATTTTTAGCACTTTTTGGTCAATAATTTCAAAACTAAAAATGTTAAAGGCAACAAAAAAAAAACACTTCTTAGATAATTGAATTAAGATGCTTTCTGTAAAATTTTAGAATTTTTTACCTAAAAATTATTTTGTTAGGTTGTTAATAAAATTTAGGCAAAAAAGAGGCATTTTTGGGCAAAAATATAAAAATCACGATTTTTGATACGAAAAATGGATTCCCCGACTCATTTCATTCAAAAAAGTGTATACTTTTATGTACAACACATAAATAGTTTGAAAGTTACAGTGCTTGACAAATTCATACAACGACACTTGACAGCCCCCTTAACAACATTGATCAACAAGAGTCTCAGGAGGTGACATGGTCTATCGGCTTTAGAAAGATAGGCAATCACATGTATGGACGTCACCATATTGATCAAAGCTATGACGAAAGACTTATGAGATGTTCGCATCTCTGTTTCGTGTATTGATATTATCGATTTATGCATTGAATTCCTGCGTGAACTGTCCTGCGATTTGTTGCTAGTGAGGTGGTTTTAGTTACGATGACATCACAATATTGAGTATGGCTATCCCATCAGCACTTTTGACACGGACAACCGGGCGCGAATATCAAATAATCACAGGTTGGGGATGTGCAGTTTAAAATCGTTTTATTGAATATTTAGAGAATAATGACTGCGTAACAACTGTTTTCGTGAATTTGTTTTAAAATCAGAGGTTTTTGTTCTGGTCTGAGGAATTGTCCCGAGGGGCGCAGCCCCCGAGGGACAATTCCGAATGACCAGAACAAAACCCGAGGATTTCAAAACAAATTCACGAGAACAGTTGTTAAGCAGTCATTATTCTCATTCATTACTGAAAAAGATGTATATTTTATCCAAATCGTTGATTTGTACCGATATAATCTTGCTAATAATTAATTAGTTTTCTGTTTATTTTGTCCACCCCTTCTTAGTTATTGAAACAGTCCAAGTTGGGTCATCCCCTTATTAACATTTTTATCATTCAACCAATCAGAAATAAGCTTTAATCGTGTTTCCTCATAACTCATTGAATATTCAGTTTAGGGGCGTGAGGCGTTAATTTGATTGGTCGGTCAGTGAGCAAAACAATGGAACACTTTGGCGCAGTACTTTCGGGCAATTATTAGTAACCCGCGCTCGGCGTGCGCGTTCTCATCAAACGATTAATTTGATTGGAACGCACTTGGTACGCAGCTATCGCGATTATTCATGAAGTAATGAATATAGATCTGTGTTCAATTAAAATGGTCAATATACATTAGATAATTATTTTCCTACCATATAATGCATGGTTTCATGAATAGCACAGTATTCCTTTAAGTCATATTCTTTTTTTCCCTTTATCCATACCTTCCTCCCAACAGCTGAAATCATAATGTTAAAAGGCCTACGGTAGTAGCAGTCTACTACAGCATTGTGGATCTGATCTTTTACATCAATGCAGCTCTAGTGTGAATTCACTTATCTATTCAGTGAGCTTATAAATGACTCTGATAAAATCCATAATCTTTGTTTCTCTCTCTCTTCTCCTCACAGCTGAAATCATAATGTTGGAAGGTCTAACGTCTGTCAACCGCAGCAACGTGGATCTGTTCTTTTACGTAGTAGGCGCTAGAAATTACTCTGATAAAATCCATATTCTTTTTTTTCTTCTCTCTTCTCCTCACAGCTGAAATCATAATGTTGGAAGGTCTAACGTCTGTCTACCGCAGCAACGTGGATCTGTTCTTTTACGTAGGAGGCGCTAGAAATTCCTCTGATGAAATCCATATTCTTTTTTTTCTTCTCTCTTCTCCTCACAGCTGAAATCATAATGTTGGAAGGTCTAACGTCTGTCAACCGCAGCAACGTGGATCTGTTCTTTTACGTAGTAGGCGCTAGAAATTCCTCTGATGAAATCCATATTCTTTTTTTTCTTCTCTCTTCTCCTCGCAGCTGAAATCATAATGTTGGAAGGTCTAACGTCTGTCAACCGCAGCAACGTGGATCTGTTCTTTTACGTAGTAGGCGCTAGAAATTACTCTGATAAAATTCTATTTTTCTCTCTCTCTTCTCCTCACAGCTGAAATCATAATGTTGGAAGGTCTAACGTCTGTCTACCGCAGCAACGTGGATCTGTTCTTTTACGTATTAGGCGCTAGAAATTACTCTGATAAAATTCTATTTTTCTCTCTCTCTTCTCACAGCTGAAATCATAATGTTGGAAGGTCTAACGTCTGTCTACCGCAGCAACGTGGATCTGTTCTTTTACGTAGTAGGCGCTTCTAGTGAGAATGAACTAATCTTGGTCAGTGTACTCAATTGTCTCTATGATGCAGTTAGCCAGATCTTAAGGTAGGTGTCATCCATTTGACCTTTGACCTTGAAAAAAGAGGAGGTGTACTCAACGTAAATGATAGTACAATGATATTCTACCAACATATGATCTATTTAGGATCATGCTAGTTCTGATTTCTCTACTAAATTTGTGGAATCAACTCCTGCCTCTCATTGTGGGTGTCATACAACTATCAATGTTGAATGCACATTCTTTTTCTCCAGGGTTTTTGTAGCAGAAGTTGTCAACTGCGGTGGACATGCCAATGTTACTGAATTGTTGGTATATTATCCGTACTTACAACTTCTCTAGAAACTAACAATGAACCATGGTCTTGTCATACCATGTATCAAGTAAATTTTGACTTTGTAATATCATACTGATTTACCTGGTATGGTAAAACCATGGTGGAATTAACACAATGCATGTTGAATGGCTTCTGCAACTGCATAACAAGTTATGTGGATCATTGCCCATTTCAGCATGCAATGCGTTAATAATAACACTCACAGGAAAGCATGATTTCATGATGAAGTGAGTTCAATAGAAGGTGTAAATTGACAATGGCTAGTTTGCATTTCACATATCAAATGCACACCATGCAGGGGTCAAGTTCCACCTGATATTGAATACACTTTAGTAGCAGTCTACAGAGAAGAGGATAATTGAAAGCAGTATTGCAGATTCTCAGCATGAAAGAGGCATGCATACCTGTTGAAAGTGAAGTCAATAGAAGGTGTAAATTGACAATAGCTAGTTTGCATTTCACATATCAAATGCACACCATGCAGGGGTCAAGTTCCATCTGATATTGAATACACTTTAGTAGCAGTCTACAGAGAAGAGGATAATTGAAAGCAGTATTGCAGATTCTCAGCATGAAAGAGGCATGCATACCTGTTGAAAGTGAAGTCAATAGAAGGTGTAAATTGACAATGGCTAGTTTGCATTTCACATATCAAATGCACACCATGCAGGGGTCAAGTTCCATCTGATATTGAATACACTTTAGTAGCAGTCTACAGAGAGAAGAGGATAATTGAAAGCAGCATTGCAGATTCTCAGCATGAAAGAGGCATGCATACCTGTTGAAAGTGAAGTCAATAGAAGGTGTAAATTGACAATGGCTAGTTTGCATTTCACATATCAAATGCACACCATGCAGTCTGCTGAGAAGAAGACACTTCAAAGTTGCATGGCCTGGCGGTATTCAGCATGAAGAAGGATATATTTACAATTGAAACAGGTTTGTAAGTCTTGCCTTCAAAGGCAATTTCAGGTCGTTTGAGTCATAATCTTTTGGACATTTCAGACAACTATGCATGCTTTCCTCCTAACACATGACACAGCTAGAGTATGATAAGATGCTGTATGTATTGGGCTATCACATGCATACTGTAGTAGCCAAGAACTTGTGAATCAGATGGTTTATGTACTCCTATCCTAACTTATCATAAGGATGTAATGCTGTCAGTAATAAAGATAGAATGGAACTAGCGCTCATGTAGCATCGAGAATGGAGCATGCCTATTATAACATCTCATTGCAAATCATTCACCGCATATATGACTATTATAGGACTGAACTGTTCAGCGTATCTTTCAATAACTTTAGGCAAGGAGTATCACATATACTGCAGGATCCATAGTATTTTATTCAAAATGACATGTGTTTAGTCGAGGTACTATTTTAAAGCTTTGTATCGATAAGCCCTCTTCTTGGCAGAAAAGAACGCACAAGGTTGCTGCCATGTTTAAAAGCAATCCCAGTCCCATAGGCTCATTTTATATATGTAACTATCTCTGGTACCGAGCTGCAAGCATGTCGAGATTCAAGTAGAACTGGGTCTTTGCTATCAAGGTTTAGAGAGAAACAGTGTTGGGCTATTGAGAAGGCACTAGTCTAGTGCTATGTGTAACCTGTCTTTATAGTGATTCAGAGAAGATAGAAAATAATTGAGATTAGAGGTCATAACCTTTTTGGAAACACACTGTATATAACTCATTTGAATTGACCCAGTTTTATGCCGAATTTAGAAGGGTCTCATGCCATGGGCTTATTTATGGATTATCTATAAATCTCACCAAATGATGGTAATCTTTTGAAAAATGCCAGATTTTAGATAAAATCTAACGTTGTAGGCTCTCACATAGTATGTGCATAGTTAATTTTAAATGGTTCATAGACAGTTGACAAGAATCAATTAGCACGTTATTGACAGAATTTATGGTAACGTTTCGCAGCCATGTACCAATTATTAAGTGTTTCCAACTAACATTTCTCCCAAACTAAGGCGCAAGTACCATCAATGACAAAAAGTAGCCCAATATATGTTAACCCTTTGAACCCTGAGTTATTAGCGGGGGAGGGTAGCGCCACCCTGAGTTATATTCGCGAAAAATGGATAAATCTATGTGTAGTGATTCCCTATCGTACACCCTCTGATTGATCGTTATATGTGATATACTGCCCTCTATCATCGTACTAATATGATATTCGTAATAAAACATCTGCTTTTTGTCAGCTTTATTCTGTTTTTTATCGCCAAAATGGCTATTCATAACCGTACTACAATGCATTACGGTCTACCTGAGAATTATCTGCGCATGCGCATTCATCTCATTTCGTGCTATTTTTGACAGTTTTCATCAGCAAATGACATCAAAACACGAACATAAACATGCAGAAACAAAGCATCTAACATCGAGGAAACATCACATGACTTGAAAGTCATATGACCACTCAAAATCATGTGATCAATGTGTCACCTGATCAAAGGCCGATAAATCGGCCTTTCGGGTATACGTGCGTTCTAAATAAGGCCGATTTATCGGCCTTTCGGGTTCAAAGGGTTAAGCCCATAGGAAATACATTGGTAGTCCAACACTTGCAGGCTGCAGCACCTTTTTGGCCACGGCTGGTGTAGTCAAATTCTGAGGGTGGGCAACACTTCATTATTTCACTTTGATATGATAATTTTGATTTGTCTAATCTCATTTGGTATTTCTTAGCATTTGCATGGGTTGATACATGACAGAAGATCGTTAAAGTATGATAAATGTTCATCGGGTTTAAAAAATGTATGTTTTGACATATCCTATTAAAGGGTAGCAATCAGATTATATGCGTCATCTCGTATTTCCCCAATGTTTATGATATTTATCATAAGTATTTGCCTTGAATCCTAATGTTTAATCTCTAATTTGCTTCTAATTTGGTTTCGCTAGGAGAATTTGAAATGTGGAGATGGTTTTCTTTCAGGTTTACTTTTGACATGTGATCTGTAGTTGTGTAGTTTTACAACCAAAATCAGTTCCAGGTTAAGCGCTAAAGTGCAGATCTTGTGTGTTTAGGGCATACTTATTCATTCTGGCACAATAAATTAAATCGGTAAAATAGGACCTTAATTTCTCCATCGTCTATGGCATTTTCAAGGTTCCAAAAGCCTTTTTTTGCAGACGATGCTGGACATGGGCTCTTACACAAATATTCAAAGTTAAACATGCGTATGAGATTACTATATCAACCAAATATAACGAACAGTTAATGACAGATAAAATTCAAAAAGCCTCTTTTTAGAAACCTGGGCGCTACCCCTTAATGACAGATCAAATTCAAAAAGCCCCTTTTTGGAAACCTGGGTGCTACCCCTTCTATCAGTTCTAGGATTGGAAGGGTAAATTAAGTACACTGTGAACAGGGCACATTTGAGATAGTATACCTGTATGATAATATAGGAATTTAACATGCTCAGACATGAACAAAAACATGACGGTACTAAGATAGCTTGTAACCGTTTATCATGATAAGATAGCCACAGTCTTATCTTAACATCGCATATGATTGTTATTGTATGTCGCACATGGCTGGGTGATATCAGCAGGTCCCCCTACCTTTAAGATAACATTCAGACAATGTGGGGGGGGGGGGGAGGATCATACATTCAGACATAAACAAGACTTGACACGGATTGATGATTCTTATCATGGAACACATGGTTGTATGTTCTGTGATAAAGCTGATTGCCTGATAAGACTTTTTGATTTATATTAACCTGGGTTTAATAAAGACAACAATGGGAACAACACTTTCAGACAAGAAGATAAACAAGACTTGTAGTGTTGTAATGCTTTTATCTTGGACACATTCACCGTCTCCCTGATGAAGAGCCTGCCAAAAATTATGCCACCTACACACAAACACATGGCTGAAGGAGACCTGGTCGTCCATGCACAATATATTTGAAATTTGGGAAAGGTTTCTGAAAAATCTGTTTTGTATATGGTCAAACCAATAGCCGCGTGGAAAGTATTAAAGATGTTGGTGAATAAACAAACTTGAAACTCCTGTGGCTGGGCAAATTACTATACAACTCAGTGATTTGAGGTCTTTGTGTGGGGGTGTGTGTGTGTGGAGGGGGAGGGGGTATTTTGACATGGTTTAAACTATTTGCTGATCTGAAGCTGAACTGCATTATTGGTCAAATAACCCAATTTTATAATTATTGCGAAATAAGACCACCAGACATACCCATGAACCCCCACACACCAATGGAAGGGCAAGCTAACATATTCAGACCTAACTATGCACACTCATGAGCTGAGTCAGAGAAAAATATATCTGGAGGAATTAAAACTTCTCATTGAATTTTCATTTCAAATGCCTAGTGTATCAAATAAGAGCTGTCATCTATGATCTTTTATTGATGCATAACTGCTTAATGTAACTCTTAGGTATAATTATTTAGGCCTAGGATTTATTTTGAACAGAAGGTTTCATAAGTTATATCCTTAGATTTATTGATGTGTGATATGGTGTTGGATTTGTTCTGGGTTCTTAACACTTTCCACGCGGCAGGCAGCTGCAGACGACATTCCAAAATTTCGCAAAATGTTTCAAAAATGTCAAAATTATTGAATTTCATTACCATATTTGGAACCACCATGAGAAATGCATTGACATAAGTACAAACATGCCTAGTATTGGGTTAGTAATCCTTGAGATAGACTTTGAAAATTGTGAAAGGTTTCTGAAACATCTGTTTTGTGTATGGTAAAACTAATAGCCGCATGGAAAGTGTTAACAGTTGAATGTTACTAGACATGACGCATAGAAAACACTATAAATTATGTGGAATAAAACTATAATTATCAAATGGTTAATTAATAAAGTCACATATTTAAAAACGTTTCAATAAGGACACCTGCACATGACTGCAGGTGCCCTTTATCATAAAATGCTCACTGGTATAGAAACTTGATTTTGATTGGTTACTTTGGTGGTTTTAACATGTCAGTGACCAATCACAGACTGTTTAAGAAAGGCAGAAGTGTGTTTGGTTAAATGTGTGATCTAGCAAATAACCAATTGAAGAGATACTATAAAGGTATACTTCATCCCAACTGAAGTGGGTACCAGATGTTTGAGCGTATTACGCAGCGTTAAATCAGGCAGCCAATGTTAATGCACAGCAGTAGCGTAACTAGGGTCTTCAATTTGGGGGCATGAAGGACAGGCCTGTGATGGGGGGGGGGGGGGGGGGGGGGGGGGGGGGGGGCGGGGGGAATAACTATTTTTGTTAATGTGCATAGAGATTGTCATTTCATTTAAGGGGGAGGACAAGGGGGAATGCCCCCTCCTCTAGTTACACCCCTGCCCCTCTAGTTACGCACCTGCCCCCTCTAGTTACGCCCTGGCCTCCCGCCTAGTTACGCCCTGGCCTCCCATCTAGTTACGCCCCTGCCCTCTCGCCTAGTTACACCCCGGCCTCCCGTCTAGTTACGCCCCTGATACACAGACGTAAGGCAACAACAAAAAAGTTTGTCTCAAATGACATGAGAGACTGAAAATCTAAGGCGGTCTGCATATTTTTATTTTTTTTCAATTTAGACCTGATCGTCATTTGTTTGGCCAAAAAGTTGGATTTTGCAAGATTTTTTTGAGAAAATTGAAAAATTGAAGAAGAAAAATTAAAAAAAAAATATATTAAAAAAAAAAGAAAGAAAAAAAAGAAGCTAACACGGGCGGTTTCGGGAATGCGCGCGGGTCATTTGAGACAATTTGTTGTTGTTTTTGTTTGGCCTAAGCACTTGTGCAATTAAGCACAAATCTCTGTATTTGGCGCGTAAATGAGGGATGCATATCTTGCTGAGATACACACAAATATCATGTTCATACTTGAGATGGGACGAAGTATAGTAGAGCCTGTGGGGTTAACACTTTCCACGCGGCTATTAGTTTTACCATATACAAAACAGACTTTTCAAAAACCTTTCCCAATTTTCAAAGTCTATCTCAAGGATTACTGAACCAATACTAGGCATGTTTGTACTTATTTCAATGCATTTCTCATAGTGATTCCAAATATGGTGATGAAATTCAATAATGTTGACATTTTTGAAACATTTTGTGAAATTTTGGAATGTCGTCTGCAGCCGCGTGGAAAGTGTTAAGATAGGAAATGCCTGGAAAAAGCCACGATATTACTCATATTTAATGTTATTATGCATTCACTAATCATATCATTTGACTGAAATAGCAGACCAATACTTGCCATTCTCATAAATGTAAAATGGAGGAAAAATAACTTTTTATTTTTCCTCCATTTTACATTCTCATGAATGTAAAATGGAGGAAAAATAAAAAAGTTATTGATAGCAATAAAGGATATTGATAGTAATTCTGGGCAAAGACGAATAATTTCTGTTTTTGTTATATTTTTATGTACCATAATATGGAGGTCGGTGTTGTAAAAATATTGTGAAGTTTTTATAATATCATTATCTTTTTAAGGAAACACTATCCAGATATGAATTATGGGTTATACGTGGGAAAATTATGAATTGCGTATGTATGTTGTATGCTGTATGAAGGGAACTTTGAATGTAATCAAACTGAATAAAAAGAACTGTCATATTGTCTGACACAGAAAAGTAGAACTTTCCTGCACTTTCGAAAATATCTTATGATAGGGATGTATAAATAATGTACTTGTGTTAGATGAAGCCATATTAATTCAGGACCAACCCCCTCTTTGATAATTTTGCAGGTACTATGAGCTAATGCAACACTAACAAACGTTGTGTAAAAACCAAATTCTTGTCATTATTAAAATGTTAAACTTAAAGAAATTATATTAATCCAAACCATTTCACTTCTAAGTTTGATTTTGTAAATAATTTGTTGTATTCATACAACCAGAAACCGCACATCAAATACTCTACTCCTTCTGATTTTGGTAAGCACCCAATTTATGCCAGAGCTAATTAGCTATGGAAAATTGTATCCCCATCCCCAACTAGACATAGTTGGAAAATATGTCACTGAGTAGATTGTAACTATATTAATCCTATATTCCTCATTTGTTTAACATCATGAATTCCTTTTTATAATGTTAATACTTCCCATGCGGCTAGTAGTATTACCATAATACGTGCGTGTTGGCGCAGCGGTAGTTCCCTCGCCTTGCACCAATGAAACCTGGGTTCAATTCTGTGCACGACCGCGGGCTTTATGTGCTTTTGGTTTATCACGATCCATGCACGCTCTCGCAGGTTTTCTCCGGGTTCTCCGGTTTCCTCCTGCTTTCAAAATCGGTGATCAGTTGTTTCGGTTATCAAAAACTTCCATGACCCAATGGTATTTGGGGAGCTGCATTGAAAAATGGTGGATGTTACAATCTAAGTGCGGATAGGTTTGCGCTAGAAATTGGCAGCACCCTAGTTGATGCGACGTGATTCTGATGATTCACCAGCAGCAAAATTACAGCGCTTTGAGCCATTTGGAAAAGGCGCTATATAAATACTGATTATTATTATTATTATTATTATAATATACAAAACTGATTTTTCAGAATCCTGTCCCAACTTTCAAGGTCTATCTCAAAAATTGCTGAACCAATACTAGGCATGTTTGTACATATTTCATTGAGTTTCTCATAGTAATTCCAAACGTGGTAATGAAATTCAATAAGTGTGACATTTTTTAAACATCTTGTGAAATTTAAGAATGTCGTCTACAGACGCCTGCCTGCCTTGTGGAAAGTGTTAAAATTATGCATTTGAAATTAGACCCTGTGATATCATGGCTGGCATTGAAGTTTGTTGCTCCCAATTCCCAATAAAAAGAACAACCCAGCACATTTATATATAAATAAAATGTGATTTGATTTGGCATAATTGAACATGGAAAAAGCAAAGTTCCATTTACATATTCACTGCATTGGTAGGAGAAGAAGCTACCTAGGATTCTGACCTAGTTATCTAGTCATTCTTATTGCCTTAAGAAATGTATCAAAATGGCTTGTTATGATGTGATTTATCATTTAGAATACCGAGAAAAGAAGGCAACACGTAAAGCTGAGAGATTTTTAAAATATTCACTCCATTCCTGTCAAATAAATGCCCTTGTTTATTACTTTTTTAATGATAGCCGTTAGAAATATGTCATAATGACAATCATGTGATTCAGTTCACTTTAAATCCAGCAGAAGATAACAGCTGTTTTCAGGCAATGGTCCCTTGATAGTAAGACCAGCTATTGACCCGTATTCCAGGGGTTGCTTTCTGTAAACCTGCTTTTGAAGTCCTTGCATTTTGAGAATCCATGGATTATTGCAAAATGAATGAAAATAATATCAAAATGAAGGCTATAAGCTTGCACAACTTCCAAATTCGGCATGTTTGTTGACTAAGGGCAAATATATGAGTCATCTAAGGTCCTGTTTTGGACTAAGAAGAAAAAGAAAGAAATAAAAAGAAGAAATTAACGGAAATCCAATTGGATTCTCGCTGTAGTGATTTTACGCGAATCTTCACCCGAATCGATTCGCGCCGAAATTGTACCCCTGATTATTGCATTTCTTGTTCCTTTCCTCTCACGCCACTAGTATTTCAAAACTTATTTGGCTATATTCTGCAAGGGGGCTTCAACAATGACTAGTTTTCAATCAGTTCCAAATTGGCAAGAAATATATGTTTTTAACTCTATGCTCAGAAAAGTAATCCAAGTGTACATGTATGCATCATGCATGCATAGTGTACCTGTTGTGTTCATACGTGCCCACACTCCTCTGTATTAGTTCGCTACTGTAAGGTGGCATGCCAATTTGGAGCTGATTTTAGTGCACTTATGCCATCCCTGGTGTGGTCTCATAAGGAGTGTTCTCGAGATTAGAGTCAACTTCGCTAATCTCGAGTTTAAACTCTCGGTTATCCGCCGTGTGTATCGTGTCATGGTTAACTAACCTCGAGTCTAAAGCTGGAATTTTAACCCAAAAAGATCTAGCTGTTAACTAGTCCTGAAGCACAACCGAAAGTTAACCGAGAGGGTGTCTGCTGTTTGAATTCTTCAACTATGTTAACCGCGAGTCAGATTAGCAGAGGGTCAACGCATTACTTCCGGCAATGGTATCGCTAGACTCGAGGCTAAGATTGTCGTCTGTACAGGCACTCTGGATTAGTGGTATAATTTGTGTAAGCTCAAGACTAGTGTGTCTGAACAGGCCTATAGTAACTCATCTGGAAGCACTATCTGAATCTAGATCTAATTGATTTATCACAGCAAATGTGAGGACAATATAAAAGTTTCTAAATAAAAAAGGCAAAATATGTTAATGGAATTTCAGACTTTTGGCACAGAAAACTTGAAATAGTACTTAATAGCCGCTAGTACTAGAAGAATTAGGAGTGATGTGATTTATTAGTTCAAACTTGTCAATAAATTTAAAGGATAGAAACAAAAAAGAAAAAGGAAACCGAGAAAAATAAGTGGAACGGTAGCTAGGTTAACATGCCCTTCAGGTGTGACAAGGCTATGAAGTTTGTGGGACATAAATAAATACACTTGTGGTATATGAGGGGCTTCCATAGGCACATAAGGATTAGGAGGGAAAATGTTGTTTCCTGTAGCGGTGCATAAACCTAAATGTGAAATGCATTTGTTTGTTTGTTAATTTATTTTTTCTAGGATCAAGATTATTTAACCAATATATAATTTGCAAAAATATAAATTTCTAAAATACTTAACTCTAAAAAGAACATTCTGAGAAAAAATAAGTTTTAATATATTGTATTCTATTGAGTTGTGTGTAAAAACGAACTGTACTTTTTAAATCAAATGGGGCTATTTTTGAGTGTTGGTTAAGTCTTTTTGGTACATGTACTTATAATCTTTATGTACTTATAATCTTTAGACAACAATGATTTTGTTGGTACCAATATCTCAAAATGGCCAAAAAGTGAGTTACATCTTTTATGGTTGTCAACCCTCGATTTGATAATTGAGTTTCATTCAAAATGTAAAAAAGAAGATTTGTTTTTTAAATTATACATTTTATGGAATATTGGTTTGGAAATAAAAATATTTTGCAAAGAAAAACCTAACGCAACTGAAATGCCTCGACAAGGGATATGCTGGTTGCAACAAGAAACAAATGTGATATTATTTTCGCCTCAGCGATTGTGGGTTATGGAGATAATGGTTTACCGTGAAGGCGATAGTAGATGGGTCCTGTGCTTAGTCCCAGGTGTCTTATTCATGTGGGAAAGAGGGATATGTTACGTGTTTGAAGCAAAGAGGATTTTAAAGACACCACAATGCATTGCGTTTTTGCAAAATGCCCTAATTCTGGTCTCCAGTTCCCGGTGTATCCTTGGTGTAATTTATTTATGAGTTAGACTTGTGTTAAGCCTCTATTACTGAATAAAGCTGTCTAATCCTTTAATCCTTTAACACAGTTTAACACAGATGTTGTGCTAGGCTAATTCCATGCAGAATTACATGAAGGATAAACCCAGTTCCCATAGACATATGCACACAAGCATGGCTTCATAGAGCATTCATCGTTGGAGACCTTAGGTTCTAGTTTTCATCAATAAATTAGTTATCAGTGTTCCTTTTTCTTATTTCTTAAACTGGCATAATTCTGTTATACCCTTCACACCAACATCGGTTAGTATGCGTCGTTCTTAAAAATCACGCACTGTGAATACCCCTGTGAAGGGTATAACAGAATGACTCCCGCCAACTTAAGAGCTTGACAAATGCATCTTGTGGTAAAGGCTTTAGTTGGTTGGCGTTCGCCCAATGCATTGTGGGAAGACATTAAAATCTTCTTTGGGTTTGAAGAGTGTACTATATAGTATATTATGAAACAAAAAAGGTACATTTTTTGCACTACTGTTAAAACAGTTATTTTTACCTGCATAATTTATGGCATTATTCCAAATTTACACAATATGGGTAGACAGATTTGCCATATTAGGTGTCTTTGCATACCGATGTACTTCAGAAACACATTTGCATGATTTTATGATTTTAACACTTTCCACGCGGCTATTAGTTTTACCATACTAAACACAAACAGATGACTGAACTACACGATGAGGTATTGGAACACAAACATGGGAAGATCCATGTGTGTTAACACTTTCCATGCAGCTATTAGTGTTACCAAATACAAAACAGATTTTTGAGAAACCTTTTCCAACTTTCAAGGTCTATCTCAAGGATTACTGATCTAATACTAGGCATGTTTGTACTTATATTAATGCAAATCTCATGTTGATTCCAAAAATGGTAATGAAATTCAATAATTTTGACATTAATGAAACATTTTGTGACATTTTGAAATGTCGTCTGCAGACGATTGCCGCGTGGTAAGTGTAAAGGAGCCTTACAAATAATACAGCTGTGTTTTAATACAACCCTTTCTTGGTAACCGGAATCTGAATACAATTTGTACATAATAAACACATGTGTACATGTGATGAAATGTGCAATTATTGCAATAACTGAAAATAGGACCTAATAATTACATTTTTGTCGTTAAATGACATATTTCATTGCAAAGCTTATTCTCCCGGGCGTTATAATAAGAGCATTAATTATTGCAAACTCTCAACACAATGATTCATTCGGATACATTTAAAAGCTGACAAATGTACTTTGTCCTCAACTAAGGAACCTCAAACATCTAGTATAACTATACTATACATGCAGATTTTGGAATGAAAGACAAGGGAATGGAATTTGTCAAGGTCGGACTGACATCACAGAAACTCGCGATCAGGAAAGTGTGCTCAGAATTCATGTCTGCAATGTGTCACACACAACAAGGAGAAGGGATTCCTGGGTAATTTGTCAGTAAAAGGGGAAAGAAAACCCGAAAGACTGATATATAGAATGCTGTTTCTCCTGATCCATGGGTGAAGGTATTTTGCCAGTTTTTGCAAATTTCAACTCGCATTTTGTTATTCACAGATTTTGACCAGCTTAGTCTGCACCTCGCAGACTTTTAGCTTACACCTCACCGATTTTGATTCGCAACTCCCACTCCCAGCTCGCACAAACAACTTTGCAAACTAAACACGCTATTCTCAGATTCCAACTCGCAACACACATTCACAACTTGTATCACAACTTGCGCATTATATAAATCGCAGATCCGTTGAGCCATCCATACTCAAATGACCAAAGATAATGGTTCTTTTATGATTAATGTCGGCTTTTAAACCCTAACGCTTCTGAGGGCAACAAATCACCACAGCAGCTCTGTACTGGT
Organism: Ophiura sarsii; assembly: GCA_035610835.1. Classification (NCBI taxonomy): domain Eukaryota; kingdom Metazoa; phylum Echinodermata; class Ophiuroidea; order Amphilepidida; family Ophiuridae; genus Ophiura; species Ophiura sarsii. The sequence continues at coordinate 25,129,219 of CM069456.1, forward strand.
AGAACCTGCTTCCTCATAGAACATTCTTAAACAGCTAAGAAAGTTTAAGCAATCTCATTGGTTCTCAGAGAAATCGGCGACATTTAGATGAGACAACTTAACACGGGAGGTGGGGCTTACGTTTTAACTGTGCGCTCGACCTTCACAATGCGGACTTCTGAAGTGCGTCTTTGGCGCCTTTCCTGCGTTTATGCCGACGCCGCGACGCTTACGTATGGTGTACTCATCGCATGTGATTGGATGGAATGTTTGTGGGTTATTCGATCCTAGCAGGGATAAAAGTTGTCAAATGTGGACAATTAAATGTACTTATTTCTTTGATAAAGTTTTAACTATGATTGTTTAAGAATGAGAATAAAGGTATTGTTTTAGACCGTACCCGTGTTATATTGTCTGACATAAATGCGTTTGGTAGTATTATTTTTTGCGTAGAACAACGACGCCGCATAATACTATCATCCGCATTTATGTTAGACAATATAACACGGGTACGGTCTAAAAACAATACCTTTATTCTCTAAATCACAGCACGCTATATACTCAGAAAAACTCAATGTTTCATAGCGAAATCACATGGCATGCTGGTTACAGGCTGGGACTTCTCATGGCCAATTTGTGACCCCCTGATAGATTTATTCTCAAAACCAGTAATAGGGAGTTATTGGGTTAATCAGTGTATAGTTTAATTAGTTCAAAATTGGCGAGAAATATTTGTTTTTTATCTATCCGCGCGCAAAAGTAATCCAAGCGTACGCGCGCAATTATGGCCACACACACACGTCACGTAAATGATGCACAGTACGCTTGTTGCCTTCAGCGCACCTGCATCCTTCTGTATTCATTCCCTGCTGTAAGAAGGCTTCGCAAATTTGGAACTGATCAAACAATAGTAGTGATTTTATTAACTGAACTAACAATTGAATGAGAGTGAGTTGGAGGTGGGGCTTGATTTGTTTGACCCCCTGTATTACTGAGGACAACCACCTCGCATAAATTATGACAGCCAATTGTCCCTCTTAGTACCATCTACTTGTGCCTTTCCCCCTCTTTGTTAGTTAAAGAATGTTTTTATTTAATCCATAATAATTTTGCCCACTATTACGGAAAGCTTACCAGCTCCTAATATGAAAATACCTGGTAACGCTAATCTATAAATCCAATAAACGTTGTCTTTAGTATGTACCTGTACGTCCACAAGGCTATTCCATTATCAAAATATTAACTACCTGCGTGACTCATACAGGATCACCCTATCCCAAGCCATTGTATTCCAATTAAAGCTTGGGTGACATTTTGTCACCAGGTAGTGGTGGTCATTGTACAGTAACAGATTGACTAATCCTGAAAGAACTGAAAAAGTTATTACTTTGTCTTTGACTTTTTCTAAATCAATAAATGTCACCTGTTAATTTGCACCTGTACGTACGCCATGAAGGCTCTACTTATCAGGTTTATTAGGCAGGTATTGCGTGACTCAAACCATAGCCTTATATACACTCCCTTATTATAGCCATAACCTTGTTATTATGATACAGGTTGGTTACTCTCTGTGACACGCTAATGTATTGATGATAGACTTCATTACTATTAATTGTAAGAGATTGGTACTTGAGGTCTTAATGATTCTATTATTAGCAATATATTTAATATGGTTTAAAAATTATAAGTGGGCATTAAAGGACAGTCAGAGAATGGGTATGTTGCTCTGTATGACAAACTAATGTTAATGTGTCACTGATAGTTTGCATTATAATTAATTGTACGCAATTGGTACTTTTGGTCTTCAGACCTTTTTAGCAATATGTTGAATGTTTGTGATATCATGAGCGGGCATTAGAGGACAATCAAAGATCTGATTTGGTGCTCTGTATGATAAACTAATGTTACGGTGTCACTTATAGATTGCATTATAATTAATTGTACGCGATTGGTACTTGATGTCTTCAGATTCTATTATTAGGATAGTTGATATGTTTAGGAAATTGTAGCAGGCATTTGAGGACAACTAAATATTGGATTTGTTGCTCTGAATGACAAACTAATATTAATTTCTTACTGATAGATTGCATTATAATTAATTGTATGAGATTTGGTACTTGAGGTCTTAATGATTCTATTATTAGAAATATATTTAATATGGTTTTAAAATTATAAGCGGGCATTAGAGGACAGTCAGAGAATGGATGTTGCTCTGTATGATAAACTGATGTTAATGTGTCACTTATAGATTGCATTATTATTAATTGTAAGCGATTGGGGTACTTTAGGTCTTGTGACCTTTTTTAGCAATATGTGATGCGATCTGTGAAAACCCGCCACATGGTGGCATTTTTCATATTGGAGATATTTATATCATAAGAAAGCTAAAACTGTGCTAATTACAGAACTGTTTCGATCATTTTTCTACGATCACTACAAAAAAAGTTATGAGTGAATGATGATTATGATGTCACCAAAAGCTAGGAAACAAGAAATCATGAAAACAGGTCAAAAAATATACATAATTCAATATAATAACATTATAAGGTTAATAATAAAAGTGACTTAAGTAAGTTTGTCAAGGTGAAATTTCATGAAAGATGAAACTAATTTTTTATTTTTTTTATTTATTATTTTTTTTTTTTTATAATTTTTTTTCTATTTTACCCATAATCCCTAGTTTACATTTTGCGACATCCGACGGGTTTTCTCAGATCGCATCACATATGTTGAATGTTTGTTATATCATGAGCGGGCATTAGAGGACTGAGAAGATCTGATTTGTTGCTCTGTATGACAAACTAATGTAAATGTGTCACTTATAGCTTGCATTATAATTAATTGTACGAGATTGGTACTTGATGTCTTCAGATTCTATTATTAGGATAGTTGATATGTTTAGGAAATTGTAGCAGGCATTAGAGGACAACTAAATATTGGATTTGTTGCTCTGAATGACAAACTGATATTAATTTCTTACTGATAGATTGCATTATAATTAATTGTACGAGATTGGGTACTTGAAGTCTTGAGATTTATTTTTAGCAATATATTTAATTTGTTTGTGAAATCATGAGCTCTGAGCGGGCATTAGAGAACAATCAAAGATTAGATTTGTTGCTCTGTATGACAAATTAATATAAATGTGTAGCTGATAGATTGCATTATAATAAATTGTACGCGATTGGTACTTGATGTCTTCAGATTCTATTATTAGGAATAAAGTTGATATGTTTGGGAAATTGTAGCAAGCATTAGAGGACAACTAAATATTGGATTTGTTGCTCTGAATGACAAACTAATATAGATTTCTTACTGATAGATTGCATTATAATTAATTGTACGAGGCTAGGTACTTGAGGTCTTTTAAGATTCTATTTTTTTTTAGCAATATATTTAATTTTGTGAAATCATGAACTCTGAGCAGGCATTAGAGAACAATCAAAGATTGGATTTGTTGCTCAGTATGACAAACTAATGTTTAGATTGCATTATAATTTATTGTTAGAGGTTGGTTCTTGAGGTCTTACAGATTTTAACCCTAAGGTGTCAGGGGAGAAAATGTGGTCAATTATTTTTAAAAAGGTCACTGTTCACCCACGCCTCTGGTAAGGTTAGGGTAAATATAAGTGGAAAGGAATCATATCCGCAATTTCCATAAATTAGTCTCTGCAAAATAAAATAGTCGCTCATATCGCACAATGACTAAACACTATTTGTTACAAGGTTTGTTGCAGTGGCACACATGGTTTGCAAGATGTTATGACCATAAGAAATAATGATGATGATGATGGCATTCTAGCTTGCCACCTACAACACTAAATCCTTGTGAGATATTCATAACCTAGAAATATTGATGACGGCATTCGAGCTCGCCACCTATACAACCTTAGGCTATATTAAAAAAATCTTTTGTCTCAAAGCTCTTCAGTTTTTCAAAACCTAATGCGGAATGTGGTTTTTTTTTAAAGTTTAATTTATTTTTATTTTATAAATATAAAATATTGAAATCCTTGTAAAAGTGACCTTTTGTATTTAAAATGATGTGATCAATGAAAATCTGAAAAATCGGTGAAACTTTGGGATTTATTTTTGGAAAAAAAATATTTAAAAAATTAAAAAAAAGATAAAAAATAATAAAAATCTTTCTATCGCGCGTGGGAGCTTTGAGACAAAAGATTTTTTTAATATAGCCTTACAACCAAGAAATATTGATGATGGCATTCGAGCCACCTTCAACCTTAAATCCTAAACTTGACTCATCCTTGTGACCTTGTTATTACCGTACTGAGTAGTTTACTCTGTATGATACACTAATGTGTTGGTGATAGACTTCATTATTAGTAATTGTTAGAGATTGGTACGTAGTATATGTGATAAAGATAGATTGGCTGCTATATTTGTTAGAGTTCTGTGGTATGAAACATGTGATATATTGCTTGCTGTATTCGTCAGAGAGTGGTACGCAACATGTGATAGTAGTATCATGCATGTTATATGTGTGGATTGACTCAATTCCAATAGAACATTTAACCCCTGGGCACTACCGGCCTATCTTACAGTGGTTCTGATTGGTTTTTTGCAAGATATGAATAGCTGTTTTGCAAAAGGGCCTACATCCACTTCTGCCCTTATACTTATTTTGCATTATTAAATGGATGGCTATTCATTATGTGGAATGTAAGTTTGTATTGTTGGTGCCTCAATTGGCGTGCATGGATGCACTAATCCAAGTCATAGAAACAGTAATGAACACAGCCATACAATAATTTGATTAATTCCATGGACTTGTCAATACAAATTCACTAATGCAAAATGAGTTACATGTCCGGGTGGTCTGCTGGCCCTTTTGCAACAAAGCTCTTCATATACTCATTTTAATAGCTAATTAAAATGCAGCTTGTAAAATATTTCACTCCAATCTTTATCAGGGATACAATTATTTTAACAATGTCTCTGATTGGTGCAATAAATGATGTATCCATCTGTCTGACCAATCGGCCGGTAGTTCTCAGGGGAATGAAGCGTTTGTGGCCATCATCTTATCCTGCAAAGCAGATGGGACGTTTGATACACAGTCAGCATTTGATTTGATCAATACCGCCATAGATGCTCCACACATTTGATTGAACATATGTTTCAGGTTAAAGGTGGCTGTTCCGATCACTTTATCTTTTTTTTGCCCATCAACATATTTTGATATCAGAAGAAACCCCATATTTTTCTCATTATTTCTGTAACTGATATTTTCCATTTAGACGTTATAGGCCAAAATGTTAACCACCTGGCCAGTTTGTGTATTACTCAATGGGAAAATTTAATGTCACCTTGTGCTTCTAAAATAAGAACCATTGGAGTTATGCAATTCAAACTTTGGAATACTACTATTTTGAGGATGACCCTCCATGTAGAATAGAAAACATCAAGTTGAAAATTGGGCTAGCAATCAAATCACCTACCTTTAAGCTAGGCCTCCATAAAACCCACTATTGGAAGGCTAGTACCTTCTGAATTTCTGAATTTGCAGACAGCAGGGCGAAATTCAACCCGCCTTCCATGACAATTAACCAAACATGTGTGATTTTGCATAGAAAAATGACCCTTGAGTAAACTACCTTGGGTATGGTATGTAATCGACAATGTCACTATAGTCTATTTGGCCATCATGAGACAGTGACGTAACTGCGTATTTTACTAATTGCAGTACATACCGTGCGCGTCTACTTAAGGCACTGGCGTATACACACAAGCATTGAAAGACGGAAGATATGTATGCGTGCGTCAAAGCTGCACCTGTTAAGTTACGTCACTGTCCAGAGGAAGCCAAATAGAGTAAAGTATTTTGTGATCGTGTTTAGAACTTGATGTGTAGAAGCCACACAATCATAACAAATATATTTTGGCACTCAACAACATGCATATTGATGTAGCTCGTCAATTTTAAGGTGACGCAAAGTATGTTGCACTGTACTACTCTTCCCATGCAGATTCATCTGTCTAAACCACAGCATGCCATACTGATTGACAGAAGATGTAGATAATAAGAATTGCTCATAACACATGTTCTTATTGGTATAAATTGCTGCATGATTTATCATTAAACCAATCAGAGTCTTCGAGGCAAAGATATCTGTATTTTGATTGGTAGCTCAAATTGTTATATCATGCAAATGACCAATCAAGGACACTCTTTGACAGGCAATAGTACTAAGGGATTAATGTGGTCTTTGCCATCCATCATTACAGAATGCATTCAAGTGCTAACATTTGTAAGGTTCACTTTCGAGGTGTGGTTGGCCTTTGCCGGCTTAATCCATTATTGAAATGTTCATCATTATCAGTACCTATCATGAGTAATACAAGGATTATGGACTGATCCATTAAGTTGACGACTTACTAAATGTGAGAAGTTGGCGTTGGATTTCAACTACAGCTGTAGCTTTTATCAACATGTATGTGATAGTGAGTGATTATCTACTGCCACATACAATGTTAGGATGGGGGTTACTTGGCAACGGATCTAAGACTTAAGATTTTATCATCCCAAAAAGACATTGAAGTGCAATATGTGTATGACAGGTGCCTTGGTACCATCTTTGAAGGGGTTGTGGTATATGACTTTCCTGTTACATCGTTGTTTAAGGGTGTGAAGGGGTAACAAAGATGCCTATACTCTATTTCCCTCTCTCTGAACAGTGACATAACTATACAGTCGCAACATTTACACACACATATGTGTCTTCTGCCTTTCTACGCGTAAGTGTATACGTCAGCAAATTTTCATTTTTTTTTAGAAAAAAAGACTATGAGATATGCAATTTTTTGGGTTTTTTTGCTATGTTTTTTGGCTTATCCAAGCTTAGAGAGAACTTTTTTAAACATTTTTTTTTTTAAATCCAAAAAAAAATCCAAAAAAACAAATCCAAAAACAAATCCAAAAAAAGAAAAGAAAAGTATTTTAGCACCCAGCGCATAGACCTACACGCCGTAGCTCATTTCACATACCAATGCGGGCGGGCTTCTGAGACAGACCTTCTTCTTTGTTTGGTCTAATGTCAGTTAGGTTGATCAATTGACACATGTTTTATACATGTAGTATGATGGCATTCTAGTTCTCTAACTTAAACTCTGTACACAAAATACAGAACAAGTAAGTGGCGTAGAAAAATATGTCATTACCCTGCTCATTTCCTTAATACTCAAGGTTGATCAACCAAGCAAAACCAATACACGCAATTACTAAATGCGTAGAGATAGCAGCTACATGCATGTTTACATAGCCAATTACCTACCAGGTCAATATCAGCTTCCACCCTTGTTATGGCGTGTTATTTAAACCTAAGCCGGAGGCTATACTGGTGGTCTATGCATTGTTGATTACTCTAATTAAACCAAGAATAAGTTGCATGTGATCTTTATACAACTGATTGAAATAATACTCTATCAACTTGTATTCTTGTTTTGTAAACATGCCTTAAAATCAATTAATTGACATTAATTTATCAAAAAAGCCATTTATAAATTGTGTCTTGGAATCTATGTTGCTTTTCCGTACAACTTAGTAAGACTTAAAAGTTGTGTCATGCAAATAGTTGGGAGACAAATAGGATGCATGGGCACAGTTTGCTATGTTGGCTATTTTTCTCCACAAAATGCCCATATTAGCCTTACCTGAAAATCCTACAAGGAAACCCTGTCGTACAATGTGGAGTGTTTTCCCGAATTCTGCCACAATAATGGTGTTTTTTTATGCAGGCGACACTGGGTCACCGCAGGTACCACATGTGATGGCAGCTAGCAGCATGTGGCAAAATATGATAACTTCTTTATTTAACGAAAGCATCCCAGCCTGCGGACATGTCAGCTAAATACTGTAAACGTCCATTGCAGTAATGGACCACAATGCATGTTTTCCAATGCCTGAAAGTGACATATTTGAGGTTTTGATTACCTGCACGCCAAAAAATCACTATTGTGTCTTGTGGAATAACTAAATCATGACACATAAGCAGAGCTCCAATTAAATGAAGGAGTAGAAGGCAATTGCCTTGGATGCCCCACCTAGATGCAGTGGTAGAATTTCGTAACCAACCGCGCGAATACGTTAAGATTCTCACGGAAGGATTTTGAGAATCCATGGATTATTGCGAAATTAATGAAAATATATCAAGAATAAGGCTAAAAGCTTGCACAACTTCCAAATTCGGCATGTTTGTTGACTAAGGGTCAAATACCAGTCATCTAAGGTCCTGTTTTGGACTTTAACCCTTTGAACCCGGAGTTATTATTAGGGTTCGGTACACCCACCCTGACTTCTCCGGGGGTAAAATGCTAAATATAGTACACCTATATCATCGGTAATATATGTTACCGATGATAGAGGGCAGTATGCCATTATACTACACGTATAACATAACCTATTTATAACATAAAAAAGTCCGTTTTATCGTCAAAATTGCCAATCATGACTGTAAAACAATGCATCCCTGTCTACCTAAGAATCATCTGCGCAATATTGGGTTGCATATTCATCCAATTTCATGCTATTTTTGACAGTTTTCTTCAGCTAAATGACATCAAAACACAACATAAACCTTGCGAAACAATGTATTTCACATCGGGTGAACATCATATGACTTCCAAGTCACATGACCACCCAGTCATATGATCAATGTGTCACCTGTTCGCTCAGGTCGATTTATCAACCTATCGGGTTATACGACGTTCTCCGATAGGTCGTTATCGACCTATCGGGTTCAAAGGGTTAAAAAATATATATAAACAAAAGTTTAAAAACAAAAAAAGTTTTTTGTTTTGTTTTGGTTTTACACGAATCGATTCACGGATTCACGCCGAAATTCTACCCCTGTAGTTGCCTTGATGTCCTTAATTTCTAGCTGTTTTCACTTTATTTAAAAGTACACACTTGCCTTGGAGAATGTTGGTGCCTCTTTCAAATTGCCTTAAATTGCAGTGCCCTCTCCATTTCTTAATTTGAGGCCTGCACATAAGAACATTTTCTTTTGGAAAAATGAACATAAACAGCACTTAGATCAGTCTATTGGTACCCTGGGCTATCATTATACATGGCAGATTCACAACAGGTGCGTATTATACGCAGTGGGTGATATAGAACAATGTTTTAATGTCAATCACAATAATGTCAAAATTGTCATTATGTTTCCTCAAAGGATTGTTTTGGTGAGCAGTCAGGATTAAATGGGTATTTGTTTCTACGCACCTCTTAACACTTTCCACGCGGCAGGCGGCTGCAGACGACATTCCAAAATTTCACAAAATGTTTAAAAAATATCAAAATTATGGTATGTCATTACCATATTTGGAATCATCTGGAGAAATGCATTGGCATAAGTACAAACATGCCTAGTATCGGGTCAGTAATCCTTGAGATAGACTTTGAAAATTGTGAAAGGTTTCTAAAAAATCTGTTTTGTGTATGGTGAAATAATAGCCGCGTGGAAAGTGTTAACACTTTCCACGTGGCTAATGGTTACAAAAGATTTTTCAGAAACCTTTCCAAATTTGTAAGGATTACTGAACCAATACTATGCATGTTTGTACTTATTCCAATGCATTTCTCATGGTGATTCCAAATATGGTAATGAAATTAAATAATGTTGACATTTTTGAAACATTTTGTGACATTTTGTCGGCAGACGCCTGCCGCGTGGAAAGTGTTAAGAGGGGTCATCAGGGTTGACTTGTTTACTCCGCTGCATCGTGTCCTTCAACATACACGTGTCGTGCACATTTCATCAGTGTTAGTCTAGTTCTGAAATCTAACATTAACTAAAATAACTTTTTAAATTAAACCACAATGTTCGTGGCAGACATGTAACCATAGTCAATTTAGGCACTCATGGTTATTGTCAATAAGTCATATGGGTTACATTCCAATTCGGCAGGGGATTAATTTTCTACGCTACTCTTTTTCCCAAATGATTAAAGTTTTATAGTTTTGTAGATCATACAAAGCTTAGGCAGGAACATCCATATAGATTATCAGGTTACCAGGCTAATTTGTAAATGTATCTCTTCCTCACATCTTGTGTTTTGCATTTAGATTGCATGCCTATTCTATAGGGGATGGTTAGCTAGTGTAGTATTGAGTCTGTTGCAGAGATGGATTTAGAGGATAAGGGGTCATGGTGATAGTGAGTGGTCAGAGGGTCGTGCAGATTTGGGCTACGAACTTCACAAAGGTCAAGGTTTCGGAAATTGTGGTAGAAGGTGGTGTTGAACAGTGCCGGAATTTCCGTGCCAACATCGCTCTTGACAATTAAGATTATGATTTTCGCTAAATGGAAGCATAGAAACATGCGAATGCTGTCTAGAGTGAGATATGTGAGTGATATCTAATACAGCCTGTGTAATCCCTGAGGATTGAACTGAAATCATGATAGACGGCAATCTGACACATTGAATTTATACTTTTTTGTCAGAATGTTTTTTATGTTTTTCAACAATATTATGTTTGCGTGCTAAAACGATTGGGACTAGCGGAAGAAGGCCTGATAACCCATGCCTTGTTTCACTGCTATGCTGTTCTAGCAAGATGTGGGCTTTAACAAATTCTGAATGCATTATAACTCATGTGTTTGCTGCACAGAACTGTCCAGCAGCAATTGAAGCTTACATAAAGCTGAAATCATCATCATGGGCAAATATTCTGATCGATGGTACCATTTCATGGAGACAGAAGGGCTATATTTTGGCCGTTTTGATGATAGGTGCAATCTAACTATTGTTTGTTGTCAACGGGATGTGATATAATTCCAGGCCGACCTATTGTCAATAAGAATACACAATAACCCATGTTTGTTATATTGCTGTAATATTTGATATGGGCAAGGTCATTTTTAGCATTAGGAATGACATTCTATATGTCATTTATGGGAGGTGACATCAGTGCATGATCTAGTTACAAGCACAGCATTTCTGATTCAGGAATGACATTTTCTCTGATCGTGTGGGTGCAAACATCCTCACAATAAAACATTACTTGTGACATTATGAAGCAATCACTATAGTTTAATCAGTTCCTAATTGGATATATTGAGAAATATTTGGTTGAGAAATATTTGGTTATATCTCTCTGCGCGCAAAAGTAATCCAAGGGTACGTATGTGATTATGGCCACACACATACGGTTTTGGACTCACGCATATGACACACATATAATACACAGTGCGCCTGTTTTGTTCATGTGCACCCGCGTCCTTCTGTATTTATTCGCTGCTTCGCCAATTTGGAACTGATCAAACTATAGAATATGCTCTGGTATCAAAGCGCCCAAGTGAACAATTCAAAATTGTCAAATGGCATATAATGGTCGGATGAAATGAGCAAGCTTACTTGTTATTACGGTGGTGGGGATATATGCATTTTTATTGGCTTGTCCAAAACTGCCCAACCATAATATGGGTTGAGGATTTTCCCACCCATCCACTTTGGAAATTGCTCATCCAAAAGGCGGGTGGACAGTTCGCTGCCTAAGACCTTGTCTGAAGCACCGTTCAATTATGCGCTGTGTGAAATTTGTTAGCAAGCAGGTCACAAGTCTAAAATAGTTTTGCCGATTTGCTACCGAACATACTGTAAACATTGTTAACTTATTTAAGCCTCCCCTAGACACCCTAGGGTGTCAGTACACATAGATTTCCTAATTCCCACCAGTTTCCCTGCCTGTTGGAACTATTTACAATGTAGGATAATCTAAATGGTGAGTTACACATTGGATTTCCGCTAGTGCATGCCGTTTTCAGGATTATTATGGAAATTAAATCCGATATTTGAATTCCTCTTGTGCTACCCCTAGAGGTTTGACAAATTAAACATGTTTACCCTAAATAATAGGGTAGTTTAGGTTAATTTCACCACTGTGTTCAGAAAATGGCATTTTCTCGGGTATGTTTTACACAAAACACAATTTGTCACAATTTAAGACTACCATTCATTAAGGGACTATAGATCAATTTGTGCCCTGATAAGCTTCAGAGTAATCTCTCTAGGTCCCACTGACATGGGTGAAGCATATAATTGTGTTCTAGATAAGTTACAGAACTTTTTTTTTTTTTTTTTTTTTTTTTTTTTTTTTATATATATATATTTTTTTTTTATTTTAAATTCAGAACTTAGGCCAAAAAAATAAAAAGAGTTGACTTGCCCTTTCAGGTCAGGATTTTATGTGTTAATACCGTGTTTAAATGGAAACAAAACATGTTTTGCTATTTCTTAACCAAAATATGACTTTAAAAAAATAAAAATAATAAAAAAATAGCAACCCTAGATTTCCGAAAATTTGGGTCGGTCAAAAAGGGCAAGTCATTTTTGTTTTTGCCTTACTGGTACGGTATGTCAATTTTTATATCGACACTGTTCTGTCAACCTCATACTTTTTTGGGCCTTTCAGCATGTATAAAGTAAGACTGCACAACGGTTATGCATTGGAGAACGTGCTTTATACATGTTCAGGGTAAGAGTGCTTACAAGGTTCCGATAGATGTGTTTTGGCCCTTGAACATGTTTAGAGCAGTCTGCCCTAAGTTATACATAGGAAGTATTACTTTATACATGCTGAAGGACCGGATGGAGAAAAGGTTTTGTTAGAACAGTGACAAATAAACTTCTTTGTGTATCAGTCACAAAGCTAGAGCAGAAATGTGGTAATAGGCACACAGAGTGAATCTGTACAAGATTACCCCAGACTACCCTATGCAGCAGTTTTGTACACAGAGTGAATCTGTACAAGATTACCCCAGACTACCCTATGCAGCAGTTTTGTACACAGAGTGAATCTGTACAAGATTACCCCAGACTACCCTATGCAGCAGTTTTGTACACAGAGTGAATCTGTACAAGATTACCCCAGACTACCCTATGCAGCAGTTTTGTACACAGAGTGAATCTGTACAAGATTACCCCAGACTACCCTATGCAGCAGTTTTGTACACAGAGTGAATCTGTACAAGATTACCCCAGACTACCCTATGCAGCAGTTTTGTACACAGAGTGAATCTGTACAAGATTACCCCAGACTACCCTATGCAGCAGTTTTGTACACAGAGTGAATCTGTACAAGATTACCCCAGACTACCCTATGCAGCAGTTTTGTACACAGAGTGAATCTGTACAAGATTACCCCAGACTACCCTATGCAGCAGTTTTGTACACAGAGTGAATCTGTACAAGATTACCCCAGACTACCCTATGCAGCAGTTTTGTACACAGAGTGAATCTGTACAAGATTACCCCAGACTACCCTATGCAGCAGTTTTGTTACTCATGTTTTAATACCAAAGATATTGATTCTATCAGTCACAAAGCTAGAGCAGAAATGTGGTAATTTAGACACAGAGTGAATCTGTACAAGATTACCCCAGACTACCCTATGCAGCAGTTTTGTTACTCATGTTTTAATACCAAAGATATTGATTCTATCAGTCACAAAGCTAGAGCAGAAATGTGATAATTTAGACACAGAGTGAATCTGTACAAGATTACCCCAGACTACCCTATGCAGCAGTTTTGTTACTCATGTTTTAATACCAAAGATATTGATTCTATCAGTCACAAAGCTAGAGCAGAAATGTGATAATTTAGACACAGAGTGAATCTGTACAAGATTACCCCAGACTACCCTATGCAGCAGTTTTGTTACTCATGTTTTAATACCAAAGATATTGATTCTATCAGTCACAAAGCTAGAGCAGAAATGGGATAATTTAGACACAGAGTGAATCTGTACAAGATTACCCCAGACTACCCTATGCAGCAGTTTTGTTACTCATGTTTTAATACCAAAGATATTGATTCTATCAGTCACAAAGCTAGAGCAGAAATGTGATAATTTAGACACAGAGTGAATCTGTACAAGATTACCCCAGACTACCCTATGCAGCAGTTTTGTTACTCATGTTTTAATACCAAAGATATTGATTCTATCAGTCACAAAGCTAGAGCAGAAATGGGATAATTTAGACACAGAGTGAATCTGTACAAGATTACCCCAGACTACCCTATGCAGCAGTTTTGTTACTCATGTTTTAATACCAAAGATACTGATTCTTACATAATGGCCGATCAGAATTCAGGGTTATGTAAAAATCCAGTATTTCCGCTGTTCTTCTCAAGATTATCATATGAATTCAACCTGATATTTAGTTCCTTTGGGCAAATCCCAAACGTCACATGGATAGAAAAGAAGTGTCATGAATTACACATTCATGTTTAAAAGCAGTGTCATGAATTACACATTCATGTTTCCCAAACATACTGGCATGTATGTTTACCATACATACTGGCATTTTGACTTGGGCTTCGACACTGAACTGATATGTTTGTATGCCATGAATAGTAAAGAAGTGTTATGAATTACACATTCATGTTTACCATACAAACTGGCATGTATGTTGACTATACATACTGGCATTTTGACTTGGGCTTCGACACTGAACTAATATGTTTCTATGCCATGAATAGAAAAGAAGTGTCATGAATTACACATTTGGGTTTCCAAACATATTACTAGCATGATAACTTTGGCTGTGACACTTAAATTAATATGTTTCTATGCATTCTAGTTACAACTCAAACAATTAGGAAACATTTATCAAGCAACTTTCTTAGAGACCAATGAAAAGTGCATTGGCTTCTCCCTGTGGGGACGAATTAACTAAAGCACGCAGAGATAGTGCAAACTATTCATTTTTAGAATCCTTTTCACAAGCAGTTTAAATCTTGGTTAAAAGATGTGTGTGACCTAATATTTTCACATGGTTGGTGTTTTCTGATGAACAGCACAACAGGTGCATTAACGCTTTCCACGCGGCAGGCGTCTGCAGACGACATTCTAAAATTTCACAAAATGTTTCAAAGATGTCAACATTATTGAATTTCGCTACCATATTTGGAATCAATGTGAGAAATGCATTAAATATATACAAACATGCCTAGTATTGGATCAGTAATCCTTGAAATAGGTCTTGAAAGTTGGGAAAGGTTTCTGAAAAATCTGTTTTGTATAAATGGTAACACTAATAGCTGCATGGAAAGTGTTAACACACATGGATCTTCCATGTTTGTGTTCCAATACCTCATTGTGTAGTTCAGTCATCTGTTTTGTGTGATAGTGATAAGATAACGTTACACCACGCATCTCATCATAAACGTCAAGTATAGTAAATATAGCAGTTTAGTATGCTGGTATGCATACATACAAACCATATGTGATCATTGTTATAGCGTTTGTGACGTAGTGTAGGTGTACATGTTTGCATTGTCCTACCACCTGTGTGTGTATAGCATCACACGTGCGGAGATAACATAACACCATGCTTCGCATCATAAACGTCAAATTGTGGTGTAGAATTTCAGATATTCAGATAAGAATGGTGTAAGATGGGTAGACCAAATGAGAACCATGTATTGATAGTGTCTAATTTCATGTGGTATTGTAGTAGGATGTCTGGAATGTAGTGGACATCCTGTCAGGATCCTATAGAGACTTGTAAAAATAAAGTGGGTTTATTACTGTGGGTGCATGAGAGGCACTTGGTTGATTTACGAGTTAACTGGGATGTGCGTAAACATGAAATCTATCATAGATTGTAGGCGGTATCCACAGGCTGAAAAAGTAGGCAATACGGAAAGCTCCTTGCAGGGAAATTTGAGCATTTGGAAGGAAATTTTGGCATTTGGAGGGAAATGTTACTCTTTCATTAAGAAATGCATTCCATTTTGGAGGGAAATTTGGAATCGCTTGCCAAGAAAAAAACATTTTTTTCAGGCCATGGCGGTATCTATCCGATATCAGTCTCTCTCTCTCTCTCTCTCTCTTTTAAATAATGATCTTTTGTTGTAGCGTCTTGCACATAAAGCTGATGTACTGATGTCCTGTGATAGCCATAATGGTGGTTAAATGAAATTTCAATTTCAATTCATCTTAATTTGAAAGAGCAGGTGTCATATACACATTCATTCTGTTGATAGATTCAAATAATAGATACAAAGATGTCACTTAGATTTCAGAGAGCCTAAAGAAAGTGTAAGTTTGTCATTATGAAAAATAAACAGTCAAGCATGCTGCAATATGTAACAAGTATTCAGAAAGATGACTTTTAAACCTAGACACATCATTATTGTATAAAGTCTTTTTGTCCTGACTCGGTCATTACAAATATTTCGTGAAATTCAATTAGCATTGTCAAAGTGGTGACAGGTGTATTATGGACTCTGACATGCACAGATTTCTTGAGCTATCCCGTCATGCTTTGCAAGTTACTGTGTCCACATGGGCATAATACATGCAGCTATAACATATATGAAAGTAATAATCAGGTCTGACTACTTCTAATACACAGTTTTTAGATCAAATAGACAATCTTTTCTCTAGTTAACCTAAAATTATATTAGATTCATAAATATTGGCCAATCAGTTTCTGATTTGGACCTTTCTGCATTTAAACACCAGAGGAACCACAATGGACCAATCATGGCGACCGGTTTCGCTGTGATATAATGGACTCCAATGCTTTAAAGCAACTCATCCGCATATAAAGGGTTCAACAAAAGAAAGTATACCACTTTGTTTATGTAATTTTGAGTAATTAGGCATTTAGATGAATCTTTTAGGCATAATTTGATACCAAATTTGCCCCCTAACAACAAAGATAAATCATGATTAGCACCATTTAAAGGAAAATATCCCATTTTCAAAAGTCGCATTTCCAATACACAGCACGAGAAGATTTGGTTAATCTGTCCATGTTCTACCCATCCATAACATTCCTTTACATTCAAATCCTTCACCCATGCATCAGTTTACATTTGAATTAGCCCGCGCATTGAGGGATCAGTACGGGATAAATACGGCATATGTGTGTGTTAACAATTGGCCCTTTCTTCTCGTGCTGTGTATTGGAAATTTGACTTTTGAAAATGAGATGTTTTCCTTTAAATGGTGCTAATCGTGGTTTATCTTTGTTGTTAGGGGGCAAATTTGGTATCAAATTATGCCTAAAAGATTCATCTAAATGCCTATCTAGCCTGTTTGGACAAAAACAAATTGAAAGTTACTCAAAATGACATAAACAAAGTGGTATACTTTCTTTTGTTGAACCCTTTACCATGCGCCCATGCATGACTTTAAACTACCCGAGCAAATAGAATGCTCTTGAAGCGTGCCATCTTAATATGTTATACATATTGATCAAAATGTCTTCTAAGAGTTTCATCCTTCTTGAATAAATGAGGATCAATTTAGAAAGAAAATCAATTTGGACGACAGCACTAGAGACTTTTGGCACTATTCTGGATATGAACTACCTACAATGATATTTAAGATGCAGTTATAAGCATAGAACCACATGATGAGATTAAGATTTCAAATCACAGCCTCCCCCTTAATTGTAAGATATTACTTTTACTGTAATGGTACTGTGGCCAAATTCTTCAATTGCACATGTATTTTTAAGATTACACAATCTGCCCGTCAGCTTGTACCAGTCACGGTTGAGTAATTATTCACGGCATACAGTTGGTGTATGAGTTTAGTTAAACGTGTGTTAAACTACACCCATAGACCTAATCGTAAATAGGCAAAAATCAATTGATTATCCTTTTCTGATGCATTGTGGGATAGAAAAGTGGACAAATTGTGTCCCTTTTCAATCCCACAATGCAGCAGAAGAGGATAATCAATTGATTTTTGCCTATTTGCGATAATTAAGGGCCTATACCCATGTTTAAAGTTAGACACTTTTCAGTGAGTTAGACTCATGTTTAAGTTAAACAAATTGTTGTTTGTGTTTAAAGTGTTTAAACTTAAAGTTAACTTAAAACCGTGTTTAAATACGTATGAAAATACGGCCCTAAGTGACCAAAAACTCTGGTTATGGGATGAATGTGATGCATGCCTGTATTGACCAATAAATGTCTTTTCCTACGCAATACCAATGTATCTGAGTCAAAGATGTCCTTTTGAACTCTTACCTACTCTGCATGCAACGCAAATGGACCGCGACAAACCCTGGCCGTAATCTTGATTGACAGGACAGAACAACCCAGCCATCACCACGGCGACACGACTAGAGCATAACCGCTAACATACGCGCCTCATTAGACACTTCCAGCGTCCCAGCATGATATATCCATTTTGTGATAGGCCAAGTGAAATAAATTATGTGTTTCTTGTGTGGTCCGTTTTTTAAAAGGGAAATGGAATACCTCATACTTTTCTTGATAGCTGTTTTCTCATTGAAAGGACATTGTATTGTTTTGATTTTATAGTTATGCAAGAGAGAGGATGATTTCCAAACATGTACTAACAATACATATCGTCGTTGTCTGTCAAAGCCTTGTATGTTTTCATGCCCTGTAGCATGTATAGAGTAAAACTGCCCAAAGGTTATGCATAGCAAGTGTTGCTATATATATACATGTTCAAGGGCAAGAGGACTTAAAAGGTTTTGATCAGATGTGTTTTGGCCCTTAAACTTTCTACATAAGAAGTATTAATATAAATACATATGAAGAGCTGGATGGAGATACGAGGTTTTGACAAAACAGCCACGATATCAAAACATGCATCACTAAATGAAACAACTTTCGTGTGCACATTTGTTGTTATTGAAAGGATTAATACAAACACATAAATTAAAAAAATATCCAGAACATTAAACAACTGCAGATGAGAAGCATGACATTTTTGTATTTTGGCTTTCAACACCCCGAACATGGACATATTGTTGAAAATGACCACGTTTTGAACTTAATCAATTTAGACAGGAATTATCCATAAAGGGGATTAGTAAAAATGTGTAAAACACAAAAATATGGTCAGATGGTTTCATTTTTGGAAACATTTGACATGAATACTTTTTTTTACAGGTTTTGTAATTTTAGCAATGTCCCCATATTGTGTGGTTTAAATAGATTACATATATAGTTTAAGGGTAATTGTGTTTTGTGATTTAGCAATGTCCCCATATTCTATATTGTGTGGTCTAAATAGATTGCATATGTAGTTTAATGGTAATTGTGTTTTGTGATTTAGCAAAGTCCACATATTCTATATTGTGTGGTCTAAATAGGTTACATATATATAGTTTAATGGTAATTGTGTACCATTTTAGGTTATGGGTAATGTTGTCTTTTTCAAAAGACATGTGATACTCTTTGACCAACCACCTGTAAGTCAAAGTGAAAACATTTGAAAAGAAAATTGACTTCCAGGCATTTGCTAATTTGAAGTGACTCATATTGCATTGCGGTAATAGACGTTATTGGTAATTGGTGGTTTCATGTCAAAGAGGGAGACATACTCGATGTCACGCCGATAAACATACAATCTCGTACTTTTACTGCAATATAATGAACTGTGAAAGTGTGAACTTCTACATTTTCCTAGATAGTGATGTCGATACCAGCAAACATTTCATTTTAAACTAGTGGAATAGTTAGTTTATACAGGGTGACCCAGAAAATGTTGAACCCATAAATCACAAACTTAAAAGAAATAATTAAAAATGAAAATAAATAAATATGGCATTCTGTTTTCAACAGTTATGTAAACAATTTATTCAGCTTTCTGGAGAACGTTAGATCATGTAAATTGGCCTTACCAAACTAAAGATACAATTGATTGTGTGGCAGGGGGTGTTTTCGCCCTTTTGTAAAAGTGAACAAATTGTAACTTGGTTCAGATATGAAACGTAATTCTGTTCTAAGTACGGTGAGTTAAGTAATCTTTTCTTTTGATCTGTATTTATCAAATTAACATTTTCAAATGAAGTCAAGGGGACTTCAGTTTTTGTTTTTAAAGTCTCTTATATAATAATAATATTGATTTACATAATAAATGAATATTGGTGAGATACTGTGCATAATAATTTATAAAGTTCATTGCACGACTGTTTTCTTTCAAAGTGCATTGAACAGAATTAAGTTACAATTTTTTTCACTTTTACAAAAGGCCGAAAACACCCCCGTCACACAATCAAGTGTATCTTTAGTTTGGTAAGGCTAATTTACATGATCTAAAGATCTCCCGAAAGCTGAATAAATTGTTTACATAACTTTTGAAAACAGAATGCCATATTTATTTATTTTCATTTTTAATTATCTTTTTTAAGTTTGTGAATTTTGGGTTCAACATTTTCTGGGTCACCCTGTACGTTCAAGTTTATTTCACGAATGTAATAAGGTCAAATATTGAACAGCTCAGAAGTATGAACAATTTGTATGATTAGTGCAAAGTTCACCACATTGAAAAACTACATCACTCTCGTCTCGGCTACATAACTAGCCTCGTTTTCGGAGCACTAATTGCTCTCTTTTTTTTGTTTTTGTATATAAAGCGCAAATGTGAACAATAGCCCAACAGACATTAACAAGGTTAAGGACCAGAGTGATTAAAAATTAAACTGGTAACTCTCGAAAGAGAGCTCTGAAAGGCCAATCAATTGGTTCACTGCAACTCAGAAAATATGCATAAAACAAGACACACAAATGGGCAGAGGTTAAAAATGCCAATGAAAGTGACATACTAATAAGATAAAAGCCCAAACATAGAGAACAACATCAAAATATAAATTATAGAAAAATAATAATATCTGGAGGTCTGATGGGCATAAAGAGAACCTACACAAAAAACTTGGGAACTAAATCTACCAGGAGCTGCCTGTTGTCACCTGTTGGGGCATGATCGTATCACCAGCCCAGCTGGCTACATGCTTTACAGGACCACCATCTCCCCAACCAAGCATTAACCTACACTTAACCCATGACCATGACTCTGAGCATGCTCAGTTGGATAGCACGGCCATCTTTTGATGTAAGTGCGCCAATAACGAATAACGTCTATAAACTGGATGTGTATTTGAGCTACCAAAATCAAGTTAACAATTTTGTGGTTGTAATTAGGAAATGTGTGCAACTCTTATCGATATATCGTCACTGTTTTGTCATCAAATTTTGAATCTCCATGCGGCCCTTCAGCATGTATAAAGTAATACTTCCTATGTCTAACCGTTGGGCAGTTTGCTCTAAACATATTCAAGGGCCAAAACACATCTATCAAAACCTTGTAAATGCTCTTGCCCTTGAACTTGTATAAAGCAACACTTCCTATGCATAATTGTTGGGTAGTTTTACTTAAAACATGCTAAAACATGCAAGGTTTTGACAGAACCTCGTCAAAATAAAGGAGTGGTTGAGTGGTTCTGACACCAGATCGCTATTCTGGAGACTAGGGTTCTAGCCCTACTAGATTCCTGGTGAATTTGTTTCTTTCAAAAAGTTTCTAATATTGGGCGGAAATTCTGTGATATGTTTCGGTGTCACATAATCAGATAAGAGAAAACTTATCGCTATAAATTTGTTAATTCAGAATTTCTGCAGGCTCATGTATAACATTATGACATACAGATGTAGTTGTACATGACCGATATCAAAAGTTAAATTGAAATTGTGGTTCTATGTAGAAGACAAACAACCCTGTTCATGTTAAACCCATTCATAATCGAATTGATTTTAGGATGTACACATTTGATTGTTGACCTTTATCCTTATGCCTTCTATAGTGATTATATACCAAATGTACGGAATCTTTGCTCTCTCCTTATATAGTTATCAAGGACATTGTAAGCTTTGAATATTACCAAACTTGATTATACCAGTTGTTTCTTTTTTGAGATACAAACTTATTCGTTCAATGTAATACTACAAATTCTTTATTTGCTAGAAACCCTTTGCTGAATCATTCTTTAGATCTGAAAGGGTAACATGTTCAAGACGTTTTTTACGACATCGACCCCTCTTCAGATTCCAATGATCTGTTATGTGATCTTCTATGTCAATTTGCTGGTGTAACGTGTGAACTCCTATGCAGTCTGAGATACCATCCTCTTTGCAAATTCCATCATTCTATTATGTCATAATGATACATCAACCCATTTAATTTCATTTTCTGTCAAGATTTCATGAATCATATTTTATCTTTTGTGACTAACACATATTTCATGTTTCATCTAGTCTGTGTCAAAGGCCCCTCTTCACTAACCTCGGTAGCTAAAGGTCGGAGGTGTAAAACCAATTTAGGGCGAGGGTCTTTGCAGCAATATAAGTATATCCTTGTTTAAGCCTCATATCAATTTACTTGGGTTAACATTAAGAGGCGAAACAAGTACCACCCACTTTTATTGACGACAAATGTTGGCCATATGCACCAACATAAAGATTGGAACCGATAAGATTAGTGTAATATGTGAGTAAAACAATCAGCGAATGAGTTGTTGTTAGAAAATGTTTGCTGAAAATTCAGTGACTAAGAACACAGAAAATGTGCAAAAGGCCTATACGAGTTCTTAGAGAGGGCGCTGTTACACTGTTGTAATGTCAGGAGCCCTAAACATAAAAATCAAAACAAAAGACTTGACAAAAGGCTATGTAGCATCATTCTGTCATCATGTGTGTCTTAGTCATTGTTTATTTTGTCTGTGTGCAACAATGAATTCTACGACGTGAAACCGTAGTCTGTAGTAGTGGATGCCGTTGCGGGTGACAGATAGGCGAGTGTAGATAGGCATCGGTGACCATCTATCTGTCTGTCTGTCTGGCTGTAGCAGGTTGTTTTCATGTCACACTGTTTATGCTTTATTTAAAATGAACTAGCAGGACTTGCTGAAGTGATTTGACTTAAGTGTAATTTACATGTTTCTGAAAGTATCCACAGCCTGATCATTAGGGATGTAGTGAAATGTCCATGTGAAGTGGTTAAGGATGCTTAGGCAATGTACTGTTAACAAACTATTTCACCTAAGCTGATATTCTCAAAAGATGTCATATGAAGTGTATTTCACCTAAGTATCTACAGCCTGATCATTAGGGATGTAGTGAAAAGTCCATGTGAAGTGGTTAAGGATGCTTAGGCAATATTCTGTTTAAACACTGTTTCACCTAAGCTGATATTCTCAAAAGATGTCATACGAAGTGTATTTCACCTAAGTATCTACAGCCTGATCATCAGGGATGTAGTGAAAAGTCCATGTGAAGTGGTTAAGGATGCTTCGGCAATGTTCTGTTAACAAACTGTTTCACCTAAGTTGATATTCTCAAAAGATGTCGTAAGAAGTGTAAAGCAAACATTTCTGAAACTAGTTAGAAGTGATCAGTGCTTAGGTTATTTTCTTGACAAACTGTTTCACCTAAGCTGGTGGCTTTTGTTTCAGAAATGTTTAAGCTTGATATCTGATCATTTTTATTTGCTTCTCAAAAGAGTTTACCATAACAGTGTCAATATACACATCTCTGGAATTGTAATGGTGGGATCATTAGTTTTAACCATGACTGACTGAAAGGTTTTCTTGTTAAAACACAGCAGCTTGTGGATTTCATGTATCAACAATGCTCTTCCACTGTTCGATTGTTAAAGTTCTCTGCTGATCATCCTTCAAGTTCTAAAATGTTGTTAATATAGATGGTGTGACCGGTGACGTAGTGCCCGGCGGTTTGCGTGCGCACCTACAGGGAACGGTGCTTTATTCACACTTGATTGATCATTACTTACCATGCTTACGGTGTAATAGTGCAGAAGTCATGGTATGCATCCCTAAGCACAATGAGAGACCAGGTACTAAATCTGGTTGCCCGGCGGTTTGCGTGCGCACCATAAGGGCATGTGCTTTTAAAATTGGCGCTCAGTGATGTGTGTTTTGCTTTCATAGTATGATGTATGCAGTAGTCATGGACTAGTACCCCTAGCATGTCTTTAGACCAGGCGCTAATCAATATGTAAACACTACTGATGTAAACAACGGTCACCTCATCTATACATAAGGCGACGAAAAAAACCACACCCTGTTTTGCGGGCCAGATCAACCCACTTTTTGCGATTTTTTTTCATATCATGTAAAATCAGCCATTTTGGGCCGAAAATCTGTCGAAATTCTTTGTTCACAATTTTTTTAAAACATTCCAGATTTTTGCAGATTTTTGTGACATTTTAGGTAAAAATAAAATATGAAAAAACCCGCCCGATCGACCGACCCTACTTGACGGGTCCATCCGCCCGTAAAAACAGAGGTTTTTTGTTGTTGTCGCCTAGGCATGCAAATGTCAAAAATAGTAGATAGTAAATATGAGCACCAACTGGTACCTTCACCTAGTTATTTCTAGAATAAGCATAACCAATAATACCATATCTATATTTGATAATGGATATAAATTCCCTAAAAGGGGGTTAAAGGGAGTTCAGTGGCAGGTCACCTGTGGGTTATTTGTCATCGTCTCAATTCTTCCCTAAAAGAATTGGCCTGAGGGGTCTCTGTGCCTCGTAACCTCACCGCCCTGGAGTGTTACGCTACCGACTCTGCGCCACGCATCCGTTGCTGCGTAGCGCATTGCGGGGAACACGGCAATTTTGATACGGAAGGGATTGTTCACAATCCAAACAAACAATTAGTGGTTTTGATTTCTGTATTTCTCAGCCCTTTTATGGCAAAAGAATGTATCTTATATGTTGTTTTCTAACAGTATACTTCCTTTTAACATGATCAAAGTTAGCTTTTTTCTCCATAAATCATGTAGTGGTAAAAGGCAGTATATTACTTTTATTGTATTTACAAGTTGCAACCTTTTCCTAAGTGAGGATTATTAAACCAATTTAACACAATCCATGTTAAAAGGAAGTATATCATTAGGAAAGTTCATGTAAGATACATCCTTTTGCCATAAAAGAGCCGTTTTTATGATGCTTTTTCATGTTGGCAAGATCAAACATCCTGACTCTTTAGTAGGGGTGAAAAGTTTTGATATAGGCTACACCCATTGAATCATTTTTCCCTCCAATTCTTGCAAGTTCTGCTGATAGTGAGAATTAGTTTTGATAAGGATTAGTAGCGATAACATAACACGGTTTAATGCTCGAAGGCATATTATGTGACGTATGTAAAAACAATTTCTTTACTCTGGGGATAATTTACACTTTGCAGTTGTTAGTGTAATGCTACACCAAGTCTATGTTCATTAAATGCTTTAATGGCGTAAGAATTTAGATGGGATATTTGCCGTTAACATAACTCTCCTCTAAAAGAACCCAAGTGAGAAGAAATCAATCTTTTGTACTCCATTTTTTCTCCATTCTTTTTATTTTTCTAACTTTCATCTATACATAGTACAGCATTTTGATACATTCAATTGAATTTCACTGAAGACATACAGCCGCTGCTAATGGTGTGCATTTGGCAATTGGACCTACCCGAGGTCATCAGTCTACACTTAGTCTTAGGAATAAGAAAAAAAGGTTATGAAAGTCTGGTGAACGACTA
The DNA here is from genome assembly GCA_035610835.1 of Ophiura sarsii. Lineage (NCBI taxonomy): Eukaryota > Metazoa > Echinodermata > Ophiuroidea > Amphilepidida > Ophiuridae > Ophiura > Ophiura sarsii. The sequence goes on from CM069456.1 coordinate 25,154,544, forward strand.
TGTCCAAAACTCTAGTTATCCACACAAATCATGTTGGTGCCTGAATAATTGTCATGAATGGGAATATATCATCACGCGGAATCAATTATCCTTGTCAAATACAAAAATAACTAGACGTTGAGTTAGTTCATACATTTCTGCTGTGGTTTGTCAATGATGCATTGACACCACCAGGGAGTCTGTAATAATGGGAGAGAAAATTTGAATCACGAAACAAGAGCTTCCCATATATGGGCATATATGCGCGATGTGACTCTAAGCATAGCAACAAAAGTGGCGCTATTCTTGGCACCGCGCACCGCAAGCAGTGACGCTATAGCACAGTGGAAGCCTCAGTTTTGGCACAAAGAAGATTTTAAAGACACCACCACAATGCATTGCGTTTTTGCAAAAATGCCCTAATTCTGGTCTCCAATATGTCTCGGTTCCCATAGACATGCACACAATCATGGCTTCATAGTTGGAGCTCTTAGGTTCTAGTTGCATCAAAAAATAAATTGGTTATCAGTGTTCCTTTTTCTTATTTCTAAAAATTAAGAGCTCGACAAATGCATCGTCTGATAAAATCTTTAGTTGCTAAGCGTTCGTGAAATGCATTGTGGGAAGACCTTAAAATCTTTTTTGGTCTTGGCAATGACAAGCCAGCGTGTAGGGCCCTGACACCACTTTGTTGAGGTGAATGCCTCATTGGAGAAGGCAGTATTATGTCAATGCTAATAATGTTGTCACAATCATAAGTGTTTATTCTCTCACAATTGGATCGGCTTACGGATACCTCCTGGACCCTAATGATAGGTTTCCACCTGTGTATGGTCTACCTCACATCAGATAATTGCTATGGGTTAGATAATATATTATCAAACAGTGGTTTATACAGTCTATCGTGCGATAATCTCATGATATGACATTTTATATAAGGGTGAGCCACCTTGATAATCCAACCCTGTCACTTTAAGAGATGCGATAAGATAAGTAGATTGGTAACAGCATGCAGGGATCATTTAAAATCATCCTTCCCATAAATACCCGTCTTTGTTTTGCCGTATTGTAAATTGTCTCTTTTTAAGTGGTGGGTTCAGGGGTATACACAGCTTAGCCATATGTCGAGGGTTGAGCGCCAGAAGGCAGTATCTCAACTTTTGGGCAAATTGATATTTTTGCTACAAAAATAATCCATATAACCTAGGATTTTCAGAACCATAAAGAGATAACTCATAAACATTCTTCATTTGAATAAAATTAGAGTTATAAGTTGGGTGCTACGGTGTATTGTAATGAGTTCCAAATATTTGAAAGTCGATTTTCTCAAAATTGCATTTCTTGAGTTACGGCCTTCTGGCGCTCAACCCTCGATGTGTTTGATTTTGATTTGATGGATTAATGAGATATTTATGGATACATTAATTTTGGAAAATGTTTGACTTACTTGACTTATGTTGGGTGATTTTCCCGAACCACAATTCTTCTCCAAATCTTCCTCTCCAACATGGCCATCTTGATCTCTTCTACCTCCAATCCTGTGTCACTTTTTAGTAGGTCAATTTAAGTTAGGGCTGATTATAAGTTGGGACGGGTGTTGAGAATGTATGGATGGATGGATAATTCAACAAACCCTCAAATGGAAGGCTTGCATGGCTTACTATTGTTCTGAAACTTGTTGGGATAATCAATGGTCACCAGTGTGTTTTACTCGTTTCAAAACTGACTATGATTTGCACAATATTAATGATCTTTGTTGAGTGAGAAATTGTTTGTACATTGCAGTACAGTATTTGTATACTATGTGTTTATACCAAATTGTGATTAAATCTTGTAACCTATTCAACAAATTATACAAAACCGATTTTTCAGAAAGCTTTCCCAATTTTCAAAGTCTATATCAAGGTTTACTGAACCATTACTAGGTATGTTTGTGCTTATTTAAATGCAATTCTCATGGTGATTCCAAATATGGTAATGAAATTCAATAATTTTGACATTTTTGAAACATTTTGCAGACGCGTGCCGTGTGGAAAGTGTTACGACATCTGCTTTGAAGATGCTATAATTTGTTTGTATGTGCGTGTGTGCAGAGTCCCAGGAGTCTAACACATGGATGAAATGTTTTGTATCTGTGTGTATACTCAGCCACAAGAGACAATTATATGAATGTATTGTTTTACCGGTTGATTGAAACTTGAAACCACTAAAGATTTAAGATCAATAGAGTAATTAAGATTGATTTAATGTCGTTGGGATTTCAGCCACAATATGTTTTCAACAGCCTTACTTGAGTTGACATGAATCTCTATTGAATTGACTGTTCTTTTTGTAAATTGTCTCTATCCGCAAAAGATAATTATTAAGAACCGATAGCACTTGATAGAGCTTATGAAATGACGGTTGTAGAGTGTCTCTCTAAATAATATGATCATGGCAGTTCACAGTTACATTTATTCAGCTACTACAAGGGAACATCAGAATCAATTCACTTTACTTATCCTTCAGATACTGATAATGATGCACATTTCTATCAGATACTGAGATAGCTCCCCCATTTTAGCATCTTGTGGCAAGTGTCTTCCTTAAAAAAAAGGCAAAGGTCCACTCTGGCTAGTTTACCTAAGGTAAACTGGCATAATTCATTTGGTGACAATGACAGACGAAATAAAGTTTAGATGGAGAAATCTCAACCTTGAGATATTCCCAAAGGATATGGCTGATAAAATTGGACCTAGGAGTTTAAGGACACTTAAAATTGACCATAGTAGGACCCAAACCAGAGGCTAGACTCAAACGCACCATCATGTGAGAATAAATTTTGTTCTAGCAAAGTACCTTTGCAAGAATAGACAGATTCTGACCCAAATTGAGCATCTGATTTTTACCATGAACGTTTACAAGAATCATGTAGAGCATTAATTCATTTCACTGTACATTCTACAGTATTTTAAATCGTATTATGTGATTAGATGCTGGGTGCCGATGATGGCAGTAAAAAGTCGGAATACACATTTTCATGCAAGGAATTTACACAGATGTCAAATGTACAGTTTTGCAAGTGTCAAACAAACTGAACGCGAACTAATTACTAAGTTCAAGTAAGTAAGCTTACTAAATTGTCATCAAATAATATCCAGCAGTACCAACATGAATCGATTCACTGATTCTCGTCGAAATATAGCCCCTGCTGAAACTCGCAATCCTCCGTATAGAGACGGTACACAAACAACTGGTCTCCTCATGCTTACCTATTCACTTTAGTGGCTGCCAGAAGATCTTTCACTTACAACATTAATAAATAGAGGTCACACTTCATTATAGGCTTGCTCACTAGGGGTCAAACTTGAAGCAAACTAATGCAGACATTTCAAAGCATGTAAAATCAGCCTTCAAATCTGGAATACAATCTCAAAATATTTATTCTTGTATTGATGGAGAGCACGTCTTATTTGCATTACAGAGTGAAACAGCACAGACGTAGTTCCCGGATTGTCTCTGATGCAAAACCTATAAAGATTACCGATCAACAACATGGGAATTAAGATTGATTTAATGATTGGCTCGATAGAAAGTGCAACATTTCTGGGCCATTGGCAAACGTTCATTACCCAGGTTTAGATATGCAACAGGCATAACACTACCCTGGTTATATATAAGAAAAAAAATAAAAATGGCTAGTCCCAAAAGAATCATCTTGCTTGCATCAGTTTTGAAAGCTTCTTTTGATTTTCATTTCTAAATTTGAATATCCTATCTTTAAATAAATGTTAGATTAACTTAATAGGCTTCGCCTAGGGCCATGCTCCCTTGACCTTACTGCTGGCACTGACTTCAGAATCCAAATTGTATCAGGAGTTAGCACTATGTATTGCTGTTACACCTAACACAAAAAGTTCCCGACCAGGTACTTGATGTTGGCTATTATCCAAAATCAATATTCGGTACCAAAAATCTGAGATATACTTTAAATGAGCAAATTTCTTCTCCGCTGTTTGATACCTCATCCATAACAATCCAGTGGATACCTCATCCATATAAATTTAATCGAGCGGATAATTTTGAAATTATGATGGTTTAAAGTGACCACAAATGATGATAACAAAGTTAAAATTGGGATTCTATGGGATATGATTGCTTAGTGTGTGTAAAGACTCCTGTCATGCCTGTTACCCATTCATCCAGATACCTGACTGGTTCAGATAGCGCATGGTGGACAATACAAATCAATGATATGATTGATATCCCATAGAAAACCAATTCTAGTGCAACTTTGTTGTTGTTAGGCATGGTTATTGAATTCAGGGAAGACAACAAGTCACGGGTGGTCGTCAAGATTCATGATAAGCATGGAACAAATTTGGTATAAGCCATCTGTGACCATCGAAATTAAACAAACTATCAAATTCATACGTTTTAACATGAAAGATGGCAAATTAAGCTCTATGATTTAAGGTGGAACCTACAAGCATTACGTATAAATGTAAAAAAAAAAACCTTATGAAAAACTTGAGGGCTCCCTTCCTGGAGGCTACCTCAATGCCCCTTTAATTCTATTTATACTAACACCCCTCTTACAGACATCATATATTCAAATCAAAATTGTTCCAGATTATATAGTAAGAGTCAAATGACTTGAACACAGTACTGTGATTGTATTTGAGGCAAAGCCAATAAAGATTACATATCCACACATATGAATTAAGATTGATTTAATGGGGCTGGTAATGTAGATATTGGGACATTTGTTAACCAGACAACAGACATACCTGCTTATAGAAGTGCAAAAAGCTTAGCATAGACCTGCTAAACGATCAACAATTATATATTTTATTGAAAAGGGAGCTATTTTAAAGATATTTTGACCAAAACAGCCTTATATTATGGTTTTATTTTACTTGGAGGTGTAATGAGATGAAGAGATAAATTACTCCCAAACCTGCATCTGTTTTAGGTCTGTTGTCCTGTTGCAGTGAGATCAAACTTAACTTGAGTAAGATTTCATTTCTGATTTTCATTCGTGAAACAATAATTTAAAGTAATATAATCTAGAAATAGACACATTAGGGCTACATTTTGTTCCTGTTCTGTCAACTATGTGTTTCCGGCCCTTCAGCATGTATAAACTAAAACTGCCCAATGGTTATACATAGGAAGTGTTGCTTTATACATTTTCAGGGGCAAGAGCACTTGCAAGGTTTTGATAGATGTGTTTATGGCCCTTGAATATGTTTAGAGCAGACTGCCCAAAGGTTATACATAGGAAGTGTTATTTTATACATGCTGAAGGGCTGGATGAAGACAGAACTGCGATGATATACTGTCAGAAGAAAATTGCTAAATACTCTGCCGGATGAAATAAGGGTAATCATAAAATTGGAGGGAAATAGACAGCTGTCATGGTAACACTTTCCATGCGGCAGGCGTCTGCAGACGACATTCCAAATTGCACAAAATAATTGAATTTCATTACCATATTTGCAATCACCATGAGAAATGCATTGAATAAGTACAAACATGCCTAATATTGGTTCAGTAATCCTTGAGATAGACCTTGAAAGTTGAGAGAGGTTTCTGACAAATCTGTTTGGTTAATGGTAAATCAAATAGCCGTGTGGAAAGTGTTAAGATTAAACGAAATAACGAGTGAATGTTCTCAGTCTTCTAGTTACAGAATACTTAATGACGTAATGGAGTCTATTTCCGGAATTATGTGGAAAAGAATCATTAGATTTATTTGTCGGGGTATGACAGATTTCTTTGTATAAAATCTGGATCAAAGAACACAAGTAAGTGACTGACTGTTTCAGATGCCACTCTTTCTCAAATGATTTAAGAACCAATGTCAGGGATCCGCGAGTATCAACATAGGACACGCAGGGAGGGACTGGCCCAAACTAGAAGCCAAACCATTGTAGCAGAGGAAAGACCCTGCAAACAGGAGCGTGAAAACAACTTGCAATTTATTGCTGCTGGTAACAGCAATTTGTGTTGTTTTTCACCTAAACAAATTGTCATTATTTCGATGTAACATCACTAGTTGGCATAAACTTGTAAAAAGAGGAGAATACACTTGACTAAGGTTGTAGGCCCCACGCCCCCATTCATAATGGACCCCTTCCGGTATATACTTTATCGGGCAATTGACCTGCTAGAAAAAGTTGGTAATTTATGAGGGAAAAGTGTACTTTAGATCCCAGATACTGGTATACCAGTATCGTTCAATACTGGAATATAAAGGTTGCCAGTATAATCGCCTGGTACTGGTACAAATGTACCATTCCAATATCGGTCAATACTAGTACACCAAATTATGTACCAGTATCGAGCGATACCAGACCGGTGCCACTCTACACAGTTTCCTTGCCGAGATTGAAGCCTCTAGTGCGATAGTGCCCTCGATTTGCGAGTCACATCGCGTGTGTCATGTGCCTTAGGACTTTTGTGCTGTCAATCAGCGTTGTCAAGATAGCGCCCTCCTTTTACAAGTCATATTACGTGTACCCACGCCTATATGCCCATATATGCGTTGCTTCAGTTTTGTGATTTGAATTTCCACTCCCATTATATACTCTGCCTGGCAATACTAGAACGTTTTTATGTTCCAGTATCAGGCGATACTAGTACATATGCTACCAATAGTGATTTGTCCCAGTATTAAACGATGGTACATAATTGTGTTCCAATATCGCACAATACTGGTACATTTTATAGGTGCTAGTATCGTCCGATACTCGAACACTAGACTTTTTACCAGTATCGATCGATACTGGACGTTCCAGGATCGGACAATGCTAGAACAGTCCAGAAACTGGGATCTAAATACACTTTTTCCTTTATGAGTTAGTAAATTGGTCAATACTGGAATCTTTAATAAAACCTTCTATGATTGGCCAAATTAAATTGAACAAAATTTTACAAACCATTTGGGTGAAACTTAAGGAAATTCTTTGACTCCATTTACCTCTTTGCTAAAGTGAACATTCTTTGACTGTTTGACTGTTTATTCTCATTTTCTCAACACACATTTGCAGTATAACCTTTGTGTTGATGTTTTGAAATAAAAGATGGAAAAAGGAAAAAAAGGAAAAGAACATTTTGTGACATATCCTTCCTTCTAATCCCCATGTGATCAGTTGGCAGTCACATTGTGTTAAGAAATAGTACCCTGGATGTATTGTGACATATTGAATGTGAATGTTTTAGATTTCATTCAGGAAGGTCTCTAGTTTGTCTTATGTACCAGATTCTGATTTTCATTCTTGATATTTCTTAGTTTGCAGTGTGTGCAGGGGGTTGAAAAACTACTTTCCCACTGGCCTATATCAAAGATTTTCCTTTTTGAGTGTTATTTTTTTTAACTGGATTGTTGGGTCAGTTAATTTTGACATTTTGGTTTAAGTAACCTATTGAACCTCTGTGGTTGATCATGTTACAATATTGATTAAGATTAGACATAAGACGCAGGCCTGTACCAGAATTTGTTGGGGGGCATATTGTCAAAAGTGAATCTTTTCTCCAAAAATATGGACCTTATTTGGCAAAAGTGGACTTTTTACCAAAATATTTCAACAAATGAAGAGGTATTTTGCAAAAGGGCCTACATCCACTTTGGCTCTTATTGAGAAAAAGTCAAAAAACTGTTTCTAAATATTCAAGTTGAGCAATTGAAAAACTGAATGGATTATGAAAGAGGTACACTACATACTAATTGAAATTGAAATAAATTTTAAATGTGCTAGTTTTAATTTTTTTTAAAATCATGTTTACATTTTTTGAAAATTTGGATGTAGGCCCTTTTGCAACAAAACTCCATCTGTTTGTACATAAAGAAAAAATACCACACACAAAAAATCATTTATTTTAATCATTTCAAATAAATAAGTTTGATATTGAAATGTATAGGTCACAATCATATGTTTCAAGGAAATAAAGTCATTTTTTTCAAAAATACCTACATCTCATTGTAAACAGCCATTGAAGTTGTTGTTTTGTTGCAAAAGGGTCTGTATCCCGATTTAATTCTGGATACAGGCCCTTTTGCAACAAAACAACAATTTCAATGGCTGTTTACAATGAGATGTAGGTTTCCTTGAAACATATGATTTTTCCCTATACATTTCTATATCAAACTCATTTTTTGAAAAAATGCACCATAGCCCTTTTGCAAAATACCTCTTCAAATAAGGATAGGGGTTAAAACAGCATTTTGGGACAGCAAGCAGCATTTTGGGACATCAAACAGCTTTTAGGGACCTTTTTCAAAAACTTTTCTTGGAATTTTGGGTGTTTCTTCTTCCCCCCCCCCTTTTTTTGGGGGGGGGGGGGCATCCCGGTTATGAGCTTGATAGGAAGATATTCAAACATCTATCTTTCCCAAGCAGTGGCACATTCAAGGTTGAAAAAAACCATTCCAAAGGCTGGAAGCAAGCCCTAGGATGATAGGCTAGTGCTCTGTCCATTCAGCCACACTCAGGCATCCTCATCAACTAACATTATTATTACTGATGTTCACTGTTTATCCTGCTCACTCATGGAGTCTCCTATTCACTGGTGCTGTTAGGCGACAAAATGCAAATGAATACCGACCAACAAACGGCAAATTGTTTAAAGATTGTGTTGATTTTTATAGTAATATTTAATGTAAAATATGAAAAGAAAGAAGACCAAAACCCTGAGCTGAGAGGTCTGTTCACCTTTACAACAGGGTTTTATTTTTTCAATGCTTTAACACAACAAATATATTGACCAGTTTAAAGGTAGATGTTTTGATTGCTGGCTCGATTTTCAACTTACATGAAAGGTCATCCTTAAAATTGTCTCATTCCAAAGTTTGAGTTGCATAACCCAATGGTTCCAATTTAAGAAGCACACGGTCACAAGAATGATGCCCATTGAGTAGTACACAAACTTGCTGGTGGTTAACTACCTTTGGTAGTAATTCCCAACATTTTAGCCTATACTTTCTAAATGGAACATTTCTGGCTCCTAAGATTTTACCGACATAATGAGAAAAGTATTCTTCTGATATCAAAATAATGATGTGAAGAAAAAAATCATAACCAAAAAAAAGTGATCGGAACATACACTTTAAAGGGGCATTAAGAGATGTGATGGAGGCAGCGCCCTCAATTACAAAAATATTTGATAAAAACTAGGATTTTTATATTTTTACAATTGTATTACATGTATGAACTTACACCTATAAGGATTAGGCAAAATCAGCCCTCTTTGTACAACAAAACGTCGATTCAAAAAATGCTGATCGGGCTCGATCAGCATTTTACGTCTGACAGTATCCCCTGCAGTACGCGTGATACATAACGCGAACCATATTTGCATGGAGGGCGTTTTTTTTAATAAATAGCGATGGTATTGTTTTAATCAAGTTTTGCTGGGTTTTTGTTGGTAGAAACAACAATAATGGCAATTTTTAATGTTCATCTTGAATTCTGAAGTAAATCTTTAAAAATTTAAAATTGTCAACACCACTTAATGTTCCTTTCAGTTATGCAACAAGAACCAGATATTAAATTGACCCATAATATGTGTAGAGTCTAAGTAAAGATATGAATCACAAGATCATAAATTGATGGAAGAGTTAGACAAAGTATCAATTCAAGGCATGAAATTAAAAAATAGATAAGATCCGTCAATTTGATGAGTCATCAGGTGAGCCTGACACCTGTGATCACTCTAGAACAATGCATACCTATCTATTTAATAACTCTGTGCCTTGCACCTGTAGTCAGGATTAGTAACATCAATATCTAACCAGACATCCCTGTGTACTCAATATACAGGGCTCAAAAAACTTTTTACCATATATAAAATATGCTAGTAATTCCAATATCATAGCTGAAACATCAAAATATGATATTATGAACTTTAGAGTAATTTTTCCTTTTTAATTTGAGATATTGCACACAAAGAAAGGACTAGTATTGATTGTGAAAGTCATAGCTAAAAGGGTAAAACAAGGTATGGTTTAATTTTTGCACTTGGCGATTTAATGCGCAGCTGCAGTGTCATTATTGTTTAACATGTACCACTTACTCACCGGCCGCCAGTGTGATTGGGATCGAAGATGCTTTAATTGACCAATAAGGCCTACATCGGCTCTTGTCATTTCATTACCCATATTAATAGAAAAGTGCAAACAATTTAAATTGAGAACAAATCACTTTCTGATTTTATAATTTGATTTTGTAAGTTGAAGCTATAGACGAAATCACCTGTAACGTCACAGCAGACAAGCAAACAAAAGCTTGCCTGCCGGTTGTGCGGACGCATTGCCTGCCTAACAAAAGCTTGCCTGTTAGTATGCGCACGCATTCAGAGACAGGTGTCCATTATAAACCATACACTTAACCCAGTGGCGGCACCAGCATCATAAATTGGGGGGGGGGGGGGGCAAAAAAACAATTTAGGGGGGAAAGAAGCGCGTACAATTTTTTGCCATTTTACGCTAAAACTGTCAAATTTGGTCTAATTTAAACTAATTTGGTAAGCAAACTGCAACATTTGGTCTAATTATACCTAATATGGTGAAAAATGTGCGTGCAATGCGCCAACATTTTTTTTTTTGGGGGGGGGGGGCAAACTGGGGTGGGGGGGGGGGGGCAGGATTTTTTTTTTTGGGGGGGGGGGGGGGGGAAATCCCCCATGTTCCCCTGTGGTGCCGCCACTGAATAAACCAAACCATGCATGGAATGAAACCGGGCACTTAACATTGTTGATTAGCAAGAGGTGACATGGTGATATTTATAAGGATATTTAGATATTTATTACCTGGTAAGTTATTCTTTGAGCACTGTACATATGTTGCATTTAACTCATCACCATTGGACAAGCGCTGCGTTGTTTCTGCTACAGACAGCCCAATTAACACCTTACCTACTCGTCTCACGCGATGATTGTCACCAAGTTGTCAGTCTCAACCTCTGACTATTTTTCAACTTGACTAGTAACCACCCAGGCAATCAACATACTTGGGTTTGGATGTATTTTAGGTAGTTTTGTTTTTCCCCTCGACAGTGTTCATATGATGCTTGTACTCCCCATGGTACTCCCCTGTGATGTTCATAAAATGTATACACTCCCCTTGGGACAGCCACCAAGTTGGGAATTTATGTGATATTTCAATAGGACTATTTTTATATATTTGTTCACTATACCTGGGTACTACCTTGAGGTCTACTTGGATTAGTCGGCCGTAATTTGGCAAAACAGCGTAACTCGAAAATGACGTTTTTGAGATATGAGTACTTTAAAGTTTGAGTGTTTGTATTTTCTCTATTATTTACAGAGGAAATTGATTTAAAAATGGAAACGTGCATTATGTTTAATTTTTTTAATTTTTAAAAACTTAAGTAAAGTAAACTATTTTACTAAAGATACAGCTGATTTTGTCCAGATACGCGGGTTTGCCAATCCGACATCTAATTATACGCAGAGTTAATCTTGCAAAACAGCGTAACTCAAGTTACGTGTAAATCTTTGCTTACTATTTTTTCGCCAAACCTGCGTATCTCGTAGCACATTAGTTGTTTGGAAAAGACGCGTAACTTAGAGATACGCTGTTTTGCCAAGAAAATACTAAATTTTGAAACACGTAACTCGAGTTACGCTGTTTTACCATATTGAAATGCTAAGAGTTGCAAAATAAGGCTGAGATACGTACCACCCAGGCAATCAACATACTTGGGTTTGGATGTATTTTAGGTAGTTTTGTTTTTCCCCTCGACAGTGTTCATACGATGCTTGTACTCCCCATGGTACTCCCCTGTGATGTTCATAAAATGTATACACTCCCCTTGGGACAGCCACCAAGTTGGGAATTTATGTGATATTTCAATAGGACTATTTTTATATATTTGTTCACTATACCTGGGTACTACCTTGAGGTCTACTTGGATTAGTCGGCCGTAATTTGGCAAAACAGCGTAACTCGAAAATGACGTTTTTGAGATATGAGTACTTTAAAGTTTGAGTGTTTGTATTTTCTCTATTATTTACAGAGGAAATTGATTTGTGCATTATGTTTAATTTTTTTAATTTTTAACAACTTAAGTAAAGTAAACTATTTTACTAAAGATACAGCTGATTTTGTCCAGATACGCGGGTTTGCCAATCCGACATCTAATTATACGCAGAGTTAATCTTGCAAAACAGCGTAACTCAAGTTACGTGTAAATCTTTGGTTACTATTTTTTCGCCAAACCCGCGTATCTCGTAGCACATTAGTTGTTTGGAAAAGACGCGTAACTTAGAGATACGCTGTTTTGCCAAGAAAATACTAAATTTTGAAACACGTAACTCGAGTTACGCTGTTTTACCATATTGAAATGCTAAGAGTTGCAAAATAAGGCTGAGATACGTTACGCTATCTTTAAAACGGTGCGTCGAGGTCTTTTGAGACTCTCACAGATGAAAAGAGCGCCCTCGATTTCCCCAGAAATGCATTTAACTCAAAAAGTCAATATTTCGAGTTACGCTGTTTTGCTAAATTACGGCCGTAGTGTTTGTTATGGTATGCATTCAGCAAGACGGAATGTTAGCACATGTTTTTAAATGATTATGGAAACAGTATTATGATTTTAAAGAGGTACATTTTTTAAGAGTTGTATTTGCTGAAATCATCTTAAATTGGTAGTTTGACCAAATGTTCACTTGCTTAAGTTTACCAACTTTTTTGTAGACTTCTCCAAGCCAATGACACCTACAGTGCCAACCAACTGTAGGCAGTGATTGCTTTTGCCGGGGATTGTCATGAGAGTAATTAGTTGCCATGCTTACAAAACACATATTGCGCAGTCCTTTCAAAGACATTATTTTCCATTGCTAATTGTTGGTTGTCATAGGTTTGACCCCACTTGGTACATAAGATGACATAGACAAATTGAAGATAACAATTTCTGTTGCTAGGTGATTGGCGTATGCAATGATTTGTAGCCATGCGTGTGACACTACATGTAATGAATCCAATCACATAAATTAGTTAGTGTTGCTATGGGATTGACATATGGAATGGGCAGTTGCCACATGCATGTGACACCACATATTTTGTATCGTATTATCCCTATTAAGCGCCCAGGGTTATTAAGCGCCCAGGGTGCTTAACAAAGGCAATTTCGGTGGGCGCTTATTAAGTTACCTTTGTTTCAAGTCATTTATTGTGGACACTGTCAAATTCAGCAAGGTTGCGAATAGTTTCTTGACATGCATCTTATCAACAGTATAAGAATCACGGTGACTAAAGAGCTGAAAAAGTGGTCTTACTCTTACACCTGCGACCCCGCAAGTCCCTCAAAAATGCTACCTAAAATGTTTAATGGCCCGATGTAGACATTTTGTTTGGTAAACGTACCAATTTGTTGTGCTAGTCTTTGCTGATGATCGCATCACACATTGGCTTACTGCTGAGTGAAGGACTGACGTGATTGGCATATGGGATGCTTGGATGCCATGCGTGTGACACCTCATATTTTGTAGTTCAATCTCAGGCATCAATTTCTGTTGCTACGGGGTAACCATTGGAATGATGGGTTAGTTAGTGCATCAGAAATTCATATTTTGGAGTTAGATCTAAAGAATTATAACAGCATTTTACCCATGTAAACAGGGTACGAATTCACTTGTATCTCATAGCAAAATGCTCCACAATATGAGGCAATTGCTATACAAATTTCACCTTGTATAGCAGTTTTTTACAGTGTTAACTCATATACGAACATCAGCCTTACGATGAATTGGAACAATATTGCTATGCAAAATTTTCAAATGAATTTGCACCCTGCATGTGGGTGACATGTCCTTTTTCAGAAATTAAATCACAAATCCCTTCCATGAATCCTTCCTTCAACCTGTTATGCCTATCAAATCATATCGTCAAAGTAGAGCTTGACGTGGAACACTCGCCATTTGATACTCTTTGGTTCAAGATAATATTGCAATTGTAGTTATATTTATGGCTTCGGACACCTGAACTCGGTTAATACGTCATTGGCACTTAACAGGCTATCATCGAGTATGTTGGAAAGTTTTTGAAATGCTTCCCTTTTGCATTTGCTATGCATGATAGGCATGTGTTGACATGTGATCGTAGTTGTTGACATGTGGCTAGTGGAACTTTGAGCACATAGTATCTCTAACCAAAACCCATTGGGGGGGGAGGGGGGGGGGGGGTTGTAGCAATAAAGCTAACAGGGGGGAATATGGGTCAGATAATGACACAAAAAAGGGGTGTCCCGTCCCTGGTACCTGGTACGCTGTGGCCAGAGTCCAGGTGGTCTTTGTGCATCATGCTACTGGGGTCGCAATCCCAAAAGTAAATTTTCAGAGTCTATATGTACCTTTGCGTGATTGTGCAATGAGACTGATTAAGCACTGTATATGGGGAATCAAATAGAATTAAAAGCAATCAAGTGAAAGAAAAATATCCCCTAGGCCTTAAGTGGGAATAAAACTATTAGGGGGAGACAAGTGCTGGAAATTTAACATGTGTCTGGTTCTTTGTAACTAAACCATGGAATCAGCTTCAAAAATGGTATCATTTTCGTCCGCAATAATATAGCCAGACATGATCGTGGTACTACAATGTAGATAGACTTGTGGAGTGTGTGTTAACAGCACCTAGTAATTGTTAGCATTCAGGGCCGTTATAGTGTTAAAACATTACAATTCTTCATTATTTCCCCCTTCAAATCTGTTCTATGTCTTAGGATTTCTAATATGAAAATGTCAGGTTAACACATTCCAAAACTTCAAAATGTTTCAAAAATGTCAAAATTATTGAACTTCATTACCATATGGGGAATCACCATGAGAAATGCATTTAAAGAAGTACAAACATGCCTAGTATTTGTACATTAATTCTTGAGATAGACTTTGAAAGTTGGGAAAGGTTTCTGAAAAATCTGTTTTGTATAATATGGTAAAACTAATAGCCGTATGGAAAGTGGACTAAAAGTGAAGCTACAGTCATAAAAAGATATGGACTGTGGAGGTTACAGATTTCACTCGTTGTACTAGTTCCACCTGTGTAAACTTCAAAGAATATGTAAACGCTTAAACAAAATATCAACACTTAGTCACCAAGCAGAATTCTTCAAAATATGACATTAATTAAAACCAAACAAGCGGAGTAATAGCTCATTTGGTGTATACTATCATCACATGTAATCTTGTTTCCTATGTGTGACATGTCTGTGACCCTAAGTTAATCTTTAAACTTGACTTTCACTAGAGGGGAACCCAATATTATAATTAACACTTGGTGTTTGAACTTCTGATGACCACTCTGTGGAGTTTGTTTAACCCCATGAGCACTACTGTATTTCTTATTGGTTCATTATGTAACATTTGCACTGGATAGTGACCATTTAGAATGAATCCTGTTTTCGGCAGCCTGGTGCTAAGCATTGGTTTCCAGTTTCCAATACGATTTATTCCGTTAAGATATACTACCGAGTTCCAAATTGTCGGTTCCTTTCATCTCCAGGCTGCTGGAAACAAGGTTCATTTAGAATAGTGCTCCTAAATGATTCATGGTCACTACTATTACTCATTACCATCATTCTTATGGTATCTGTAACTGGCTCTATAAATGATAAATCCTTTTTTGCAACCAATCAGCTGTTAGTTCTCAGGGGTAAATTGTACGCTACTCTATTCGTTGACATAGTGCATGTTATAGTAACTCAAGGTGACTGGTTCAAGCCTAGGCCCATACATCTATTCCGAATTATGATACCTCCATAGGCTTTGTGTTATGATCAATGTGATCAGTGGTTTGTAATAAAGTAAGCGTGAGCTAGTTGACCTGTATATTCTAGTGTGTACTTTGTCAGCGAATGTAAAAGTAATGAGTTGTATTGTGGGTAATTTTTAGTGCTTACTCATCGTGGTTAGTTACTGTGTGGGTGTTGTTTATTGGTTATGTTTCAGTTATGTGCTTGACTGGTTTATTTGTAAATGCCTAGTGGTACCCTTGGGAGATAAGCAGAAAGGACTTGATTGAATACTACGTTGTATTTCATGTTGTTTTCAGGGGGGGGGGGGGGGGGGGGGCAGTCGTACCCTTGGGAGATAAGCAGAAAGGGGCTTGATTATTAAAATACTATGGGCTTGATTATTAAAATACTATGTGTATTTCATGTTGTTTTCAAGGGGGGGGGGGGGCAGTTGTACCCTTGGGAGATAAGCAGAAAGGGACTTGATTGAATATTATGTTGTATTTCATGTTGTTTTCAAGGGTGGGGGGGGGGGGGGGGGGGGCAGTCGTACCCTTGGAAGATAAGCAGGAAGGGACTTGATTGAATACTATGTTGTATTTCATGTTGTTTTCAAGGGGGGGGGGGGCAGTTGACTCTTGGGAGATACGTAGAAAGGGGCTTGATTAAATACTATGGTGTATTTCATGTTGTTTTCAAGGGGGTGGGGGGAGGGCAGTCGTACCCTTGGGAGATAAGCAGAAAGGGACTTGATTGAATACTATGTGTATTTCATGTTGTTTTCAAGGGGGGGGGGTTGTACCCTTGGAGATAAGCAGAAAGGGACTTGATTGAAAACTATGTTGTATTTCATGTTGTTTTCAAGGGGGGGGGGGGCAGTCGTACTTTTGGGAGATAAGCATAAAGGGACTTGATTGAATACTATGTTGTATTTCATGTTGTTTTCAGGGGGGGGGGCAGTCGTACCCTTGGGAGATAAGCAGAAAGGGACTTGATTGAATACTATGTTGTATTTCATGTTGTTTTCGGGGGGGGGGGGGGGGGGGGGTAGTCGTACCTTTGGGAGATAAGCAGAAAGGGACTTGATTGAATACTATGTTGTATTTCATGTTGTTTTCAGGGGGGGGGCAGTCGTACCCTTGGGAGATAAGCAGAAAGGGACTTGATTGAATACTATGTTGTATTTCATATTGTTTTCAGAGGGGGAGGGGGGCAGTCATACCCTTGGGAGATAAGCAGAAAGGGGCTTGATTGAATACTATGTTGTATTTCATGTTGTTTTCAAGGGGGGGGGCAGTCATACCCTTGGGAGATAAGCAGAAAGGGACTTGATTGAATACTACGTTGTATTTCATGTTGTTTTCAGGGGTGGGGGGGGGGGGGGGGGGGCAGTCGTACCCTTGGAAGATAAGGTGAAAGGGGCTTGATTGAATACTATGTGTATTTCATGTTGTTTTCAAGGGGGGGGGGGGAGGGGGGAGGGCAGTCGTACCCTTGGGAGATAAGCAGAAAGGGACTTGATTGAATACTATGTTGTATTTCATGTTGTTTTCAAGGGGGGGGGGGGGCAGTCGTACCCTTGGGAGATAAGCAGAAAGGGACTTGATTGAATGCTATGTTGTATTTCATGTTGTTTTCAAGGGGGGGGGGGGCAGTCGTACCCTTGGGAGATAAACAGAAAGGGACTTGATTAAATACTATGTTGTATTTCATGTTGTTTTCAGAGGGGGGGGGGGGGGGGGCAGTCGTACCCTTGGGAGATAAGCAGAAAGGGACTTGATTGAATACTATGTGTATTTCATGTTGTTTTCAAGGGGGAGGGGGGGGGTTGTACCCTTGGAGATAAGCAGAAAGGGACTTGATTGAAAACTATGTTGTATTTCATGTTGTTTTCAAGGGGGGGGGGGGCAGTCGTACTTTTGGGAGATAAGCATAAAGGGACTTGATTGAATACTATGTTGTATTTCATGTTGTTTTCAAGGGGGGGGGGGGGGGCAGTCGTACCCTTGGGAGATAAGCAGAAAGGGACTTGATTGAATACTATGTTGTATTTCATGTTGTTTTCGGGGGGGGGGGGGGGAGGGGGTAGTCGTACCTTTGGGAGATAAGCAGAAAGGGACTTGATTGAATACTATGTTGTATTTCATGTTGTTTTCGGGGGGGGGGGGGGTGGTAGTCGTACCTTTGGGAGATAAGCAGAAAGGGACTTGATTGAATACTATGTTGTATTTCATGTTGTTTTCAGGGGGGGGCAGTCGTACCCTTGGGAGATAAGCAGAAAGGGACTTGATTGAATACTATGTTGTATTTCATGTTGTTTTCAAGGGGGGGGGGGGGCAGTCATACCCTTGGGAGATAAGCAGAAAGGGACTTGATTGAATACTACGTTGTATTTCATGTTGTTTTCAGGGGTGGGGGGGGGGCAGTCGTACCCTTGGAAGATAAGGTGAAAGGGGCTTGATTGAATACTATGTGTATTTCATGTTGTTTTCAAGGGGGGGGGGAGGGCAGTCGTACCCTTGGGAGATAAGCAGAAAGGGACTTGATTGAATACTATGTTGTATTTCATGTTGTTTTCAAGGGGGGGGGGGCAGTCGTACCCTTGGGAGATAAGCAGAAAGGGACTTGATTGAATGCTATGTTGTATTTCATGTTGTTTTCAAGGGGGGGGGGGGGCAGTCGTACCCTTGGGAGATAAACAGAAAGGGACTTGATTAAATACTATGTTGTATTTCATGTTGTTTTCAAGGGGCAGTTGACATTGAAAGTCAGCTCAATTCCGCATGTTGGTGATATGTTTTAATGTAACAGTGTTCCAGAGTGTCCGATTACTTTGGTGTCACATACGCTGTTTCCCCATAAGGAAAATAAAAATAATTGTAATGTTGTCCTCGACCGCCGGCTCCGATTTTTTTTAGAGTTTATAACATTATGTGTGACTCTTAGAGTGATTACAACTTCTTGTTGGCTGAACTGTGATCTTCCGCTGGTATAAGAAAAGAAAAGAAACAGAAAAAAAGAAGAAGAAAAAAATTCACCCGCCCGCCCTCCTCTCTGAAAGCTGTGGTGGACAACATTACTTCTTTTTTTTGTTGGGGGGGGGGGGGGCTAAAGATAGTCATAGATGCTAAAACCTTGATGCTATAATTCATTTATCTTACTCTGTGCAGTGATGTCAGAGTGTATTCTAATTAAAGGTGCATTGAGAGATACATATTGGAGTGCGCCCTCAATTATCCTGGAAATCAGGTTTTTTTGCATCAAAGTAATACTTAGGCATATACTAACTACCATCTGAAACAGATTACCAACATTTGCCGTTTATCATATAAAAGTTCATGATTTTCTTTAGTTTCGATATGATCATATCCAAACTAGGTGCTGAATTCGGAAGTTATGCCATCGTTTTACTTGCAGACTTTTGCGGCAAATCTCAACCAGGAAGTGCTGTTATTTGCTTATTTGGCATGAAGGCGATGTCGGAATTGTATGACATTTTGGATTTGGGCTATGTTGATGATTATCTTTACGTTATTTGCTCATTTAGCAGGGCCGTAAGACACTTTTTTCAAAGGGGGGGGCGTTTTGTAAAAAAAATCACCGGAAGATTTTTGTGAGTCAAATATGTGCGCGTAGCGTGCGAAAATGTTTGGATTTTCACCTATTTTTTGCACGATCGAGGTACGTTTTGGCTCTAAACAAGCTTGTAGCAAAGAATATTGCATTTTGGGAAGACAAATGCGTGCGTAGCGCGCGAAATTTTTGTGTACAAATTTTCCGGGGAAGATTTTCAAAGGGGGGCGATCGCCACCATCGCCCCCCCTTCTTACGGGCCTATTTAGTATATCAATACATCTCTCAATGCCCCTTTAAAGCACCCTATTATCGGTCATCTTATTGTAATGCCCTGGCGTAAGTAAGTAAGATGTAAGATGGATAAAGTATAAAGCTAACATTATTCTTCAATTTCACAGTTACAAACACCATCTGATTGAGTTATGCAATCGATATTATAGTTTGATCAGTTCCAAATTGGTGAAGCCTCCTTACAGCAGTGAATGAATACAGAAAGACGCGGGCACGCATGAAGGCAAATCTCAATGTGCATTATATGCGTGATGCGTGCTTGCAGCCAAAGTAATGTGCATGTGCCCATAATCTCCCGCATACACTTGAATTACTTTTGCACGGAGAGATAACAAATAAATATTTCTCGCAAATTTGGAACTGATTAAACTACAGGTGGTTCCTGTTATACTCTTTTTGGTGTTGAGTATGTGCTGAAAGATCTGTAGCAAAGTTTGGATTCTTGAAAACAGTAGATTTAAACTCCAAATAGGATTGTGTATAGCAGAGAACGTTGTTTAACAGAGAAAGTTTTGTGGACTATAAACTCACTAATATTAGTAGATGGTAGTTATTGTTAGATCATTCTTGTCAGAGCCTATCATCAATTGAAAACATACTAAACGTCTATCATCCATTAATGATATCCTAAGAACCAACGTTCAAATTCTGAAGATCCACAGTGTATGTCCAAAGTATTTTCACAACAGGAATTCACTTAGACCCAATTATAGATACGGTCCATACTTTGTACAGAAGCCTTGTCATAATCATCAAATATCTCCCGGTAATCTCAAACAGAACAAAAACCTTTCTGTCGGACCCAAAGAAGATTTCTTGACCTACCCCAGCATGCTTAGCGCCACTACAGTACGAACAGGGCTTTTCACCAAAACAATCAGTGCCAAACATGTGCTGAAGTAATTAGCAGCTGGGGTCGTCTGGACTTCTAATACATGGTAGAGATAGGCATAACTTGGTAATATATGAAAAAGAAGTTGAATCTCAACTAAAACATACATGTTATTCCCAAAGGGTCTTTAAGAAAAACAAGAAAGGACTGAATTGAAGTTCACATCAATTGTACTAATTGCAGAAGGATTTTCTTAAAGACCCTCGTTTTACCACATTATAAGCCTTTCATTGTACTGTAATGTCAATGGGAACCAGTAGACACTAGTGGCAGAAATCAGTGGTCATGCGATGAAAATGATGCATGCTGGTGTTGCTCAAGAAATCTTCTTTGTGTCAGACCTATAGATACTTTACAGCCAAATTTTTACAAACGCCAAACCTGACACGCTTATAGCAGTTAATCCCTACAGGAAACATGGTTACTATAAAACCAATTGCACAGACACATACAAAAAATCTTAATGTTATCAACTCCATTCAATTCCGATGTATCCTTTCCCCAGGGGAACCACACGGCTAACTCTGGCACATCAAACTTCCTGTATAATAACTCCTAAATCCAAGACAAAGTTCGTTATCTACCATGTGTATTAATTGAAGAATAAGAACTTTGTCTATGAATGGGTACTACGCTCTTCACAACCCCCAATGGCATAGTTATGGTTTCACTGGGATATTCTATTGTGATATAGAATTTAACGGTCAGGTTGACAAAAACAGAATTGCTTCAAGATATCACACATGGGTGCCACTCATGCATGTATGTATGTACACATCAATGGCCATGAAAATGCCTTATTGTCAGTAGATAATAGATAAATCCAGTGCTGAAATTTTCAATTTTTTTCTTGAGGTGCAAAATTGTACCTTACTCTGAGGTCAAGGTCGCAATTCCTTCAAGTCAAGGTGCAATTGTAGGTGAATCGCGATAGCAACTTGATTTAGGGCTGCAAACACTTGTATCACAATTTTGTATCAGCTATTGAAAGTTGTATCGCAGACGATGGTTTTAAGGTGCAAATTGCGATGCGATACAGGAAATTTGCAGGTCTGGATATATCACACTTGTTATTGCTTTTGCGCCAAAAACTCTGTTTAAAGAAATTAGTTTTTTCTAAGAGAGTTACATTTGCTGTAAAAATGCTCCCAAATTATGGTCTTATAATGCTTTTGCCTGGAGAACAAAACTTGTTAAGGGCTTGGTCTACAATACTTGATATGCTGGCATACTTGGGGGACTCCACTCAGTGCTTGAAAAGGAATAAAGAACCTGGAGCTACTTTGTACACAAATTTGCCCCTGGTTCACAGATTTTTCTTCAGGACCAGGTGCAATTTGTCACATACCAGGGCTATTAATGGATAAAAACACAGAAATATGTCATCCTGAAGATGAATGCAAAGTAAATACAGGCAATATAATGTTAAATTTCCCCTGTTGACACAATTAACATACACACCTGGGGCATTTTGAGGTTAAGTAGGGGGTGGGGGTAAATTTGCTCTCCTCTCCTGCTTATCTCAAGCCCTGCCTCCCCCTCCCTAGGTGACTACACTCCCTTCGTAGGTGATAGCATCAGTTATTCAGTTGACAATTGCACATACAATTCTAAATTTTTGCGGTAATTTAATAGATAACCATCCCCGGATTTCTGTATGCGTGCAAGATTCTTCACCTTAGCAGTGTGTGGTCAGCACATGTTTTATGTCACCAGATAATCCCCAAGTCTATCGCAGTCACTTTAGTCACGCTCACTCTTATCAACAATGGTTAGGTTAGATTTTATAGTTTTGTTTCAAGTTCTACTGCATTGTATTGAAAATGTATCATACAACACTTGACAATAGAATACATAGGGCCGTATTCTCGTACTAAACACGGTTTTAGCTTAAAACCGTGTCTAACTAAACTTGTGTTTAACTAAAACGCGAGTTTATCTTTTAAACAACGTGTTTAACTAAACACGGTTTTAAACTCGGCGAATCTCGTTCCCAGGGTGATTGTGCGATACTGTATAGTATGTATACAGGTATTTATTTTTGTTGTGGCCCTGATAGGTTACAATAGATATCGACTGAATACCTCAAACGCACGTGTATTTTTAATACTACACAATATCCCCGGCAGCTTACAGCGGGCACGGTTGAGTAATCATTCAAGGCATACAGTTCGTGTATTTGTTTAGTTAAACGCGCCTTAAACTACCCCCATACCTATGTTTAAAGTTAGACACTTTTCAGTGAGTTAGACGCGTGTTTAAGTAAAACAAATGTACGAGAATCGCGTTTAGTTAAACGCTGTGTCTAAAGTCAAAGTTAGACGCGTGTTTAGCTAAAAACCGTGTTTAACTACGTACGAGAATACGGCCCATAGTTATTAAATATCTTGTATTGAATGGAAACACTTGCTACATGTATACAATACCGATATAATACAAACTGGTTATGAGCGAGATTGCATAAATATGTGTCTGCATAGTATTAAGATGTGTAAAATATTATTTTTATAATTGTACTTGAAAGGTTGACCTTGGGGGATAGAATAGTGTTATAATGAGCTTTTACATTTATGCTACACATCCCACTGCAGATAGAGGAGAGTTAACCCAATATATGTGTGATAAGGAAGCCTTTGTAAAAGTCTGTAAATGTTGAAATGTTGATTGGTAAATAAAGCCTGTGTTACAATCACAAAATCTTCAATGTAAATTTGATTAGTTCTTTTTGGCTGTGGAAATATAAGGAATCGTTTCCTTTTTGGGACTCGGAATTTCGCCAACAGCTTAATATGCCCTTTTGGATAATTCCTGGATTCCAAATGGAAAATGTGAAGATTCTTCGCAGCGCCCTTTAAACAAGTGATAAGTCATTTTACTCTACACTTTGTCTTACCACCAGTTTGGGAGGAGGGGGTGGGGGGAGGGGGTCTGCTTATTCTAGTCATCGGTTCAGTTTTTCCACAACAGGCCCAACATTGCTCTTTGGTTTTACACAGGTGCGAAACCTATTGTATATTATAAGAGTTACGTGTGCAATATTGTGATATAATAACTAGAATATGTACTGAAATTACACACAACTTCGGGAAACAGTGGGGATAAATAATATATGCCTGTGATTTACTTGGGAGGTAGATTTTATAACGGAATAGCCAGTGCACATCTTCAGCAAGTGCAAATTGTCAGAACAAAGTTACCTGTTAATCATCACACTAACTTACTTCCCATCCAAATTTAGGCAATATAATTGCTATCATTATCTAAGTGCCAGTAAACATATTACTGTTTATTCTCTTGATAATTGGTAGAGAAATTATTAGTCATTAGAGAACTTGGTATGAGGGCATTGTGTAATAATGTGATTCTTAATGAAAAAGGGTCAAGTTGTTTGACCTTGTGGAGTTTCAATCATGACATTAGGAATAGGATGAGAATGACGTAGGAAAATTGTCGTCTTCTGATAATCCAGCTCATTTATTTTAATGGAATGGGAAAATGTATTATCTGTTGAGGGATATTTTTTGAAACCATTCTAGGCACCATTTTGGTGTCGTCCATAAGTTTCATCATTTTAAGTTATGTACAATGCATTTACTTAACTTGACAATAATTGACTTAATGTAACTTGATTTTTGTGATTTAAATGCAAACCGTAGCAGCCGAAATTCGCACAGTTGTTCACAGCGTTCTCAACTCTTAATTTCTACATAGAGGAACAAGAATTCTTAAATTTGAGAAGGAAACCGGTTTAAATATGGCTATATGGTGACGAAAAAAGAAACCCTGTTGTACTGGCCCGACCAACCCATTTTTTAGAAATCTGTGAGAAAGAAATTGTTCACATGCAAATGAATACCGACCCCAAAATTATTTATTGCTTGTCAAAAAACAGCAAAGTATTTACAGGTGTTTTTTAATAAGCCCGACTGACCAACCTGACCCGAGTGGACCGTTTGCCTGTATAACAGGGTTTCTTTTTTCCGTTACTATGCACACATGAATGCTCACTTTTACAACATTTTGTACAGTGACACCAATATATTTCATTCTAACAATTTTTACCAACATGGCAATTTTGTATTCAGAAATACCGGCACATCACGTAAAACAGCGTTTTGAGAAAATCATGTTTGAAAATGTGCCAATCTTTGAAGACTCATTGGAGAGCATTTACATCAAATGTCACTATCATTGTCAAAGAACATTAATAAATATATACTTATGCTTGTTATGAGCATGTTACAACAAATTGCAATTATTAATTGGTAATTATATCGTAAAGTGATGTATCGGTATGTCAGACATCCTATTCTTCCTACATTGATGCCAGTGATATGCCTATGTCAGAACTGTAGTTGCACGGTGGAATATTGCGATGTGCCAATATGTGACGTGTTCTACCAAAACCAGACGGAATTGGGCAGAGCTCCAAACTGAGAAATAGCCCAAAACATAATTGGGGGTGATTTTGGGGGGAATTTGATTTTCTGGTAAATAATTAATCTTCAGAGTGTTTATAACAATATTGTGAAGGATTCAGATTAAAAAAATCATCCTAAATGTATGTTTCAGTGATTTAAAAAAGCCCAGTTCTAGTAAAAAGCCTAGTTCTAGTAAAAAGCCTAGTTCTAGTAACTTTAAAGGGCGATATCTCAGTTTGGAGTTTTCATAAAGACCGTAAAAGACGAACTTAAAAATGATGTAACTCCGCTTTGGGAAGTCTGATTAAAAAAAGAGAGGTACCACTGTAGAGCTGAAGATCTCTACTTTAATAATCAATTACTAACTCAATTTTGATATTTTGCCCAATTGTGTCTGGTTTCGGTAGAACACGTCACATATGTCAGAACACCAAATTGGTAGTGTGTAAAAACCATGGCATATCACACTAGTTATTACTGTGTCTCATTAATTAATGACCTTTGTCTCGATTTTTTGGAATATAAAGAGTTTCATTCGTAGATTACGAAATGCAACTTAACTCATTTTGCCCAAAATGGCACATGTGCCGTAATTTCAGAAGTGAACAACACACAAGTAGACCAGGCTCGTTGTTGTCACACTCAGGATCCTTGCACTATAACATGCTTAAAGGTGAACTTCCTCGTCAGGAAATCACCTCAAAATTCAATTTAATCCTTTGTAACGCAAAACATTCCAACGATTCATTTTATTTCTTTATTTCCCCTTATGTTGCAAGACGGTCTCCACATGCACCCCATCCGACAATTGCCACACAAGGCTTAAAAACACATAAAGGGGATTTAGCGTTTGTTGTAAATGTACCCCAACGTGATTTTAAGTGTCGGACGTATGGCACCAAGTGGACTTATATGATGAGATATGTTTTAAAGTGTGAATTTTATGTGAGAATTGATTCAATAAGTGCATTGTTTGTGTAGACTGATATAAACAAGGTGATAGACAGAGGTTTGAGAGGCAGATTTGGAAAATGAATTGGATTGACTTCAACATTTTTGATTTTTGTTTTTGATAAGCTAGTAAGCTTCATAAGTATAAATATGCCTACATTGGATACTGTACACCCCCTTATGTCACGAGGGATTCCATTTTGCGGGGGTTGTGGATTCACTAAATTAAATACCTGCAAAACTGACTCGGTTGAAAGTCACAGTAACCTTTCCAGATTTGCAAAATTAAATGCCTGATCGATGCACAACATAAAGTATCCACAAAATTAAAGTATCTTGAGGAATATCTGGGTGGGAGAGTGCTACTCCACATGATTTTTGTAGAGTTACACAGCATAGACTTTGTAGCCCATAGTCTATCTGATTTCTGTGTTCATTTTTGAAACCTGGTCTCTTAAAAAATGATAAACAGTCTAAATGAGACTGAACCCACATCCATATTCAGTTGCTGAATAAAGCTAAATAAAGTTAAATATACATAGCCATTTATTCCGTAAATAGCATAAGCTAGTACTAGTAGGATATCCAATATGTATTTGACCTTGTTTTGCCATCCTCCGCCTCCCACCACGGGTTTGTTTGTTTTACAATTATTCACAAATATCAATTCAATGGTGTCAAAATGCATAAAAATAATGCAGCCGTAATCAGTCTGATATAGACTGAATACATAAATGGGTTCAGTCCGATACAGACTGATTATTAGAGAGACCAGGTCGCATTTTTGATAACAATGCTCACCATGAAACTACTTGGCTACCTGTTGAAATGAAGTAAAATACAAATGAAACTTGAAAAGGTCTTAGGGAACTTTTCAATTGGGTAGAAGGCAATATATTGTTTGCTTTCACTCCCTAGCATCAATATTACATTGCTCTCATTAACATGAATACAAACATTTGTGAATATTGGTAGTATAATTACCAAACGAGGGAATGAAATGGCACAGCATTGATCATGGCAGAGTGCAAAGAGTCAGTACCATTTAACAAGCATAGTAATAACGTTAAACGGTCAATGTGGAGTATGTTTAGCCTTTTAGAAAGAAATGCCTAGGCTTATGTCAAGGTTTGAGGGCAGTAGAGATATACTTTGGTAAGACCAAGGTCAATAATTACCAAGTCCTCAATAAACTTGTTAATGATACATGTATGATTAGTTTATTTATAGATACAGGCCACACCCATGGTTGATATTTACCGCAATCAAGTGAGGGTGTGATATATTATAGCAGCTTACATGCATTGCATGGCCCTAGAGTTGAACCAGAAATGACTCAAAGCTAAGTGTTATGGACATGTGTCATTATGTACTAGGTGTCACAATCGCCAGAGTTACACCCATAGCACCTTTATTTCACCCTGGTGTGTGTGGGGGTGTGTGTGTGTGTGGGGGGGGGGGGGTGTACTGAACATGTAGGAGTGTGACACTCTAGGTCTCAAAGTGTTGGGGGGGGGGGCAGGCTCAGGTGTTTTAGGTACTTATATCAAATATGGTCTGAACAACTGATATTGTGTATAAATTCCGCTCAAATCCTGTTTTTAGGAAGTTGCCAGCCGGTATCAGAAAATGTTACCATGAGTCCCAATAGTTTCCAGGGGTGAGTAGAGTGGAGGCATACTATAAATCTATAAGGCTGCTTAACCCTATGGCACCCTTTAGGGGGATAGAAATGACAGACCTTAGGGAGAGGAAGGCCTGTCCGCTTGGCCCCCTGTTATTGAACTCTGTATGGGCAATGTCTTGCTAGAAGTCCCGTAACTGATGTGCGCATGCTCATAACAATTAAAATGGGTTGTAGTATAATCAAAACAAAGAATTCTCGATCAAAACATTTATTCCAGTCACGCCAGCGTTCATTCGAATTCTGAACGCAGTGTGATGAGCCCTTGACAACCAAGCCACAACGCGTTCAGGCGGGCGTAGGCCTACTTACATAATTGTCCAATCACGCAGCGTGGGGTCTTGTTGATTAGGGCCGCGATTGGTCAATTAGACCTTTTGTTTACAAGAACGTCACACCTTCCGGTTTTACTGCGCCCTTGCCGTCGCGATTGACGCGCTCACGCACAGTATGCCCCAGACGCTGGGACACTGAGGAATCATTTTACGATTTGATCGAGAATTCTTTGTTTTGATTATAGTACACAATTTATTTCGTAGGGGAAATCTAGCAAGACATAGCCCTGTAGTGTTTAATACTTGTGATTAGGAATAAGCTTGTAGCTCTTTTGTTTATATTCTGTATGTAACATCTGACTTGAATGTTAAGATAGGTATTCATGGGCAAGGCCCATAATAACAGGTTTTTTACCGGGAGCTACTTCTTTTGAAAAGTAGCTCCCGGTTCACAGGGATTTCTTGAGAACCGAGAGCTACTTTTAGTCTACCGGGAGCTATTTTTATTAAAAAACAATAAATAAAATAAGGCATACATTTTTTAGATCGAAATCGGATGGTTCGAGTAAGCTTCCAGATCGTCAATCGGGCGCTGGTTTGGGGAAAATATCAGCGCTCTGTCGTTTATTTTTCAGCATAACCAGGTGCTATGGCGGGAGGACAGAGGGGTAAAAATTGCCCAGCGCCCGCTTATCTTGAGGCTTGTTCATGCGTTCTTGTTCATTCAAATCTGTATCATCTCCAGATTTTATTATAATTTGACCATTAGGTGTTGATCTTTACCACATGAATGACATCCTAAGGGGAAACTATGGAGCCATAATAAACTTTATTCTTCAATTAAAGGTATTTAAAAGTAATAACTGTTGACTGGGTGGGATATTGATCGTTTCACACAGTATATGTCAAAATATTGAGCTATTGATCCTCAGATTATGATAAAAATCAGTCATAACTTTTTTCAGGTAAACCCATTCACTGGACATTTCTTAATGTTCTCAAAATAAAACAGAGGAGCCATTCCAGATTGTAGGAGATATGAATGTTCAATGGTATCATGGCATAACTCCACATGATTTGACTCGGGTGCGAGCGAGTCCCAATAAATCAAGTCCTGCCCAAAAATGTCTAGTCCCGGGACCAAAGATCACTTTCCCGAAACCCAAAAATAAAAGATTGGCAAAATAACTAAAAATATTTAAAAAAATCATCAGCTAAATCACTCTAACTAATAGTGGAGATTAACTTGAAATCGGTTTATTTAGTCAAATCTATGCATTGTTAACACTTATGCTTGCTAAAATGTGATTTCACTTCCGGGTATGCCGGGCCGCAATCTTGGATTTAAGTTGGAACACATTGGACACAATTTTGACAAAAGACGGCGCCCTACCATATGTTTGTAGAAATTCGGGAATCCCGGGTCCGCCTGAAGAATTAAATCGAGTCCCGGGAGCAGGATTTACCAAAAATCTCAGCCCTATTCTAATTAAATAGAAACATTTATATGGGATGCCTAGCAGCCTGTTTTATGTATTATGTTTTGTTCTAAAACTCTTCACGTTTCACTTAACAAGGGATATTTAATCTCAATTTACAGTTAATAAGAGTCTTGTTTTTGCAGAATTCATTCATTTATACAGGAATTGAGTCTTAATTTGAAGCTGCTTAGGGACATCTAGTTTTTTGCAGCTCATGATTTCCTTTAGAAGATCATGGAACCATGTTCATTGTGTTACGGATAATGTGTCATAAATGTCAAAATATTGAGCTTTTTATCCCCAAATTATAATAAATGTCATCTGTAGGTGTGAATGCATAACACTTATAAAGTACATGGTCATATCAGGGATTTACGAAGTGCCAAACACCCTTAAATGCAATGGCTGCCAATTGTTTAAACCCATGCGGATTGGCTAATGTCTAGGATATGTTTAATATTGTGCCAATCAGAGACATTGTGAGAATAATTACAATTTTCAACAAGATTAGCATAAAATATTTATAAGCAAAACTGTAATTGGTTATCAGGGCGGTTATATCATGTAACTGACCAATGGTAGTGCCCAGGGGGTAATTTCTTGTAGTAATAAAATATTCAGCACATTAATGAAATCATAAGAGTTACACTTGGCAGCTATTGCAGATGGACTTGCACTGCAATTTAATGTAAAAAGGTATATCTGCAATAGCGGCCATGTGTGATATTTTGAGGATTGTTCATACTTACAGAGTTGTATCAAAGATTTTCTAGTACAGGGATTATGAAATGTTGAATAAGAACTGATACTATGTGTGTTTCATAGCACCTGTATGACATGGCATGTTTGAATAGAGCGGTGATTAGTATGGGCATTGGTAGTCTCTTGCGACAACAGCATGGCCCTTGTAGTGGCTGTTGTGACACAAAACTAACGTTAAAAACGAGATGACACAGTGAAAGTGTAAATACTTCTAACAATTTCAACATATTAAATTATCACATACATTCACCGTGTCTGATTGATTTTACTATATGCGTGATAATTGTACATACCTTCTCCACCCAGTGTTTTTATAGAACTAAACTCGAACCCACACGCACAATGGATAATGTGTGCATATTGTTCAGATCAATACTAATTAATAGATGTAATCGCTCAGGGAACGAGAGTGAATATTTATTGATGACTTGTTGTTGAGTTATTTCATGACAGGGCTAAATACTGCACGTTCTTTACCTTGGTCCGAAACACACATAGCTTCAAACGGCTTGGCGCACATAAGTATCCTTGTACTAGAAATTTATTGGTTGTATTATCTGACATAAATACGGGTGGTTATTATCATTTTAAGTGGAACCATCATCGTTGTTTTATGCAAAAAAATTCAAAGTCTGAACACATTTATGTAAGATGGTATTATAACACGGGTGCAGTTGTAAAACAATACCTTTATTCCCATTCTACAATCATAGAAAAAAGGGGCTTATTGGACCGTAACAGGCATGCTATTTGAGTCACATAAAAATCGAAACTTGTTTCTGGTAGCCTGAAGTAGCCCCTTACTCATATCCCTCCCCCTTCCCCGCCGACCAATGTTGCGAGGCCCTGTGCTGATGGTAGGCAAATTGTGGGATTCAACATTGATCAGGGGGAAGGGGAAAACTTTACATTACACCTACAAAGTGTTTGAACACTTTTTTCTAACATTGTAGTCATATTGCATAGACATTTAGCAGATAAAATAAGTACCTTTAATTGTTCATATTTGGCAACCTCTGTTTGTATCAAATAACCCCAATGCTATGCAGTATGGGTATGCTCTGTGGCAGCATTTTGCGCTGCATAACCAGACAGTGAGAAGTGCTGTTAGGCACATGCAGAGCTGCACATTATGAAACAAAACCATTGTTACTACTGTAAGCAACAACATTTGTCGCCAGGACTTAATTAAAGTGCTACTAATTAAGATTTTATACATAGCAAGATGATTCAAATTAGTGAAATTAAAATGCCACTTTAAGGATGTGTTTTGCAAAATTGCAAAAAAAATGGCTGCTATTGTATGTGATGGATGGTTCAAGCTCCCTTTGCTGTTTTAGGAAAAGAAAAGCACAATATTATAACACATGGCAGCCTTGGTAGATATGGTATGTGGCTCTATAACACTCTTTATTTTGAGTGATCCCTGCTTGAGGAAAACTGAAGGAGCCAAATAAAATTGTAGGTCGACACTTTAGGTATTTGTACTAATAAATACTGATATTGATGATGATTGCGCGAGTGGCAATTGCTGGCACCCTACGTCAATATGTTGAGCCTTTGATCCCCTATTTGTAATAAAAGTCGATGATAAGTGTGTATTTGTCAATGGTTACACATAATTGAATTTGTGAAGTCTCCTTATCGGGAAATGTCGTAATATAATTATGTTGAATCTCATCACTCTCATCACCTGTTACTAAACTCAACATATCCTGTTAGTTGAATCTTAGGTAATGAACTTTGGCTTCTCACAATAGTGCTATAGTATAAGTGGGTCCCTGGGTTACTTTAATGGTCATTGCCTTACCAAGCAGGGGAAGGTTGCACTCTGTGAAAGTGTTTACTGGAACATGCAATACGCTACTTGCACACAATCACCATTTTAGAATGAAAGCAAGGCTCTCCCCTCAGCGCAGGTGCACCCAACCGCGTCATGCGATGCACACACCTGCGTGAAACCATGACGCAGTGTGGCGTGACAGTGCATGATAGTGCGTGGTGAGGGGAGAGCCTCGCTTTCACTGGTTACATCTGTACCGTGCAAATAGCGTATAGTGTGCCCATATAATTTCATCTAAATAGAACCAGAAGATAATTTGATTTTCTTTTCTTGAGATGATAACTTCATTTCTTCCAAAGTATAGTAGCCCTACTCATAGACCCTCTGACCCCCCTATGGTAATTATTTTGAGATGTTTGCTACACTTCTCCTAGATTATAGCAATTTGTGGAGAGACTCACTCAGAGAGTTATGTATACCTACTCGATAAATAGAAGCTTTTTAGTGATTTTTACATTTTGAATAATTTGATAAAATCAGGTAGATGAGGATGATCACAATTTGTTCGAACATTTTGTATGTGTAATGTAAAGTGTTCCCCCTTCTCACTCTGAAGCCTTCATTTTGTCCACCATCACATGGCCTAGCAACATTGATTGGTGGGGAAAGGGGAGGGGTATAAGGAAGGGGATTCTTCAGGGTACTATAAACACTTTTCTATTTTCATGTGACTCAAATAGTGTGCAGGTTTTGGTACAAACGGCAGGGCAATTTGGGTCAGTGTTCGTACACATTTTTTCTAAGATTGCAGATTGAGCATCTGTAGGGGTTCTAAAACACTCTAATTAATTTTAGTTCATTTCAGGTTAACAATTATTCAAGTATCAAAATATTTCATTCTTGTGCACTAAATATGTACAATTAATGTGCGAGGGTAATATGTATCAACTTGCTGCCCTCAATTCACATAAATAAATACTAAAATATTGATAGTGTTGAGGAACCAATTTAACGATGCAGGATAGATATTCAATATCTAGTGCATGAAATAAGATATCTAGTGCATGAAATAAGATACTGCCTTAATGGTAGCAAAGTCTTAACGTTGAAGCTTGTAGAGTGAGCATAGCTAGTATTTTACTACCCCCAAAGGTAAACAAACTACTAATACATAACCTTTCTATTTTAGTAAATAGGCCTACAGATCCCTGGGACAAATCCTATGATAGGGTTGATTAAGGTTTCCTCTCTAAATAAAGGGTTGGCGGAAGCATGAAAGTTATACTGGTTTATCTTAAAGGCACAATGTAGGATTCCAATATTCTAAAAGCAAATATGATTTGGGTATTGTAATAGGTCATGTTTGTAAAAAAGGTCCTCTTACCTCACACCTAAGGGTTTTATGAGGGAAAAACATGGTGAAAAATATGGACAAACAGTGTTTCAAATAAGGGTGGGCCCTCGGGCCAATAGTCTGTGAAAATAAGCCCGCTGAAAAGTATGGTATGGGCCAGCTGGGTCTGTACTTATTTTATCTGCCAAGAGCGCCCATGGAAATGGTGGAGGGTCAAATGGCCCGTGGACATTTTTGCTTATTTTGAAACACTGTGGATAAATAAGCAATAAATGACCAAGGGTGAATTAAAACGGGGGCTACTATGAGCATAAGGCTTATGTGGTATTCCAGGGTTGGTAATTGGCAGTGTTAGAGATAATCTGACCAAAAAAGTGGATAACTCGTTCTAACACCCAGAAAGGTTTGTAGATAAAGAAGAAATGGAGTAATAACCAAAAAGGGGGACCTGCTGGATATAGTGTTTGCACTATAAGATGGGGTTTCTAGTGCATTGTGCTTTAATAGTTGCTGAATTCCAATTTCTTCATTGATATGAGCGTCTTCTGTACTTATTACTTGATTTTATCAAAATGTAGGCCATATATTGTGGCACTTCAATTTTTATTTTTACAAAACTTCATAAATTCCTGTCCTCAAATTGAAATGTGGGTCGCAAATTTTAAAAATTGCATGTTGAGAGATGCCAGTTTTTATTTGTTTTTGTCATAGGTATGATGTTTTGTTCTATATAATTATGCAATTATCACATATCGCCCTAAAACTTAGATATTCTGTTAGGGCTACTTCTTGGCTATCAAATTACAGCGATAACGATTATGAATTCGCTCTGTTGGTTGGGTCTGAGAACTTGGTTTTTTCCTGTTGCCTAATAAAAAAATAGAAGGCTATTCAAGAGAACCTACACCCCTGGGCAAATGCATCTCTGGATTTCAGTTATGTCAAATATTTCTTGTCTTTTCAATCAGTCAGTGATGACTGAAATTAACTATGATTGTGTAGTCTTTGTTTCAACACTTTTTGGATTCTCACCAATTATCAGCGTATGATTGTAATCCCTCGTACCAATAACGGAGCAGGTCTGACAACCCCTGGGAAAGAACACTGCACTCTGTCACAGTGTTACGTGTATGCAAGGATTGTAAGGTTTTGTAATTGAATTTTTCAAAAAATCAAAAATGTTTCAAATATTTTTACTTTTTCTGAAAACATCATTTTGAGGAGATGTGACTGTTTTGGGAGAAGTAAACATGGTATCGAAAGTGAAAACTTTATGCAGGTAGCCGAGGCTTTCACCTTGTCATAACTGTTTAAATTTCCCCAAACAGCTCATTTTTTCTGGAGTTATGCAAACAAACAAAAATGAAAATAAGGGGGGAACTTACCTTTTTTGAACCCTTTAGAAGGCTTTTCAAGAGAACCTACACCCCCTGGGTAAATGCATCTCTGGATTTAAGTTATGTCAAATATTTCAGTCTTTTCAATCAGTCAGTGATGACTGAAATTAACTATGATTGTGTAGTCTTTGTTTCAACACTTTTTGGATTCTCACCAATTATCAGCGTATGATTGTAATCCCTCGTACCAATAACGGAGCAGGTCTGACAACCCCTGGGAAACAACACTGCAATATGGCACAGTGTTACTTGTATGCAAGGTTTAGAAGGTTTTGTAATTGAATTTTGATGGAAAAGTTCAAACGTTCCATCAAAAAATCTGAAATGTTTCAAAATAATTTACTTTTTCTGAAAACATCATTTTGAGGAGATGTGACTGTTTTGGGAAAAGTAAACATGGTATCGAAAGTGAACACTTTATGCGGGTAGCCGAGAGTTCCACCTTGTCATAACTGTTTAAATTTCCCCAAACGGGTTATTTTTTCTGGAGTTATGCAAAAAGTTTTTTTGTTGAATATATGGGGGGGGGGGGGGGGGGGGGTGGGGGTGGGGGGGGGGGGGGGGAGGGGACATACTTTTTTTGAACCCTTTAGAAGGCTATTCAAGAGAACCTACACACCCCTGGGCAAATACATTAAGCTATGTCAAATATTTCAGTCTTTTCAATCAGTCAGTGATGACTGAAATTAACTATGATTGTGTAGTCTTTGTTTCAACACTTTTTGGATTCTCACCAATTATCAGTGTATGATTGTAATCCCTCGTACCAATAACGGAGCAGGTCTGACAACCCCTGGGAAACAACACTGCACTGCACTCTTTCATAGTGTTACTTGTTTGCAAGGATTAGAAGGTTTTGTAATTGGATTTTGGTGGAAAAGTTCAAACGTTCCATCAACAAATCCAAAATGTTTCAAAAAATTTCACTTTTTTTGAAAAATCATTTTGAGGAGATGTGACTGTTTTGGGAGAAGTAAACATGGTATCGAAAGTGAACACTTTATGCAGGTAGCTGAGGGTTTCACCTTGTCATAACTGTTTAAATTCCCCCAAACAGCTCTTTTTATCTGGAGTTATGCAAAAAACCATTTTTGTATATAAGGGGGGGGGGGGGGGGGGGCTTACTTTTTTGAACCCTTTAAAAGGCTTTTCAAGAAAACCTACACACCCCTGGGCAAATACATTGAGTTATGTCAAATATTTCAATCTTTTCAATCAGTCAGTGATGACTGAAATTAACTAATTAACTTGTGTAGTCTTTGTTTCAACACTTTATGGATTCTTACCAATTATCAGTGTATGATTGTAATCCCTCGTACCAATAACGGAGCAGGTCTTGACAACCCCTGGGAAAAAAAACACTGCACCGCACTCTTTCACAGTGTTACTTGTATGCAATGATTAGAAGGTTTTGTATGGCAAAACCTCTGACCCACTCTGATTTATAAAAAATATAAACGATGTGTAGTATAAATCAGGGCTTGAAATAATCGAAGGCATCGAAGGCAATTGCCTTCGATGTCCCACCTAGTTGTCTTGATGTCCTCAAATTATGGATGTTTTCACTCCATTCAAAAGTACATAATGGCCTTGGATAAAGTTGGTGCCCCTTTCAAATTGCCTTAAATTGCCTGCCCTTTTCATTTCTTATTTCAGGGCCTGGTATAAATGTTTACCTTCATTTAACAGTTTGGGGTGAGGTGGGTGATATAAAGAGAAATGACAGACTACAGAAATGAATTTTAAATGATGTTTTCACTTGAAATACAGTTAGGAACATTATTATAAAGTTTGTTGTTGAATCAAATCATGAGTTACTCTCCACTAATTGAAGTTTTGAGTTATGTATCTATTTTGTGAGTTACCCTTGTTAATACAATGTACAGTATTGGTATGCTATACATATCTGGAAGTCAAAGGCAAAAAGCCCTGATAATATTGCTTACAAATTAAAATTAAAGAAAATAAAAATTTGATTGACTCTTAAACTTTTGTACACGGAAACACTATAAGCAATTAATGATTCATTTGATGCCTATAATCACAGAGTTTTTATCCTATCGTTTCCTGACTGTAACTGATATCGTCTCATTGATTGATATTTATTTGTTGAAGATGTTAGGAACCGTTTATGTTAATTCATTGTGATTTTTAAAAAATTGTGCTCTTATGTTTGCTTTTCAAAGAATTGATCAAAAGTGTTTAGTCATCTGTTTAGAAACTAATAGTTTGTTTGATTGGTTGAACATTGGATGCAATTATCTGTGCAGCCAATCAGGACACAGCTAGGTACTTTAGACACTATCCATTCTTAGCATGGCTCTGATTGGCTCGTTGTTTGATAACCCAGGATTGTGATGCTCAAATTGCGTCCCATTTGATAGAATTTAGAATCACATTTTTCAGGCAGTTGTATCCAGGGTGTTGAAACACCATTCTCCATAAAATTTGACATGTTGAAATCATTAGGACCTTGTTTCAGGTCAAAAAAAGTACAATTTTCTATAAAATCTTGATTCAGCTGGTTATCTTAAGTCTTGTTATGGAACATGTTTATATTAGTCGAGAAACGACTAATATACTGTATTCGTCCTGTTTCTTCGTCTTCTTTCTTTTTCTGTCATGGGACCTATAGCTCCGTAACCGTTGAGCCGATTTTGACCATATTTAGTCATTAGAACCCTTATGTGCACCACTACTCAGGTTGAAAAGCATAAGGGGTCAAAGGTCACACAGGGGTCACTAGGGGTCAAAACGTGATTTTTACTAAAAACGCATTTGCAATTTAGTGAAATGACCTATGATCGTCAAAATTGGTCCACATATTCCTTTTGACCGTACGCATGTACAAAAGAACGGTTTTTAAAATTAAAAATCATTTGGGGTCACTAGGGGTCAAAATGTAAATTTTACTCCATTCACTCAAAACCCTACTTGTCCGAGGGAAAATGACTGATGATACTCAGAATTGGTCAAAAGATTCCTTTGATCAATGTTCATATAGGGTCCTTCCACACTAAAAGTGACATGTCAAACGAGGTCACTAGAGGTCATTGAACTTAACAAAGGAAAAATATAAGGCATGCTTCGATTTTGACCGGGTTTCTTTTATTTTGTGGGCATTGATAAGACAAGAACAAAAGTCAATCATACCGTTAAGATCAAAGGTCAATAAAAGGTCACTAGGGGTCAAAATGTACATTTTTACTCCTCGCACTCAAAATACTACTTGTCCAAGAGATAATGACCTATGATTGTCAGAATTAGTCAAAAGATTCCTCTTATCCATGTCCATATAGGGTCCTTCTGCACAAAAAGTGACATGTCACACGAGGTCACTAGAGGTCATTGAACTATACAGGTGAAAATCTTAAGACATGCTCCGATTTTGACGGGACTACTTTTTTCTTGTGCGCATTGATCAGCCAAGCAAAAAAAACAATTACAAGTTTTGGGTCAGAGGTCAAGAAAAGGTCACTAGGGGTCAAAACGTGATTTTCACTAAAAACGCATTTGCAATTTAGTGAAATGACCTAGGATCGTCAGAATTAGTCAACATATTCCTTTTGACCGTACGCATGTACAATAGTTCGGTTTTTAAAATCAAAAAATATTTGGGGTCACTAGGGGTCAAAATGTAAATTTTCACTCCATTCACTCAAAATGCTACTTGTCCGAGAGGAAATGACCTATGATTGTCAGAATTAGTCAAAAGGTTCCTCTCATCCATGTTCATATAGGGTCCTTCTCCACTAAAAGTGACATGTCACACGGGGTCACTAGAGGTCATTGAACTTTACAGGTGAAAATCTTAAAACATGCTCCGATTTTGACGGGACTACCTTTTTCTTGTGCGCATTGATCAGCCAAGCAAAAAAGTCAATTACAAGTTTTGGGTCAGAGGTCAAGAAAAGGTCACTAGGGGTTCAACTGTATTTATTTACTCCATTTACCACTCGAAGGGGTTAACATGTAACACACCCGACTAATATTCGTGATCTCCGATCACAGGTCATGTCTAGTATGTTTTTGTATTTGGTTGACAAAAACAAGAAATCTTTCTTCTTCTGTCATGGGACCTATAGCTCCGTAACCATTGACCCGATTTTAACCATATTTGGTCATAAGAACCCTTGTGTGCACCACTACATAGGTTGAAAAGCATAAGGGGTCAAAGGTCACACAGGGGTCACTAGGGGTCAAAACGTGATTTTCACTTAAAACGCATTTGCAATTTAGTGAAATGACCTAGGATCGTCAAAATTGGTCCACATATTCCTTTTGACTGTACGCATGTACAAAAGAATGGTTTTTAAAATTAAAAATCATTTGGGGTCACTAGGGGTCAAAATGTAAATTTTACTCCATTCACTCAAAACCCTACTTGTCCGAGGGAAAATGACTGATGATACTCAGAATTGGTCAAAAGATTCCTTTGATCAATGTTCATATAGGGTCCTTCCACACTAAAAGTGACATGTCAAACGAGGTCACTAGAGGTCATTGAACTTTACAGTGGGAAAATATAAGGCATGCTTCGATTTTGACCGGGTTTCTTTTATTTTGTGGGCATTGATAAGACAAGAACAAAAGTCAATCATACCGTTAAGATCAAAGGTCAATAAAAGGTCACTAGGGGTCAAAATGTACATTTTTACTCCTCGCACTCAAAATACTACTTGTCCAAGAGATAATGACCTATGATTGTCAGAATTGGTCAAAAAATTCCTCTTATCCATGTCCATATAGGGTCCTTCTCCACTAAAAGTGACATGTTACACGAGGTCACTAGAGGTCATTGAACTATACAGGTGAAAATCTTAAGACATGCTCCGATTTTAACAAGACTACTTTTTTCTTGTGCGCATTGATCAGCCAAGCAAAAAAGTCAATTACAAGTTTTGGGTCAGAGGTCAAGAAAAGGTCACTAGGGGTCAAAACGTGATTTTCACTAAAAACGCATTTGCAATTTAGTGAAATGACCTAGGATCGTCAGAATTGGTCAACATATTCCTTTTGACCGAACGCATGTACAATAGTTCGGTTTTTAAAATCAAAAAATATTTGGGGTCACTAGGGGTCAAAATGTAAATGTTCACTCCATTCACTCAAAATGCTACTTGTCCGAGAGGAAATGACCTATGATTGTCAGAATTAGTCAAAAGGTTCCTCTCATCCATGTTCATATAGGGTCCTTCTCCACTAAAAGTGACATGTCACACGGGGTCACTAGAGGTCATTGAACTTTACAAGTGAAAATCTTAAAACATGCTCCGATTTTGACGGGACTACCTTTTTCTTGTGCGCATTGATCAGCCAAGCAAAAAAGTCAATTACAAGTTTTGGGTCAGAGGTCAAGAAAAGGTCACTAGGGGTTCAACTGTATTTATTTACTCCATTTACCACTCGAAGGGGTTAACATGTAACACACCCGACTAATATTCGTGATCTCCGATCACAGGTCATGTCTAGTTTGTCTTTCATTTACCAGAGAGTAGAAGGGGTTTCATTGTTATCAGGTCTGGACAGTCATTGAGCGTGTTTCTACTGGGTAACATACCTTTTACATTTTTTGTAATCGCAAAAACCTTCACGAACCAGGTTTGGTACCGGTACGAAACGACAAGTTTCCCAGTAGAAACAGCCAGCCAATTAATCTTACCCTATTGTTCTGTGAACCGTGTCACACTGGGTTATACGCATTGTGAGGCAATCTGTTTCAGGTGGGGCGGTATCGTGTGGTATAACAAAAGGTCAAATGTGTTGGGCCATCAACTAAGATCGATAAACTTAGCGGTAAGTTTTCGCAAGTAGAAACAGGGGGATCTTTGCAGGGCCCCAGTAGATCGAAACAGGCTCTATGTGTTGTCCTTCAGTCATGGTTGGTCTTTTATTTAATGACAAATTAATAATAGGTATTTTAGGGCAATTGAAATGCATATCAAATTTCCTGCCAATAATTTGAAACATTTGGTGTCACTTTTTCATATATTCATTATTCATTATTGTTTAATGTGGCCAGGGAGAGATCCAATCAGATTAGCTATAGCTATACCCTATACAAAGTAATTCAATATTTTCGCTATGTGTACAATTTACTGATATACAACAAAGTGGCTCTGATTGTCTGGTTTCTCCTGTCATTTAGTTAACATGCTCCAATTGGAAGAAACATACCAGTTTAGCTTGATATCACAAGTAAATGTGTGGTGGCATGGGAAAACCCTTCACATGGTCATTTTCTAGCAACTTGGTTTTTTACGTTGGCAGAGAGCTTCATACTCTACTGAGTATAGGACTGTTTAAATTTTTCAGAAATTCCATCTAGAACTACAGTTATAGTATTTTAAAGTCGGCAAGTTAAAACGCAACACTCAAAATTGAAACTGACAATTCAAAGGTGTACACAAAATCTTTTCAATGCTCTAATAATCATGATAATAATAAAACTACATTGTTATATCACACAGAATAGCTTGTCATATGAAAAGGACTTTTGATATGAACCTATGTTTTTGCGATATTATTAACAATTGTAAGTTCTTCACTTTCAAAATCTTTACAATGCATTGTCGGAATTCACAAGTGGTTACCATGGTAACAATGTCATTTTACGTAAACATAGCATTTTACACATAAAATTTGATAACAAGGTTCAGAAAAGTACTAAAATAAACTTCACAGCTGGAATTTTGCATAAAAAGCTCCTGGAGACTAAAGTTCAAGGTATAATCTCTATCTTGGGACCAAAGTTGGAAAATTGACTTGGAACTCATTTGTTAGGAGTATTTTGGTATGACCCAGATATCTCAATATTAATACTAGCGACTTCCGACGGGTTTTCCCATACCACCACACAAATAGGTGTGGTTAAAAATTGGTTTGTGATCTAACTTGATAGAATACTTTTAACTTTAGCTGGACTCAATGTAATGGTACCACGTGCACTTTAACACTTTCCATGCAACAGGCATCTGCAGAAGACGACATTCCAAAATTTCACGAAATGTTTCAAAAATGTCAACATTATTGAATTGCATTACCATATTTGGAATCACCATGAGAAATGCATTCAAATAAGTACAAACATGCCTATTGATTCAGTAATCCCTTAGATATACCTTGAAAGTCGTGAAAGGTTTCTGAAAAATCAGTTTTGTATATATATGGTAAACTAATAGCCGCACGGAAAGTGTTAAGTCAAAAGGGATTAAGTGTCATGGCATCAATATGAAAGTAACAGGGCATGGCAAGTGCACCGCAAGTACATCTAGATTACACAATTTAAGATAATCTCCTCGAGATGGGGTAATAGGTCTCCATGTACACCTTTACTGTCCCACCCTAGCACCGCTCCTACCATGTCTTGCGTGGGTGCAGCTCAACTTGGAGAATAGGTGTTAGGTTAATCTCATATTAGCATTAAGTTAAATCCAGGGATTAAGTGTTAATGGTGTGTAATGGGTAGGGGGTTGGATTAAAAGGATCTCTTATTGGGAAGAGGATTAACAGGTTTTTCACGATGGGATTTATTTGTGATGGATATTGGATGTTCGGTACTATCATGTAACAAGTGATCAGTAATGGCAGATTTAGATAATTTCCCAGAGAAGGGGGCAATAAGTCTCCCTTCACACCTTTAATGCCCCACCCTAGCACTGGCCCCTTGTGTGGGTGCAGCTCAAGTACAGGGTGAGTCAAAAAAAAGTGTACTCAACTTCAGCGATTTATTTTAGAAAAAGTATTCGTTTGTTTTCAAAACAATATACTACGGTATAAAGACGAATCAATTAGCTTTAATATGAATTTTATCTGGTTTAGATTGGTTGAGGGAAACTTATTTTACGCTGTTTTGAATAAAAGTGACCAATTTAACGTCCGAACACGCTTTCCAGATCTTGACCATTATATTTCATAAGATACGACCACTAAAAAATTACAATACCGACACCGAAAGGATCAATTCCTTTGTTATGAAATGATTAAAGTGTGGTAATTGTGTCATAAATAGGCCTTAAAGCTGTCTATTGTTTTAATCTATTAGGAGACAATTTTGAACAAGTGTATTGTCTACTTAATTCTTTTAATAAACAAGATGTGTAATGCTTTACATCACAATCCTAGTAAACATTATTAAGCTCGTTAAGCTTGAAATTAAAAACCGTGTTTTAGGTGAAAAAACAGCTCCTGTACAGAAATAGTCATATTTACTTAACGGTATCATC
The DNA here is from genome assembly GCA_035610835.1 of Ophiura sarsii. Lineage (NCBI taxonomy): Eukaryota > Metazoa > Echinodermata > Ophiuroidea > Amphilepidida > Ophiuridae > Ophiura > Ophiura sarsii. Next base: position 25,197,349 of record CM069456.1, read on the forward strand.
AAATAGCGTGATTTTTTTTCCAGATGGTAGCAAAGAAATGGCGCAATCATTTAAAGTTTTGTTTGCCTTGATTTTGCGGTCAAAAATTTTTTTTTTTGATTTTTTCAATTAGGGTACACTTTTTTTTGACTCACCCTGTATAAGTGTTAGGGTAATCCAATATTAGCATTAAGTTACATCCAGGGATCATACGATATCGGTCTGTAATCCATGGGGGTTGGGTTAAAAGGATTTGTTGAAGCCTTCTCATTGGAAAAGGAATTAACATGTTGTCAGGATGGGATTTTATTTGTGATAAACATTAAATGTTTGGTACCGTTGTGTAACAGGTAAACTGAGTTGGCACATTTTGTTGTTGCAATCATGAATGAATAGTAAGTCTTTAGTATTTTCCAAATGAAATATGAATTTCCCAAGTTTACGCCATCTATTGGAGAGTTTAATATGACAACAGAGTTGAATGGTTTCTTACATCTTGGATCCCCATAACTGTTAAATTTGACATGAATAGATGCACGTCAAGTAAAGTATGCAAGGTCAATCTCACCACAGAAAACGGTGCAACGGACATCCGTGGTGCGTAATACGCAAGCTCGACCTCAAGGCTCTGATTGGTTAGCGGCATTTTGCGAGTTTTCAAGCATGCGCGCGCAGCTGATCGAAGTGTGCCTGCGTATGTCGGACTGTGGCCAGGAGAATATGTGCCGTAGGTCCATTATAGAAGCTGGGGCTCGCCGACATGCTTTGGTTGTGCCACAACATATTCGGTTACCATTGCTGCGATGCTTTTAAAACCAATTTGAGTTTAACCTCTATGGAATGGAAGGTTTAATTTCTTGATCCTTATTCCCCCTGCGCATGTGACCTTTTGCACTTAAGTTTCACACTTTGTCAATATTCATCAGGCCATGAGGCTTTTTGTAGGCTGGCTGCCTTGACTCGTTCTATCTGTGCTAAATCAAACTCAAACCGAGAGATAATCTTTATTGATATTATATGAAAATAAAATTCTGTGTTATAAGGCAACACCCTCTCCTGAGCTGAAGTTTCTAAATTTGTGTAGAAAAGTTATGTTGCATATTTCTCTATCAACAAGCCCCGAGGCTACTCTTATACCTGATGCTTCAGGAACATGTTGTATAGTATACAGGATTACCATTACCCTTTTCCTAATGTGATGGCCTTTGACTATATATGTACTGTTATCTATTCCTGCCTGCGTATTTCCTCTCTTAGTATAAGCTCCATCAAGTTAACTCATATGGCCGGCTTGTTTCCTCTTGGTCAAATGAGAGGTGTTGATAGTTTTATCTAATGATGGTTACCCTGTGATGGCAACATCCAGATGATGGTTTGATAACGGGGGCATATAGATCCTGAGCCAAGTTTTCAATATCTTAGCTTAAAATGTGCTCTTTGAAGTCATACCAATAACAAAGATTTGACTTGAGCCTCCAACATGTCCATTTTGTAGTGACAGGTCACAAATATGGTACTAATCGCCTGAGTTGGTAGGGCCAGATAAATAATGTATGTTTGTGATCTCATCATACTGTTTCATTGCTGATCACACCCATTAATCAAAGGAGAATAGTGGGCTTCTGCATCCATGATAAATAAAAAAATTCCAACGTTTTTTATGAATGATTATATCCAACGATACATATAGTTAGTAATATAATACTTTTTACAGTACACAGTATTTGCTATTGAACTATGTACAAATTTCGTGAGTGCTTACTTGAAGGATAGACCACAATACAATGTTACCATGGAAAATAGTTGTACCAAAACATAGCAGCATGTAGACTGATATTGGGTTTAATCATGTTTTAAATATTAATTTAGATACCTTTTTTGAACTATAGTTCTTTAGCTCCGTAGCTTTCGGGATGGGGTCAGATCAAAAAGACGGTCATGTGACAAGTGGAGGGAAGGAAACACTACGCTGAATGGGATCGTGATTTTCCCAGAAGATACGGTGCTAAAAAACCATCAAAATAGAATTTAAAGGGGCATTGAGAAATATGAATGGGAAGGCGCCCTCAATTTGTATGGAAATGGGTTTTTTTGCACCAAAGTAATACTTAGGCATATATTAACTACCATCTGAAACAGTTTACCAAAATTCGCCGTTTATCATGTAAAATTTCAAAAAGGTTGTTAGTTTCGATATGATCATATTTAAACTAGGTGATGAATTCGGAAGCTATGCTATCGGTTTACTTGCGGCCTTTCGCGGCAAATCTCAACCTGGAACTGCTGTTATTTGCTTATTTGGCATGAAGGCGATGTTGGAATTGTATGACATTTTGGATTTGGGCTATGTTGATGATTGTCTTTACGTTTTTTACTCATTTAGTATATCGATACATCTCTCAATGCCCCTTTAAATTAATCTTTATACCAAAAACATGATGCATACCAACAAGTAATTAAAGAACAGTAAAATTGAGACAAAATTTCGGAACAAAATTAATTTAAACTACTTGATATACATCTCCATTCTACAATTGCCCCAAGGTTAAATTATTTTTATACTTTGTAACGTTAAGATATCATTACATCATTCGTTCCTGTATCCTATACTTGCTCATGATATCACCGATAGAGGGCCTTAATTAATTATTCCATGCAGACTTTCTTCTCACTTTGCTCTGCCTGTTACAGAGCTGATAGGTGTAACAGTTTGTGTATAATTTCCTGTGTGCTAGGGTGTTCTTGGATTTGTTCCCAGTTAATGCTGTTTTAATTATCATATTCGAGCAGTATATCTGTCCAAGGCTCTAAGTTGTGCTTTGTCTGTTAAATAGAAGAACAGTTTATTTATATGGGAATATCAAATATGATTTAGTTGATAATACTTGATAATACTTGATAATATTAATACTTGATACACAAAGTTCAGACATAAATAATGATGAGACCACTTCGGTACTTTTAGAGTTTCACATTTACACTAACTTGGCAAAATCAATATTCTGAATTTGTTGTGTTGGTTGTCACTCCTCATTATTCAACCATAATCTGGCCACTTACATCTGTGTAGTGACTTCAAAGCATCATATGATTAAAGTTTTTAATGTTTTAAGGTTTTGTTACACACGCCAGCGCCATAGAATCACCTGCAGATAAAAAAGCTGTGATCAATGGAATATGCTCTGACATCATTGCACAGAGGTAGATGAACGGTGTATAGTTGCTGTACTTTCATGAAGTAATCTCACCATCCACCGTATAACTTCACAATGACAGTTCAGCTTTACCCAGTCAATCCTGATCTCCATGCTCCCATACCTTATGCTTAATTGACTTTGAACACCTCGCACAGTGCAGGAATAACAGACTAACCGGATTATCTGTAGTAGATATACTCCATGAGTGCAGACACTGTTGACAGAGTGATGCATGTAGCTGTCAATCAGGGGAATCCGTGGTAACAGAAGCCCTGGATGATTGCGTCTAAATACTGAATCTAAATCGATTGGATTGCCCTGATGAAAGAACTTGACACCGGTATAAGTTTTAGTTTTGGTGTTTTTTTCAGATTGGTATTTTCATGATTTGGAATCAAAGTGGACAGAATAAAATGATTCCTTAATTTTAAATATTCAGTTTCTGTTAAGCGCTGTATATCATATCATTTTGTAAGCTGTTAATTTGTTGGTACAAAATCTATGCCAACTTAGGCATTATAACAGCAGATGCATATGGTCATGGAGTTGTGGCTTAAAAGTGAGTTAGACAGTAGCAAGGTGACAATATACCGTATCAAATGCATTATGCTTCATCAGTTTTATAGCACTAAGAGGTCCCAATCATACGATGTTAAAATCAGCCAATCACATGGCTACTAGCTCACACAATGCTTTAAATCCAAAAAAATCTGTCGTAATCCAAAACGGGGTGCTGAGTGAGAAGTACTTCCACCTATCAATCTCATTCGTATATCCAGGATTTCTGAGGCAATTTTTTACGGATCACAAAAGAGTTGATGTGAACTATATACCTAAGGTAAATCCTATCGTTCTTATAAGATTTAAATAATCAAATCGGATAACAGAACAACGCCGGCAACATTTTAAATCTATTCTTAATCCCAAACGGAGTGCTGAGTGAGAAATACTTCCACTTGTCAGTCCCATTTTTCGTACCTCGGTCCCACCGTGGTAAACTTATGGGATTTCAAAAGAGTTAACGGTAATTATGACAAATCCTTTCATTATTTTGAGATTTACACCGTCTAATCGGATAACAGAACGTTGCTGGTAACACTTTAAATCTGATGTATTCCCTAACGGGGTGCTATGTAAATGTATGTCTTCTGTTATTTCTGAGGTCAAACCCCAGTCACATTAAGGAATGCATACCGTGACTGTAATAGATCAAAAGGTCCCCATGATTTATTTTCAAGCCTCAAAAGGTCCCTGTGATTTGTTTTCAAGCTTTTCTTGTTTCCTTTTTTTAATGCTTTAACTCTGTTGTGCATTAAATTCAGAAGAATATACATTTGTAACAAGATACTATAGATATGTCACTGACATACAAATGAAACCACCCAATTTCAACTGACAGGTGTCTTGTCATTTAACCCCCTGAGAACTACCGGCCAATTGGTTAAATAAATGGATACATCATTTATTGCACCAATGAGAGACATTGTTAGAATAATTGTATCCCTGATAAAGATGGGAGTGAAACATTTTACAAGCTGCATTTGAATTGGCTATTCATATGAGTACATCTTGCAATACACCAATCAGAACCACTGTAAGATAGGCCGGTAGTGCCCAGGGGGTTAATCTGAGTACCGTGTATGGAGAGGTATCTGGATATATTCCTCTCCCTCCAGATAATGCTCACGAGGCATCCATTTTTTTATCTCATTGATTGTGTTCAATATGAGATTTGAGGTTGATAGATTTTCATTTTTTTTCCGCCCGGGGCACATATGAATTAAGTAGTGTGTGTGATGAATTTTGAGGTAAACTTTGACTGTCATATTGTGCATACTATTTGGAGAGAACTCATGACTTTAAGATCTTAATATGTCTGCAATAGTCGTAGATTGGGAAAGAATCTTTTGAGAATGTTTGTCATGAATTTATAAACAGCATCTGCTCTTTTCAAAACCATCCAAACATATCGTGTTTCCTTAATGGTAAATCTGTATTAGAACAGCTAATCGGATAAACGAATATGATGACTGCAATACTTTAAATCTACCAAATCTGTTGTAATCCCAAACGGAGTGCTGAGTGAGAAGTACTTCCGTCTGTCAATCTCCTAATTGTCCCCCAGCCCTACAAAAGCAAACTGAACCTGACTACAATGGTTTAAATACTGTAAAAGTGGTAATTTTCGCACAAGTAATTTTTCATGCATTGCCAAATGTGAACTGTTCTGAATGCTTTGAAATTTGTTTTATCACATAGACCTAAACATTCAAGAAATATGTTTTGTGTGTTATCATTTTCACGGTGGCTGCTTCGAGTATGAAAACCGCAAAAATAAATGTTGCGCGAAAATGTCCACTTTAACATCTAGTCGTCACACAATCAGAGAAAGGATATTACCTTATGCCATATGATCTAGCAACACTTATTATTGCAATAAACCATTGTAATTGCTAACAGCGGTTGTTGAGTGAGAACGATATCCTGACGCCATTTATAATCGGGAACAGAATCGCGGATTGAGTTCTGACTTGATCTGTCAGGATCAGGGTTCAAATCCAACTCCACATTGGTAGTCAAGAATTGGGTTGATGTCTTGTGTTCTAGTTGGAACCATGGGTTCAAATTGTAAGTTCTAGCTAAACCAGGGTCAGATTTGAACTTCGTATAGGTGGTAAGTAAGTAAAGACCTCGCGCCGAGCAAAGGTCGCGCGCGGAGTGCCCATCTCTCTTTCCTTAGCGTTTGGGCCAGACTCCATCATGACATTTTAACTGTGGGGTTTCGCCATTCCTTCCGCACAGCGAGTCTGTTTTACTTCCCAACATGAATTAATGCCGGTACCCAATTATACACCTGGGTGAAGAGTGGCAAGTGTGGTAAAGTGCCTTGCCCAAGGACACAACACTCTGGCCGCAACGGGACTCAAACTCACATTTGTATTGTGGAGCGAGAATGTAACCGTTGGACCACGGGTGTACCAAACCCTCAAGCTTTAGCCTTGATCAGGGTCAAGTTTGAATTTATTTTATCCTAGGCTCAAGTCTTGAATTCTGATTCTAAGGTAATGCATACCAGAGTTCTACTTTGGACCAGGGTCAAGTGTAAACTTGTTTTAGCCTGGAGCCAAGTCCAAATGTAAAGTTCTAGCTTTGATCTGGGTCAAGTTTAAATTTGTTTTTGCCTGGAGCCAGGTCCAAATGCAAAGTTCTAGCTTGGATCTGGGTCAAGTCTTAAGAACCATATTCAGTAAGAATCAAGGAAATGTTGAAAAATGTGGCAGACTGAAAAATATGAATTTTCTTCATACCTTGTGCATGGATGGACCTATGGTCAAAGTCAACAAATATGGAAAAAAAATTGGTGTCACATGTATGTTACCATGGTAACGGGCAATTCCATTAATTTGATGATTTTTCTCATTTTTTGCTGTTTTATATGCTAATTTTAGCTCAACTTGGATCTCACATTTGTAGCATACAAAATACTTTTAACAAATTCTTGTTTTTATATATGAAAGGGCAGTCCACAGTCAAACTAATCCATATTTAAAAAAAAATCTTGGAATTTGCAATTGGACTATACCATGTTTCCAAATAGGGGTGTTTCGTCCCTTTTACAAACTATCATTTATTAGCCAAATCTAATCACCGTTAACCCTGAAAGTGGCACTTTTTTTTCAAAGATATTTTGCATGTAGAGAGTAACAGTGTTGCTCAATTGAATTCCAATGAGAAAAGTGTGGGTAATCTTTAAACATGGCAGCAGTGTTTCCAGAAAGATAGGTATTTTTGAAAAATCTTAAAATGCCTATTATCGAAAAACAGACAATTAAACAGTGAATTACATATATATAAGCGTTGATTAGGAGATATATTGAAGATATTACTTTGTTTGTGAATGTTTGCAATAACATAATATGAAATGTACTTGTTAAAGTTGCCAGAGTTCTCATTTTTACCTCAAATTAGCAATATTGCAACATATGCCATGTTTAGTATAGTATTAACATATATGCGCAAACCGTTTGTGTGATAACTTCTGAGTTTATATCAGTTTATAAATATAAGTCTACATGCTCCTAACTTTAGAGTCAATATCTCCACAAACAGAGCCTTTTAAGGCTCAGTTTGATTAAATATCCCTTAAACACCCCTATATTGAAACATGGTATATTCCATGTTTAATTAAATCAATCTCTTGATGTTTTGTTATATTTATTATGCTTAATCTAGCTAATAGAGGGTCATAGTTTCAGATCATGCTTGCTACATGATTTTTTATGACTTTATACGTACTGACATCATTTTCAAAAAAGAAAATTGAAAAAATTGCAAAATCCAGGGTGCCCCGGCCAAAAAACCACAAAAAGTCGGCCATTTTGGAAAAACAGTATTTTGATCATAAATCAATCATGTTGGTCCAATCAATTTGAATTTGGTGGCAATACCCATGTTTGTTGGGACATAGAATAACCTTACACAACTTTTATCGCATGACGATGTTTCGTTTTCCTGAAAATGGCATTTTTAGTGAAAATAGCCCTGTGAGGGCGCTGTTTAAAAAAGATACCTTTCGCATCGTAGCATCTCAAATTCTAATGTTGAGATATGATAGGAGTTACATTTTAGGCATTTCCTGAAAATCTGAGTAAAATACCATTGTTGTTTTGAAGCTACATCATTTTGAACATCTTTAAATTGTCTCCTTCGAAACACACACTAATGAAAGTTCGTTGACCCCTGTACTATCCTATGGAAGTGCTTTTAACGCGTTCTTTTGATTCCACAGTAAAACGAAAAGAGGTAACATGCTCACATCTTCAGACAATGTTTCTCGACACACTCTTAACACATTTCATTTATTCAAATTCATTTTTATCCCCCTGGTTTGTAAAACCAGAAGGGTATTTTGTCATCATGTAATGTGTGTCTGTCTGTCCGTGTGTATGTCGGGGTGTGTAGGGGTGCGTTGACAAATACCTGCGAACGAGGACGCACACCCGTCTTTTACATTCCAACTGAGGACACACCTGCAAACGTGGACGACCTCGGTTCCTTGATACGTGCAAAATATTGCAAACAACGTTAAAACGCTATTTAAACGAGGTCCTCGTATCACCTCTACCCCCCTTAGGCCTCAGTGAGATAGTACACAGTCTAATTGGCGGTTTGTCACCCGTGTAAGCCGCCATTTTGGTCCTCGATGTGTCGGTGTGTGTCCAGGTTGGTGGGTCCTCGTTTGGATAGTGCCAAAACTGGGTCCTCTTTTGCAGGTCATTACAAACAGGGGTGTGTGTGCCTTTTGGTTAGCCTTTTTTTTCCAAATGCTGTATCTGTTGAAAGGATGGACGGATTGACTTCAAACCTTCCGTGATAGGTAGGCCATGGTCAAACACTGTAGCTGCTTGTTTGGGGTCTAATTTGCAAAGGTCATCTGAGGTCAAAGGTCATCTAGAGGTCAAATCGTAAAAGTTGCGCCGATTGACGTCAAACTTAGAGAAAAGAAACATGAACGCCGGGTGATTATTTTTTGGATCTAATTTGCATAGGTCATCTGACGTCAAAGGTCATCCAGGGGTCAAATCGTAAAAGTTGCACGATTGACTTCAAACCGTAAAAGTTGCACGATTGACTTCAAACTTGGAGAAAAGAAACATGAACACCGGATGAACATGTCTAAAATAAATTAGGGGTCATCCGAGGTCAACCAAGGTCAAAGGTCAACAAGGGATTAAATTGTGCCATGAACACCGTGGGAACATGTAAAAAAATAATAAGAGGTCATCTGAGGTCCAAGGTCATCCAGAGGTCAAATCGTTAAAGTTGCCCGATTGACCTCAAACTTGAAGAAAAGAAACATGAACACCAGGGGAACATGACCCATATATGACCTTTGACCTCATTTAGTTGATCTCCCAGCCAGGGGGATTCGCAAGTCGTGACTTGCAGTATTTTTATTAATGCGATAGCTACTTTTTTGCAAAGCGCCCTCACAGTCCAAATTTGACCAAAATCAGCTGTTACAAGAAAACGAAGGGGTTATATGAGACGAAACCAGCATAGAATGACATCTTGTACCTTTAAACATGGGTATTGCCACCAAAATCAAATAAATTAGACCAAAAATGACTGAGTTATGATCAAAAGTCTGTTTTTTCCAAAATGGCCGACTTTTTGTGGTTTTTTGGCCGGGGCACCCTGGATTTCGCATTTCTTTCAATTGTTTTGTTGAAAATATTGTCAGTAGGCATAAAGTCATCAAAAAATCATGTAGCAAGCGTGATCTGAAACCATGACCTAAAAATGACCCTCTATTATTATATTGCTGATGATCATATGCGTTCACATCATTATTATGACACATCTAAGGGCTATTAACAAGTTCTACTAACATGGCAACACTGTCTTGACCTTTTGTTATTCACACATGAATGTAAATAAACTTCACTTATAGTGATACAGTAAATGGATGTAGCTGTCAAAAGCAGATTTAAGAAGAATTCTGTTTGTTTAATACGAGTCTATTCTGCCATGAATAAAGTTAAAACTCAACCTACCTGGCAACACTTTTTTTTGAATATGCACTTTGAAACATGAGCAACATTATCCCTGATCCAAAAATAGTTGTTCTCTATTTTAGACATAACAGGATGATTTATTAAATAGTTTGCTGAAATTAAACGTGTATTTTCACACCATGTAATACCGATTTTTTTTTGAAAAAGTCAACACTTTCTGGCAACACTGTTTCAACAGGTATGAATTACCCATGGATATTTTTACATATTATTATTCAGACATCCCTCAAGCTTTCATTTGTAGAAGATGAATGCAAAAAAAACACCACTTTGCTAGTTGTGATTAATTTACGAAGGTGTATTTTTTTCACACGATTTATTATGAAAAACACCCCTTTTTCAAATAATGGTATATCCCACAATACAATTTGTACAAGTTTTTTTGTTGGACGGAATGAAAGTTGAGACATGTATGGTTATATTGTTGAATGAAAATAAAATCCTGGTTGTATTGTTTGTTCAAAATGATATGTGTAAATTAGCAGTTTTGAATTTCTGAAAAATTGAAATTTTGTTAAAAACCATGAAAATTCTAATATGTGTCGTTGTCATGGCAACGAAGGCAAAAAAAAAAAAAAGTTCCATTTTAGTGTTTATTGACCAAAGGTCTATCAATGACCAAAGTATAATGGAAATTCATATTTTTATGTCTGCCAACAAAAACTTGATTTTTAGGGACAATGGCACTTAACTTGTTTTATCCTGGAGCCAGGTCCAAATGCAAAGTTCTAGCTTTGATCTGGGTCAAGTTTATACTTGTTTTTGCCTGGAGCCAGGTCCAAATGCAAAATTATAGTTTGGATCTGGGTCAAGTTTAAACTTGTTTTTGCCTGGAGCCAAGTCCAAATGCAAAGTTCTAGCTTGGATCTGGGTCAAGTTTAAACTTGTTTTATCCTGGAGCCAGGTCCAAATGCAAAGTTCTAGCTTGGATCTGGGTCAAGTTTAAACTTGTTTAGCCTTGAGCCAAGTCCAAATGCAAAGTTCTAGCTTGGATCTGGGTCAAGTTTAAACTTGTTTTATCCTGGAGCCAAGTCCAGATGCAAAGTTCTAGCTTGGATCTGGGTCAAGTTTAAACTTGTTTTATCCTGGAGCCAAGTCCAAATGTAAAGTTCTAGCTTGGATCTGGGTCAAGTATAAACTGGTAGCATATCCAAATTCTAACCTTACACTCCTTCAGCCTAAACCCAGGTCAGAGTTTTGAATTCTAGCGTAGACCATGGTCCTAGATTCAAATCTGAACTTGAGTTTTGAATTCTAGCCTAGACCATGGTCCTAGATTCAAATCTGAACTTACGTTGCACTATAAGATCAGGATCAGATCCAAGTCTGAAAGTGACACCTGTTAAGTCTGATCACTGGGTTTTGCAAGATTCCCCAAATCTTACAAATTACACAATAAGATATAATCTCATGTATAGTGCAAACATCTATACAGTGGGTATCAATAGACTATTATCTAATAGGATTACAGAATTTAAACATAGGCAGCACTTTAAATCGAGAAAATCTGTCCTAATCTCCAAAGCAGCGCTGAGTGAGAAATACTTCCTGCCATCAATCTAATTCTGATACCCCCATTCCTATACCAAGTCAGAACTATACCGACCACAGATGATTTAAATATTTAACAGCTTGCAAGGGTACAATTTAGGAAATACTTCTATTATTATTTATATGGACCCAAGGCAGTACAATATAAGTGCGTATTGACAATTGTGCCGTCCAATATTTGTTTGTGCGGCGCAGAAGATGTGCGCGTGAGTACATATATGCAGAGAAGGTCAGTTCGGGCTAACTTATTTAGTTTTTATCAAAACAGTCCGCTATATAAATAATAATAATATTGAATGTCTTATTTTCGGGTGATACAAGAATATATTGCACTCGCTATAAAAATATTGCAATATGCAATATTTGAATAGCTCGTGCAATATATTCTTGTATCACCCTCAAAGCCATTCAATATTATATAATTATGTAAGTAACAAAATTCACACTGCATTAATTTTCAAGCTTTGCTCTGGCTATGACACCAATACAGTTGCGCAAAATTAGAAAATGCTAATGTGCCCCTTCAGGTGTTCCTACATAGTGCTCCCTTGACTGGCTTCGCCGAGCACCTTTACTTGTCACTGCTACTGGCACACCAATGAAGCATCCCAGTGTTTCATCTAGTTATTGAGCGTCTTACTGCTATTATCTATTTCTCTTCCTCTGGTCAGTGACGTAACTTTACAGACGCAGCATTTATACGCATGCTAATGTATTTTCTGTCTTTCTACGCATGTGTGTATACGCCAGCACCTATGAGTATGCGTGTGCGTTTATCTGCTGCAATTAGTAAATGACGCAGTTATGTCACTGTCTTGTGATAGATAAATAGATAATAATAGACTGGTTTTAATTGTTTTAATTGTTAATGTTCTGCAATCCGACAGAAACAAACCACCCATGGCCATGAAGCTATATTTGAGGAAAACCAAAATTTTTGAAATTTGCCAAATGTGAAAATATTAACTTGAAAATAACTACTCATTGTAGTCCGCCAAATGATCTTGCAACACTTATTATTGCGATAAACCATTATAATTGGTAACAGCGGTTGTCGAGTGAGAACTATATCCTGACGCCATTCAATCTCATATTATCCCGAATCATCTTAGGATAAATGTGACAATAGTTTTGACACATTCTATTCCCTGTTTATAGTTTATTCACACATTGAAAGTGATAGCTTTTAAACACTTTCCATGCGGCTATTAGTTTTACCATACACAAAAAAGATTTTCAGAAACCTTTCACAATTTTCAAAGTCTATCTCAAGGATTACTGACCCAATACTAGGCATGTTTGTACTTATATCAATGCATTTCTCATGGTGATTCCAAATATGGTAATGAAATTCAATAATGTTGACATTTTTTAAACAGTTTGTGAAATTTTGGAATGTCATCTGCAGCTGCCTGCCGCATGGAAAAGTGTTAAATTGTGACTCTACATGCCTTCCATATATAAAAACAACCTTCAAACAAAGTTCAGAAATTTGTTTTCAAGCGCCTACATTTTGTATATTTCGTTCGATGGTCATAGTGTGTTGTGCATCAATGGAAAGCTGATGTGTTTATCTTTCCAACGAAACTAAATTTGTAGCAATCACTTGTTTCAGTGCTCAGCCACTTGCTTGACAATATATGGAGGTCTCAATCTCAATGTGCCAAAATCATCCCTATTTTTTGCTCAAATATCAATAAGAGCATCACTATTTGCTAAGTTGGGACAACATGCTAACCATCAGATATTGCTCTGTTACAAGGTACCCTTGCTATCAAAGTTTTCATTTTGACGGGGCATATATATTTACTAGCTAACTTAGGACAACATATAGTGTACTAACCATCAGATATTGCTCTGTTACAAGCACCCTTGCTATCAAAATGTTCATTTTGACGGAGGTCACATATTTACATGCTAAGTTGAGACGACATATTGACCATCAGATAATACTCTGTTACAAGTACCCTTGCTATCAAAATGTTCATTTTGACGGAGGTCACATATTTACATGCTAAGTTGGGACGACATACTGACCATCAGATAATACTCCGTTACAAGTACCCTTGCTATCAAAATGTTCATTTTGACGGAGGTCACATATTTACATGCTAATTTGGGACGACATACTGACCATCAGATAATACTCCGTTACAAGTACCCTCGTATGTCATAGGCTTATAGACATCATCTGTATTGGCAATTGCACCTGACCCTCCCTAGCAACTGTTTTGTATGCTGAGTCCAGTATAATCCATATAATGGCTGGTGGTGAGAGATGATTGCTTCCTCCTATTTGACTATTCAAATGACTGTTTAATGCTTCAAGTTATTGTGTACGGGGCAATTGGTACAATTAAAGGTAGATGTTCCGATTTTCAACTTGAAGTTTTCTATTCTACATGAAAGGTCATCCTTAAAAAAGTCGTGTTCCAAAGTTTGAGTTGCATAGCTCTAATGGTTCTTATTTTAGACGCACAAGATGCTGTGAACTGTACCCATTGAGTACACAAACTATATCGGTGGTTACCACCATTCGCGGTAATTCGACGTTATTCATCGATTTCTCCGTAATTATACCGATTTAGGCCGTCAAATTTCAGTATGATGATAAGAAAAATACGAGCTTTCATATGATATGAAAATCTCCGTATGTTTGAAATAATTCTGTGTTACGAAAATGTGATCGGGTTATCTACCTTTAAAGTTTATATAATAATAATAATAATAATAAAACCATACTTATTGAGCGCATAACACAATTAAGTCCCTATGCGCTATCACAAACAAACAAACAAACAAAAACACACAGTAACATGAGTAACAAAAGACAAAACAAAAATAAATTAAACATTAACATTAAATAGGTAAGTTTTTAGCAATGATTTGAACTGTTCAAGAGTTTTGGCGGATTTAACATGATATGGTAAATTGTTCCAAAGTTCAGCAGAAGCATCTTGGAAAGAACGGCGACCATATGAAGTAGAAGGTGAAGACACATGCGCAAGAAGATATTTTGAGCCAGAACGAAGATTGCGAGTGGGCTCGTATTGTTGAATAAGATCTTGCAGATACATAGGAGCAAGAGCTCGAGTACATTTAAATGTTATCAGAAGAATCTTGTAGATAATGCGAGATCTGATCGGTAGCCAATGTAAGTCACGAAGGACAGGGGAAATGTGACAGCGAATCTTAGACAGAGTAACAAGTCGAGCAGCAGAGTTTTGAATCCGTTGAAGTTTTGAGATTTGCGTATCAGGGAGAGCATAAAGTAAACTATTGCAGTTATCGAGTCGGCAAGTCACAAAAGCATGAATAAGTCTTTCAGTTGTTGGCTGATCGAGATAACGCCGGATTTGACCTATCTTATAAAGAGCATGAGAAGCCGCACGACAAATGTTGTTAACATGAACATCCATCATAAGATCATTTTGAAGGATAATGCCAAGGTTGCGGGCACTGGAAGCTGGCTCAATGTTAGAATCATTGATTTTTACTGATGAAATCGTAGAATTTTTCCTAAAGCGGGATGTAATATGGAGAACTTCAGTCTTGTCATCATTCAATTTAAGGTCATTAGCTGTGGACCAGGTTTTGATATCTGTCACACAAGCTTCCAGTCGCGAGATTGCACCTACTCTGTCATCATCATTTTTCAATACAATATATATCTGAGTGTCATCTGCATAAGTCATTTTGGAGATGCCATGAGAATCGATGATATCTTCTAATGGAGATGAATACATTGTGAAGCCTAAAGGGCCAAGTACTGACCCCTGAGGAACACCCTCATGCGGAACATGAACCGATGACTCGCAACCATTTATAATGACAGATTGTGAACGGTTGGTGAAATATGATTTAATCCATGAAAGTGCAGAACCTGTGAATCCATATTTATTTGAGAAACGCTCTAACAGTACTTGGTGATTTATGGTGTCAAAAGCAGCCGAGTAGTCCAATAGAATGAGAATGGCTTCATGACCCTTGTCAGCAGCGAGAAGTAGGTTATTATAGACACAAAGAAGCGCTGTTTCTGTGCTATGGTTACACCTATAGGCACTCTGCATTTTTCCATATAGGTTGTTCTCTGATAAATAATCTTGTATTTGGCCAGTACATGCACGCTCAACAGTCTTGGCAAGAAACTTAAGATTAGCAACAGGCCTGTAGTTTTTTAGAATTTCACGATCCAATTTAGGTTTCTTGATGAGCGGTGTGATGTGAGCATGTTTCAGTGCATCAGGGAAATGGCCTGCTTCTAACGAAGAGTTGATGATTCTAGTGATGATGGGAATCAGTTCTGGTAGACATTGTTTCAGAAGCCAAGTTGGTATTGGATCCAATCCACATGATGTAGATGGCGATTTCATGATGATTTTTGTGACTGATTCTTCTGAAAGCGTGGAAAATTTGGACAACACAGCACTGGTGGATTCAGAAAATTGCACAGAGAGATGATCTTTAGGAGAGTTGTGGAGCTCATCCGTAATACGTTTAATCTTGTCGGCAAAGAAACTAGAGAAGCGTTCAACAAGTGGGATGTCAGATTCAGATGGTAAAACTTTAGAAGATTTTGGTGAGGTAAGTTTATTCACTTTTTGGAAAAGTTGTCGTGAATTACAGCCATCAAATTGCTTCTTATGGTAGTCACATTTAGCCTCTTTAATTAATTGGTTATAGATGTGCGCTTGCTCCAAGAAGATAAGTTTGTGAATTTCAAGTCTTGAGGCGCACCATTTACGCTCACATCGACGGACCTCTTGCTTAACTTTGCGAATATCCTCCGTAAACCAAGGGGCATGGGGTCTACATGTAATTGTTCGCGTTGTAAGAGGAGCATGCTTGTCAAGTAATGTTGACAAGACAGATTCATACTTGGAGATCAACAAACCAATATCAGAGAAAGAAGCCAAAGATGCACACAAAGGAGAATTAGATATATCATCACGAAAAGCGTTGACATCAAGTTCACGAAATGAGCGTGTTTTTATTTCCATTTTGACCGGATCTGGTCGTCCAATGTACAGCGAACATTTGATGGCAGCGTGATCAGATGGCAAATAACTGGTCTTAGTAATATTTGACACTAAGTTGTCAGATGCGCGGGTAAGAATCAAATCAAGGGTGTGACCATCACGATGAGTTGGACCTACTACATGCTGTTTCATGTTAGCAGAATCAATGATGTCACGAAATATTGATGCCTCACGATCAGATATAATCTCCACATGAAAATTAAAATCACCGGCAATCATCACATTCTCTGGTGTACAAGAGATACATTCAAGAAATTGGGAGAATTCACGAAAAAACATTGGTGCAGTAGATTGTTTGTGTTTTGTTCTCTGTGGACGATATATAATTATCAGGCGTAATGGACTTTGTGATCTTGCTGATATGGATAAGTCAATATATTCAAAAGAGTCATATGTTGTGGATGGCATCAGACGCACATTATGTAGCACATTATGTAGCAGGGTGTGAGAGTTCAGATTTTTATCTGATTTCAGATTTTTTTTGTTTTTATTTCAGCTCTTTTTCTGTACTTGCTTTGTACTAAAGTATAGGAGCTTTCCAAATTTCCAGAGTTTCTAAGACTTTTCGTACCTGTTTTCAGACCTTATTTGATCTGTGATCACTCACAGCCTTGATGTAGGGCGTACGGCTTGAATCCCCCAAACAGCTTAAGCTTATTACACAACTGTAATCAAGCGTACGGCTGTATTCTGTACGCAAAGAGATGTCACAGGTGAAAGAAATATATTGCCAACAGTATGTCTATATTACCAAATCTGTATCCTTTGTCAACACTTTTGGTAGTGGCGATCTTGAGGACTCATGACGCTTTTGCAGTCTTGGAGTTGCCAGTTGATTTATCATCTGGGGATTTTGTACCAGTATGTCTATAGTGTTAAAAGTAATATTATCTGAAGTAAATCTTTTTGATCAAAATATTAGATGGTCATTGCCCTACTTCCAGCTGTTGCTACATCTTCAGCAGACAAGGTGTACTTGCCGAGGAAAGCTTAATCAACACCTGAAAATTAAAAAGTAATGGGCACAACTTTGTGGACATTTTGCACAGTTTTGCTGTGCTCTCTTTATGCACCTGTTCCCTGGGCACAGAGCCGCACTCCAGTAGAACCAACCTTATATTGTGCTAATATTTTTCTGAGATAAAACAATGTAGTCATGGATTATATTCACATTTCTAATTAAATAAAGTATTGACATTAAAGGTAGGTGTTCCGATTGCTGGCCCGATTTTCGACTTCATGTTTTCTATTTTGCATGGAGGGTCATACTTGAAATAGTTGTATTCCAAAGTTTGAATGCATAACTTCCAATGGTTCTTATTTTAGAAGCACAAGATGACATGAAATGTGCCCATTGAGTAGTACACAAACTGGCCGGGTGGTTAACCACCTTTGGCAGTAATTCACTGCATTTTGGCCTATAACGTCTAAATGGAACATATATTGCATCAAACATTTCATAGAAAAAATGAGAAAAATATGGGTTTCTTCTGATATCAAATATGTTAATGGGCCAAAAAAAGCTAAAGTGATCAGAACATCCACCTTTAAATGCACATACAGCTTTTACAGTTAGGATTATTGTTTGATTTTGAAATGCCATCTTAGCATGTAGCTAGTTGATCTGAGGTGCCAACATTCCCTGATCCTGCAGGAGTCTGACTCCCTGAAAATATACCAATCTGGGCACAAAATTTACAACCTCCCTGATTAGCCAAACTTTTATCTATTACTGTATTACATGTAATTTGTTTGGCGGAGAGAATCTCCTGATCGCAGGAATGCAAATGGTGGCAGCTCTGGGCCACCATAACACTTCATGTACTATGTTGACGTAAATCACACACCCTGGCAACACTTGCAATTAAGAAAACTTGTGTATAAACCCCTATAGCATTGGTGAGTGAGAATTGCTTCCACGCTGTCACTCTTTTGCTATAACACCAATGACACCCAGGGACCAAGCTTACATTGATACAAAACAATCAACGGAAATCAGCGAAACACGCTCGCAAAGGCACAACATTTCAACAATGATACACAGTTGTACATTGCAAATATTTCAAAGCAATTCCATACAGCAATACCAGGATTTTGTTGAATTCAGAGGTAAAACCATTACCATAAAACTAGTGGTTGTAATTGGAAATTACAGGTTTTCAAATGTACGTACCGTATTATCCCTATTAAGTGCCCAGGGCGGTTAGCAAAGGCATTTTGGGTGGGCGCTTATTATGTTACCTTTTTTAAACTCATTTATCGTACTAAATAAAATGTACAAGTGGTCATTTGAAGATGCTGACCATTTGATGGTCATTTGAAGATGCTGACCATTTGATGATCATTTGAGGAGGCTGACCATTTCATGTACTAAATGAAATATATGTACAAGTGGTCATTTGAGGATGCTGACCATTTGAAAAGGTGGGCGTTTACAAGGGATTGTTTGTTGGGAGTCATTGAGAAAAACAGGGGTGGGCGCTTATAAGGTCCTAAGCGCTTAATAGGGATAATACGGTACTTGTTTTAGGGATGACAGATGATTATAGTCTATCCATCATGTAAAGACTGTGGTTTGCCTTTTATACCTGGAATATGGGTGTAATACATATCAAAGTCTACATCCTAATCTCTAGGGGGACAAGGTCAAAGATGCACTGCGCTTTAATGTCAAGAGCGGGGTTTGTGGTATTGAAAAACTGCCAAATGTCTGGGCCATGTCAGTCCTGTTTTCAGAAATAGTTATTTTGTCATACTATGCTATTTCTTTGTAAATGTGGCAATGTGATTCTTATATAGTTATAGGTCTATTTTATACCCAATATAAATCTTGACGATTAATCTAGAGATAGTGCTCAACTATATATAGGAGCAAATAATTATACAAAATTAGGCCAAACAAAGAAGAAGGTCTGTCTCAGAAACATTGTGCAAAAAAGCTATATATTTATTTTTTTTAGAAAATAGGCTATGAGGTATGCAATTTTTTTTGTTTTTTGATTTTTTTTTTGTTGCTTATCCAAGCTTACGGAGAACTTTTTTTTTACTTTTTTTTTTAAAATCAAAAAAAATCAAAAAATCAAAAAATCAAAAAAAAATCAAAAAAAGAAGAAGTTTTTTAGCAGCGCATAGACCTATGCGCCATAGCTCATTTCACATACCAATGCGGGCGGGCTTCTGAGACAGACCTTCTTCTTTGTTTGGCCTTAGTGGTTGGACATCCATCAACTCATTGCAATACAAATTTACACCTATATTTTGTATGGATGGAGGAACCCATTCACACTCAACAGTTGATGTGCGTAGAATGACAAAGGTAGTCTATACATACCAGCAAGTAATGGTTACACAGTTGGTATATTATGCAAATTGCCAATACAGCAACCTGTGAAAATGCTGTTATTAAAGCTAAGGCCACTGTTGGCACTTGTCTTATGATGTAGCTTGCATTTCTTCACTTATAGTTTGATTGAAAAAGTGTACTTAAGGTCCCAGATTCTGGACTGTACTAGTATCGTCCGATACTGGAACACCCGGAATCGGTCGATACTGGTACAAAGTCAGTGTTCCAGTATCATCCGATACTGGGACATATAAAATGTTCCAGTATCGGGCGATACTGGTACACAATTATGTACCAGTATTGTTCAATACTGGGACAAATTACACTGGTAGCATGGCAGGAAGCTGAATCTTGGCGAGTTTACGGAGTAAAGCGCATCAATCTACATTGTACGCAAATGTATCAAATCTGTAAACTCGCCAAGATTCGTCTCGCTGCAGTAGCATGTGTACCAGTATCTCCCGATACTGGAACACAATTTGGTGTTCCAATATCGACCGATACTGGAACAGTAAAATCGTACCAGTATCGCCCGATACTGGCAACTTTCATGTTCCAGTATTGCACGATACTGGTACACCAGTATCTGGGACCTAAAGTACACTTTTTCCGTTCGGTTAGATGTGTAAGTGTAAGTCTGATAATCTCAGATGAAACTATTGCCACCCCCGGTCTCCTACCTCGATCGATCTTCACCACGATACATGAATGTAATAATAAATCCAGGAAGCTCAATGTTGCTGTTTCCTTTCAAATTGCTTTGCTTGCATACATACCTGTTTCCTGTATGAGGCTGGCTGGCTGGCTGCCCCCAATCTCATTCACTTGTTTCTTTGCTTCATCAGTCTATATAGGGCTTAACTTCTTTGAAGAAACATGCATTTATGAGGATAGCATCTTCCACGGTGGTTCACAAATATTCGCAGTGTAATCAGATTTTAGTAAAGAGGCTACTAGGCCGAAGAGACATAGGCAAATCAGAACGCTGACAGAAGACTATAATTTAACATCTTTTTTTTTTAAAACACAGTAAAGAAATTGCTTCAGAAAGCTGTACCTTTATACTTAAAAACACGAAGTATTTTCAAAATGTAGTTCTAAGACCCTTTTTGATCCAGCAAAGTTGGTGTTATACAACAATTCATCGTGGTAAAGTAATTATGAACCTTATTATCTAGTCTCACCTGCATTAAGAAAGTCTGCTATGCACCTAAGTGTAGCAACTAAACATGTGCAGTTAATTATAATCATTGAAAAGGTGAATCTGTATTGCTGGGGTGTGAATAAGAGAAAGTTGGTCTTATAGTCCGATTTAAAGTAAAACAAGAAACCTTGTAATTGTGTATGTGTCATAAAAACATTAGTGCCATCATATCTCATATGCACAAGGCCAAAATAAAAAAGGGTTGTCTCAGACAAATTTTGCAAAAATTAATTTGTTTAACCGGCCATGTTAAAGGGGCATTGAGAGATACGTATGGGAGTGCGCCCTCAATTATCCTGGAAATCAGTTTTTTTGCATCAAAGTAATACTTAAGAATATACTTACTACCATCTGAAACAGTTTACCAACATTCGCCGTTTATCATATAAAATTTCATGATTTTCTTAGTTTCAATATGATTATATCGAAACTCAGGTGCTGAATTTTGAAGTTATGCATCGTTTTACTCACGGACTTTGGCGGCAAATCTCAACCCGGAAGTGCCGTTATTTGCTTATTTTTGCATGAAGGCGATGTCGGAATTGTATGACATATTGGATTTGGGCTATGTTAATGATTATCTTTACGGTATTTGCTCATTATTAAGTATATCGATACATCTCTCAATGCCCCTTTAAATTTGACCTTTTTATAGAGGACTATCTACATGAAGTTCAAGTTTAATCAAACTTGTACTCGACCATACACTGGTTTCCAAATGTATGCATATCATTTTCGAGTTGATTCAAGCTTACAGAGAACAAACAAAATATGGAAGAAAAAGGTATCGCCGTGTAGAGCTACAGGCTAAAGCTTATTTCACATACCTATGCGCATAGGTTTCTGAGACAAATCTTCTTTTTTTTGCCTTATCTACTTTTCATTTTACTATTATTACTCATGGTTGTTTCCAGACTGTGGCTATCACCTATTTACTCTACATGATGATCAATCGCAATGTGCACCTTGACTTAGACTTGTAATAAATATACACATATAGGGTAAATATTATTTATCTATATGGCTTCTGGAATTACAGTAGCTATTCCTGTCTGTACCAGACATGCTAGACCTGACACCCCCTTACTCTAGTTATAAAAGATGTGTCAATGATGCAGCTGTGCTATATGCAAGGGGTCTTATCTAGCATTCTCTTACCATCAGTATGGGTCTGTGGCAGCCTTCTTTGGTTACGGTAGGTCTAGTCATCAATGATCTCAAATGGTGGGTAAATGTACTATTATCATCTGAACGTATGTTTACAAGTCTGGTACAGATGGGTACCGAGGTAGGGGAGCCATGTTGTGATAGTCAATGACTCTGAATTGATCATTTATCATCTTTTTAGGCGTATCATTAGTATGAGTTTCTTACTGTAAGTCTAGTTCCTTGATCACATATTATAGGTAGATGTACTTTTATTATCGATAAGTATGTTTACAAGGCAGGTACAGATGGGTATTTAGGTGTGGAGGAGCCATATGCTGTGATTGTTGATGATTTTGATTGTCCTTATTAGGCTATAATCATGAGTGTCTATATTGTGTATGGCCAGTCTAGTCCCTGGTTGAGGATCGTCCTCGGTGGGTAATGTACTATTATCATATCAAAGTATGTCAATAAGTCTGGAACAGATGGGTGCTTAGATTTTTTTTAAATTGTGTTTTGATAATTGATGATACCATCAGTACGATTCTCTTACGGTAAGGTCTAGTCACTGGCCAAACTTGGTAAATGTACTTTATCATGTCTGAAAGTATGTCAACAAATCTAGTACAGACAGGTACTTACTTGTAGGAGAACCATGTTATGATCTAGTTGATGACTTTATTGTGTTATCAACCTATCTAGGATACCATGAGGTTGACTTGATTTAGTCATTGGTTTAAGCACATGACAGGTACATGTACTATTATCACCTGGTGTGTCACAAGTACCATGGCTTTATGCATGATCTCATCTTCACCACATAGGCTTGATAAAGTTGTTGATCTATAAATTTCATACTGAGTAGAATTCACCATCAATTTAGATTTGTTCGGCAAAGCAAAGATGGTTTAGAAACAATTGTTTTAAAAGTATACAAAATATCAATTTTAGACAACAACTTATATGATTATCTGTGTGGTCAACTTGTATTATTCCGTAGGAGTTTTCAGGGGAAATTGCTTTTTAAACCAAGGAGTAAGAAATCACTATCAACCTGAAAATTATTGGGTGTCAAAACAAAACTAAAATGTGCTGTTGTTGCTACACAATGAGAACGGAACAAATAGCAGATACCAGGAATTCAAAAACAGGCAAGCTCATAAGAAATATGGAAAAGCTACATTGGCATCAACACATACTGGTACTTCCTTTATAGTTAGTGTTAACCCTGTGGATGTCAGTACCTTTCATAGAGTGTCTGTGATTGGTTACTCTCATGAAATATCATCTGATTAGCCAATCAGAATAGAGCTTCTTCACATCCTGGTACTTTCGAATTTCATTCCTTATAAAATACTTACAATTCTTACAATGCATCTTATTGGTTGAAAAACCTGATAAACCATTTAAAATAGGGTTTAGACGGTGGTACCTTATTCATGGAGTTAATAGCTTGATATGCTTGTCACATATAAAAGGAGATAGCCTCATAACATACTAACACACTAAGAATTGAAAAACAGGTCAGCTTTTAAAGAGTGGGGGAAAATGAGGCAAACAGTCATATTGGCGCCTACGCGTCAGAACTCCATACTGTAAAGTGGAAATGTTCGCGCGTGTAAATCTTCGCGCATTGCACATTTTGAACAATTTTGCTTGTTTTTATTTTCGCGATTTTAAGCTTCCATGCATAGACCTACATACAAAATGAATATATTCGCGCGTTTTAATTTTCGCGCTTGCTGATTTGAGCGCGAAAAGCGCGAAAATAAATGTAGTGCGAACATTTCCACTTTTACAGTAATTGATTCATGTTGTTGATGTTGTGGTATTTGCTGTTGACTTAACGCTTTCCATGCGGCAGGCGGCTGCAGACGACATTCCAAATGTTCACAAAATGTTTCAAAAATGTCATAATTATTGAATTTCATTACCATATTTGGAATCACCATGATAAATGCATTGAAATAAGTACAAACATGCCTAGTATTGGTTCAGTAATCCTTGAGATAGACATTGAAAATTGGGAAAGGTTTCTGAAAAATCTGTTTTGTATGGTAAAACTAGCCGCGTGGAAAGTGTTAAGGGTGAAAGGAAAAAGAACCTGTTATATACATCCAGCAATGATTTGCAGTACACTTTAATATACACAAATGTGCAATTAAAATCTGGGTATTGTTTTATGGGTTCCCTAATTTCCTTAAGATAATGAATACCGAATGTCATGACACATTCAAAAAACCTTCGCATACATACACAGTAAAACCCAAAACTTAGTGTTCTGTCTTAAACATGATTAACAAATGTGACCTGTGTCCTGTGTGCATAAAAGTTAAAGATTAATCGTAAATTAACTTTGACATAGCAATTCTTAACGCTTTTTAAACATGGTTTAGAAGAATATTTTCAAATCCTTCTTGAGTTGAGCTTCATGAACAAGGGACAAGTTCTAAAGTTTGACCTAAATAGGTCTATATCATGAAGACCAACTCACAAATTCTTAAACAGTCCTCTTAAGAAGAGTTACAAACTTAAGAAGAATAACTGTTCTTAAGATGAATCTTAAGTTTTATGCAATAGGACCCTCAGCTCCCACAACTATTGAAGAAAAAAAATTCTTCTGATTTGTTGATGTTTGAACTTCCTGGTAGGGCATGCTTATACCCAGTCTTGTAGCGTGCTCTTGTAGGATATTATATGCGGAAGAATATCTTAAGATTTTGAAGCTGAATTCATGGCTTGCTTATGTAGGAGCTTGATAACCCCCGCATGCAACACAGGTTTTGTTCCTGCCACAGGGGAGCCAGTCTTTCCCCTCATTTGACCTGTTTCTCTACCCTTATAGTTTCATTCCCAAAACCACACCCAGGGGAGGGGGGGGGGGGTATATTAGGGTTATAATACTCTTCTGAAAAGAGTTAATTATTTCTTCTTAACTCCACACATTTTACATGAGAATCAGTAAAATATTTTCACTGACCATCCAAGATTTGAACCTTGGACCTGGATCGCTAGACCAGTGCTCTACCAATTAAGCTAATATTGTGATTATGGATTGATTTCAGAAAACCTCTTCCTAAGCTTCTTGGATTAGAAAAGGTTAGAGGATAGGATTGAACTGAAGTCCTGTAGATAATGTTATCGCCGTTCTTCCCAATCTTACCTATTAGATGTGTGGAGTTAAAAAGAAATTATTTACTCATATCGATTTACCCACATGATGAATTTACTTGTTTACTCTTCTGAAATGTCTTGTAAAGCTATCTTATTGAGGAATCATCTCAAGCCATCATCTTAAGCTTTCAATGCTGTTATCTCAAGCAAGGTCTAGTAGTCAAAGGAATAGTTGCATAACTTTTCTGTCATTAAAAAGGAAATAATTTGTAGTTAATTGATACTCCAGTGAGTGCCTGGAAAGCAGACAAACATCTCTGCCCCCTGTTTGAACCACAGCAAGGAAATTAGGAACACTATTATAATATGCCAATCATGTAAGCAATTAGACCCTTAATCATGATTGACCCGATGGTCCAGGGTGGGTTGATTGAATTATCCTAATTACATCAAGAGAATGAAATACCATATGGTCATTATAGAATGCTACATTTCCAGCTAATTTGTATTCAGTTCCTGAAGATTAGATCAATTAAATCATCCTAAGTGAAATTAGTGGAAATTAAATGATCGAATTACGTCACTTATTATTTTTGTACTCATCTTGTTGAATACAACCCCGAATCCTTGTAGGGATTAAATGAGCAGTTTTTTGTGTCTCCACATGGTGTTTTGCGATTCATGGTAGCTGTAGTACTCGCTTATTATGTTTGTACTTGTCTTGTTGAATACAACCCTGAATCCTTGTAGGGATTAGATGAGCAGGTTTCTGTGTCTCCATGTGGTGTTTTGCTATTCATGGCAGCTGTAGTACTCGCTTAGTATTTTTGTACTTGTCTTGTTTCTTGTTGAATACAACCCCGAATCCTTGTAGGCATTAGATGAGCAAGTTTTGGTGTCTCCACATGGTGTTTGGCTATTCATGGTAGCTGTAGTACTCGCTTATTATGTTTGTACTCGTCTTGTTGAATACAACCCCAATCCTTGTAGGGATTAGATAAGTAGGTTTTGGTGTCTCCATATGGTGTTTGCGATTCATGGTAGCTGCAAAAGCTCGCTTATTGTTTGTGAATTTGATTTGATGTCATAAAAGTAATAGTGTCCCATTGGGTGAGAGCAAATGGAATAAAACTGTACTTATAGCAATTTTATGCATGGCAATGGTTGTGAAGTTTTTGATAGTTTGTGGCAAATATGCAAGACTGTTTGACTGAATATAGGTTTTGCAGAGGTATAGTGATTTGCCTTTAAGCAATTCCCTTACTTGTTGCCACCCAAAAATTTGTCGATCACAGCATCATGATCCGAGCGCTCGCGATCATTACAAAGGTTGAGCGTGTCCTTGCATGCAGTGCGTTCCAAAACGGTCTCGCCACCCAAAAATTTGTCGATCACAGCATCATGATCCGAGCGCTCGCGATCATTACAAAGGTTGAGCGTGTCCTTGCATGCAGTGCGTTCCAAAACAGTCTCAACGCGGCGTGGGGTCTTGATGATTAGGGCCGCGATTGATCAATTGCCTACTTGTTTACAAGTATGCCATATCTTCCGGTTTACTGCGCCCTTGCCATCGCGAATGATGCGGTTACGCACGATACGCACCAGTCGCATGGGACAATGGAAAGGCCTTTATGATCCAGTGTTGTACTATGGGCTTAAACATTGGGAAATAATTATATGTGCTTCAGAAATTTCATCAATACCATCAATTATCAAGTTCATGGCTAATAGTTGTTTTCCTGCGGAAAATTGACAACATATTTGTATTAAATAAACCAGACATTTGTTATGATACATGCCAGACCAAACATGAATTCACTACTTCATATTGATAGAGGGAAGTTTTCGGAATATCTAACAATGTGTTATATATTGTTACATGAGCCTGTTACTTTTATGTTATACATACATCCTTTTTGGAAAATTGCAAAAGGCATTCCTTTCAGCTGATTTCAATTTCTCTTTTGCTTTTCCACATTTTGAATGCAGTTCCTCCTTTTTTGAGCTCCACTCAGATGTGTACATGTATCATGTCTGTATAGCTTGTGTGTAAACAGTTAGGAATTATGAGCCTAAAATTAAGCTTCAAAGCCAAACTTGTAAGTTTTAAGAATATATTGCAAATATCATTATTTGCTCTCTTTTTTTATATATATTCTTTTCACAATTGTAGAATTTCACTTTTGTAAAACAAAAAGGAAATGTAAGATTAAATTACATTATTGGACTAATAGGTACAGGAGCGGTTTACTAATAGAAGGAAATCAATAAACTGCTGCTTATCTTTATAAAATCTACCAACTCCCATTACGCTGCATTTCATCCATCAGACATCATTCATCATGTCATAACATTGTGACATACGATCCCAAAACATTCCATGTCAGCTACTTGGTGTGTGTTTTGATTCCAGTACAGTTTTAAAGTCACTCTATATATATATACAGTCATCAAAAAAAGTAATATACAATGTGCTTCTACTTCTAAAAATATATATCTTACCTAAAAATATTAAATAATAAAGTTGTTGAGAAATTTATCTTCTTTAATATGAAATATTTCACGCTAGGATCAGATGATGATTGAGGAAGTGACACTCCAAAATGTATGGTGAAGTCCGATTTTAATTTTCACATTTTACTTTTCTACACGCTATCGATTACCGGTAGTGCAATTGGGGGATGTATGCGAAGGTTGGATAGTCGGCCGTATTGTTCCAATGGATCAATACGCCACACACACGCTACCTGTCATATTCTCCACGTCTTGAAATATTAAATGTGAAAACGAAATTGTGACTTTATTTTACATTTGGGATTGGCACTCCTTCAATATTCAACCGATCCTAGCATGCAATATCTCATATTAAAGAAGACAAATTTCTCAACAACTTCATGATTTGATATTTTTAGATAGCATATATATTTTTAGAGTTAAAAGCCCATTTATTACCTGTACAGTTACTTTTTTTGATGACTGTATATTGAACTAATCTAAATCTTTAATAGGGTAATTGAATTTGCTGTTTCCTCCTCCTTAAATTGCTACAAAACCTGATTTCCCTTATGGTCAAACCACTGGAGATATGACTGTTTGAAAGATGCTGTAGAGTGATAAACAAATTAAACTTTACTTTTAAAGCTATTTTTGCTTTTCCAATCCGAGTTATATTTAAATGAAACCACAATGCAATGTAATTTCAATGTCATTAATGTCAGTTAAGTTTTGAGGCAATTTTAGTGTCTCCTTGTAAACTTTAAATGAGCCAAATATTTTTAAATATTTGCATCAATTAAATTTTACAATGGCAGTATAAGATTAAAAAATACCTATATTTAATTCACAATGGGGTTAAACTGTCATATAAACTTTTTCAAAGCAAGATTAAGCACCTTTAAAAGCTTGAAATGATTAAGAATGAAATATTGAATCACACCTAACTAGAGTCCGAGTCTACACTAAGCTTAGGCAACAAACAAAAAAAGTTGTGTTGCCCTCATCCGGCCGGGTCAAAATTCCGAGAATGTGGGCTGGGTATTTTTATTTTATTTAAAAATTTCTTCTTTTTTTAAGATTTTTGTCTTCTTTTTTTTTCAAGATGTTTTTTCAAGATTCTTTTTCAAGATTTTTTTCTTCTCAAGATCTTCCAATCTGTGAAAATTGCACAGAGATGGGCAAGAAACCAAAATATTCACCATTGGGTTGAAAATACATCCAGTAAGCATTTTCCTTAGTATCTTTCCACATGTTGACTGAAATAATAGGTATAAAATCGTGGATTTGGTGAAATAAAATAAAATAAATAAATAAATCCGGCCGGCTGACCTTCCCGATTTTAGGCTTGTGAGGGCAACACAACTTTTTTTTTTGCCTTATCACGCCTAGACGTCAGACATGGTTGTGTTCTAGGACAAATAAAATGGCCATAACTGTCATGTATCACAATAGACTGCCGCCTACTGTCTTGTAATCTATCTTTGGTATCGGTACGTATGAGTCACTATGATGATCTCATGTGGCTACACAAGATCTGGATAACCTATATAGGTCTCCCAAATTAGAACCAGTCGCCAGACCTTGACATTGATGAAGGCCATGCCCTTGTAGTTGTACTTGGACTTGCATTGTCGAATGGTTAAAACAAATGATACATTTCTTCTTAGATATTTTTGCTTATGAAACCGAACCAAACGTTATTTAGATGTCATTAGGTTTTGAGGCAATTTTATTGTCTCCTTGTAAAGTTTAGATGAGCCAAATATTTTTAAATATTTGCATCATTTAAATTTTACAATGGTAATTTAAGAATAGAAATACCTATATTTAATTCAAAATGTGGTTAAACTGTCATTTGTCATTTTAACTTTGTTGATATCCGATTGGTTATGAAATCAGAATAAGCAACTTTTTTTTAAAAAGCTTGAAATTATTTAAAATTAAATAAATGTAATCACAACTAATCTTGAAAGAATAAGAGTCAACAATAAAATTATCATGCTTAACCCCCTGAGAACTACCGGCCGATTGGTTGAAATTTAGAATGTGTCAAATATTGTGCCAATCAGAGACATCGTTAGAATAATTACAATTTTCAAAAATATTAGCATAAAATATTTATAAGCAAAACTGTAATTGGTCATCAAAATGATTATATCATGTAATTGACCAATGGGAATTATTGTACGAAAGACAGGTAGTGCCCAGGCGGCTAGACGTCAGACATAATCATGTTCTAGTAAAAATTAAATGGCCATAACTGTCATGTATCACAATAGACTGCCGCCGACTTTTTGTAATCAAACTTTACTATCAGTATGAGTCCACTTATGAGTCATGTGGCTACACAAGATCTAGATTACCTATATGTGTGTTCCAGTTAGTAACCAGTCGCAAAACCTTGACATTCATGAAGGCCATGCCCTTGGCCTTGCATCCTTGTCCCAGAATTCTCTGTCTGGTAGGTAAGGTCATCATTTAGGCATAGCTGCCCAGCGTCTATCCTGATGTCATGTTTGTACTTCAAGTGGAATAGATGGAAGTCTATTTCACTTTATCAAGGCAGTGAGTGAATGACATCTTCCAAAAGACACTCCCTTAACCCCCTGGGGTCTACCTGTCTATCTTACAGTGGTTCTGATTGGTTTATTGCAATATATACTCATTTGAATAGCCAATTAAAATGCAGCTTGTAAAATATTTCACTCCAATCTTTATCAGGGATACAACTATTGTAAAAATGTCTCTGATTGGTGCAATAAATCATGTATCTATCTTTCTGACCAATCGGCCGGTAGTTCTCAGGGGGTTAATGCAAGTGCTCAACACTTGTCTTTGTATCTATGTGTCAGAGCTACCAATACTCCCCGATCATCCAGGAGACTCCCTAAAATGACACAGATCTGGGCACACAAATTTGACAACCTCCCTAATTGGGGAAACATTTGAGCCATTACATTACATGATTTTTTTAAAAAATATTCCTGATTGGTGAAGAGAATCTCCCTGATGGCAGGATACATATGCTAGCAGCTCTAGCATGTGTATGTCCCAGTGTTTTGAACAAGCACACATAATTTAGTACTGTAATCAGCCAATGATGCATTTAGGTCATTGTCTTTTAAAAGTTAAAACTCTAACAGCCCCAAATCTCACTCCCAAGCCTATCTCCCAGCACGCACATGGACAGTTTTCAATGACGTAATCAATCAAGCCCACATAGTGTGCATAGTACACTGCGCGAGCGAGAGGCTGAGAGTTGTGGCTTGCCTATGCCCCTAGGTCGATCCCTGGTCAAGGAGCAGCTCCCCTCTCCTCGCCTTTGTCAAAAACCAGGGGCAGGGTTAGGGTTAATGGAATGTAAAGACAACAGGAATTGTCATACCTTTATCACTATAACAGTTTAAACATATACTAGCGTCATAGTTGGTTTCTCACCCTGTTAATCAATAGAAAAGCCAATCTGAACAAACACTGTAAGAATAAATGCCCATCAGAGATGTAACACTAGAAGGGTTGATCAGGAAACTGACATTGAACTACAAGGACCAGTCAGGAAGCAAGACTGTCCTCCACAAGGACCATTCAGGAAAAGGTCATTTGTCTACCAAGGTCACTCAGGAAATTGACACTTCTTCACCTGGTTATCCAGTGTAACAGAGGAAACCAACCTGAATAAACATTGTTATGGACACTTAGTGTCCCCAAACAGAACATGTAAACTTATGTCATAAGACACTTCAGTAAAGTCAGTACTACTGGGATCTCTTCTGACATTCATAAGAAGAAAAAAAACATGCATCTTGTGAAGGTCATCTATCCATAGCTGTGCATCACCTGTATAAGTTTAACTTGTAGCAACTAGGGGTTGTTATTTTGAAATTCTTATGCAGTGGTAGTAGTTTAATATATAGGTGTCTTTTGAATGAACATTACAAATTATTTACTGCCTATTACCAGGGTTCATGGGTAATCACTATATTGTTTGTCCATTTCCATTCATTTCAAAGAGTTGGACATGCCTATTTGGTAGTAGTGGATGTTTGTGCTTTCAATATGTCTATCCATTGACACAGCATTTTCCGGCAACAAAACAAAAATGTTCATCTTTCATTTTCTAATTCACCACAAACACAGTCTAATTCTTCAAATGCCTAACACCAGCACATGAGGAAGATGCATGTGATATTTGTAAAGCACACATGTGTCCATCAATGTGGGTTCCAGGTTGGATTAGTTAAAGGTAAAGGTCCACTCCTGGGTGAACTAGCTAAACCTGTTAACTTGGTGACAGATGAAATAGAGTTAAGATAGAGAAATCTCAACCTTAAGATATTCCCAAGGATCGGGCTGGTAGAGTGGACCTAAGAGTTTAAGTACATGATCATTCATTAGTCAACCAGTACTTGCCATTTTGGTTCAGAATAAACTATAGAAATAGAGAGCAGGTCTACAAGAACTTGTGTAAACAATGTTACGGCTTCAGCACCACTGACAGACATTGGCTTCCTTTAGCAAACTGAAAATTCCTTGTGTGCCGCATGCTCGACTGAACGTGGCAACATTCGCTACACATGGGTTGGTTTTATCAAGAGGACGCACCGGTGTGATGAGGAATCGTAATGCTGGAAATAGCCCCTAACCCTTTCAGCGCGGCTTAGTTTTATCATATACAAAACAGATTTTTTAGAAACCTCTCCCAAAAGTCTTTTTCAAGAATTACTGTACCAATACTAGGAATGTTTGTACTTATTTTAATGCATTCCTCATGGTGATTCCAAATATGGTATTGGAATTCAATAATTTTAATATTTTTTAAACATTTTTGTCAAATTTTGTAATGTCGTCTGCAGACGCCTGCCGCATGGAAAGTGTTAAGATAGGATGCGTAAACATGCCCGCGATGTTGGCACATGTTCTTAGCAAGCTTGTACCGAGTTGTTAGCGCAGTGGTACCGTATCGGCAATAGCTGCCCCTTTGTTACTTTCATGTTGTGTCTATAGTGATTCATCATTGGCTACCATTGATATAGCATACAGCAGCTACTAGACCTGTGGTTTTGTTTCATCGGGGATAAGGATGGAATGGGGGTAATCCAGGGACTGTTCAGACCCAAACAGCACATCTTGACACACGTGTCACAGAAACACCAAACCAGGAGCGTGATTCACTCACGTCTGGTTGGTAGTAACATACACTACAAGGGTCAGTTAATCACAAGGATGCACCAGTGAAGAAGCATGCTTAGACAAGATACATTCAGGGGCTTCTATTATCAGTAACACTAGTCATATTTTTATCATTAAAGTTTGCTGGCAGCGACTACAGGGGCAAGGTCTGATGTGTCCTTGCAGTCTTCCTCAAGGAGTTTACAATAATGCTGAGTAAATTGCTAATGTTAGAGGTTAGAAGTGATGATTTCTTTTTCGATCAGTCAAGTACCACTTGCAGGTATTATTTTAACATTTAGTGTTGGCACATTGGGTTGGTACTTCCTTAAGGAATTCACAATATTCCTGAGTAAATAGTTGACGCATTAGGTCGTCGGTTAGAATTTATGATTTCTAATTGACCAGCAGGTATTATGTTAACATTAAATGTTGGCACATCTTCAACAATCCAGAGGGATTAAAAATCTCTAGTAAATTCAGCTGACTCATTGCAATTATAATCAAACAAATTTCTTGATCCTGGCACTCTGCCCAGTACTTAGTATTTACCCAAATGGTAAATGAAGTCGGATGATGCACTTCAACTGATATCAGCAATAGACGATTATCAGCAATAGACGATTATCTATTGCATGATTATCAGCAATAGACGATTATCTATTTTAATCGAACCTAGGCAGCTCCTTTGTTTATATCATGCTACAAGAGTTCAGCACATGCGCGTACACTCATGTATCGTCACACTTATTGCCAAGGAGTATGATTGGGTTATTACCAATGTATGTCACATACACAAGTTCACCGGATCCTTGTGTCTTTGTTCTACAGGGTTCTACAGGGGTACTGTGTTCACATATCACCCACATAGATGTACTGCCACATAGTACACATAGGAATGTTATTTATTGATAGGGAGTATTCATAAATACTTTGGGGGGGGGGTGGAAAAATGAAGGGGGGATCAGAAAAAGGTTCTTGTTGGGGGGGGGGGGATCAAAAATAAAGAAGGTTCTTAAAAGAAGGGATCAAGAAAAAACATACCCTATTTTGGGGAGATAATTTTTTTTTATGCCCATGGCTCTATTTTGTTTAACCCTCCCCCCCCCCCCCCCCCCACCAAAGTATTTATGAACACTCCCTAAGCATTATTTTATATTTGATTTGAGTTGCAAGGATTGAGTAGGATCTTTTTTTTCTCAACAAATGAGTTAATATTTGGTTTCGCCTTTGCAAAATATGGTCACTAATGCAAATGTGTTGCAACGTTATGCCGTACTGTTTTTGGTTTAATTTGACTAACTAAACACTTCAAAAGAAGTAAGTTCCCCTTTAGGGTTTCCCTTATATTTTCAAAAATATACATTGGTTGAAATGGGTTTTCTGTCAAATTGTTATGAGGTTCATACCAATACTTGACCAAAATTTCAAATCAACAGGTTCTGTCATGCTTGAGTGAGCTTGTATTGAATGACAGAATGTCCCATTTCAAAAGTTGTTAAAAATAATGTTTAGTAGTGTGTGTATCCACCACATTGGTGTATCAATTGACGACATCGATTTCTCATAGTGTTGATGAGGCGCGCTACTCGATATGGAAGTCCAACTCTTGTTGTACCAGAATTTTAACCCAACAGGTGCTTCCATTAAACGTTATTTGAGCAACTTTTGAAATGGGACATTCCGTCATTCAATACGTGCTCACTCCTGCATGACAGAACCTGTTGATTTGAAACTTTGGTCAAGTATTGGTATGAAGCCCATAATCATTTCACTGAAAACCCTATTTCATTCCAATGTATTGTTTTGGAAATATAAGGGAAACCCTAAAGGGGAACTTACTTCTTTTGAAGTGTTTATATTGATCTGAAATTGCCTGGCTTCAAGACATGGTTTGAGCTTTGGATAACAATACAATTCAAACTAAGTGAGAGTGAAGGTCAAGATGATGATCTAAGCAGTTTACATATTGTATTGACATAGGAGAGATCAACTCATACATGTATAAAGGAAAGGGCAATTTGTAGGGTAACATAGGCATAGTTGCCAACTCTTCCCGATTCTGCAGAAAGTTTCCCGAAAATAAATACATCTTTTCTTGTTCTGTTGACAGGATTTGTAAATCTCCCCTGATTCTGGACAGTTTGTTTCCCCCGTTATGTTGAATGTAGGTCTAAATATTGCGAGAAGCAATAGTTGGTAGCCCTGCTCTTAGTGAGGAGGGTGCGAGGATTATTAGCATGAGCATGGAGGAGGCAACAATTCTTTCTTTGAGCACATGCTCATTCCCGTGGAATGTTTATTAGATATTCTACTAACAGATTCTTACGTAGTTAAACCAGTTATACTAAAATGTGATTTGAATACCAAATCAGCTCATGTTCTTGCTTTTCAATTAGTTACGATGTTTTAAACAAGCCTTTGTATTTGTACCGAATATTATTTAGATTTGCATTTCAAAAGTAAACAACAATAATTAAATGTTGTGATTTAAATTATTCAAATTAGGCTTTTGGAATTTGCCCGCAAAGTGTTACATGTAATCTGATCACTATGTCAACTGGATCAAGCTGTTGCATCCTGAACGACGATCAAAATGATCACCACACCGATCAAAATTATCGCCACGATGATCAAAATTATCGCCACGCCGATCAAAATGATTGCCACGCCAATCAAAATTATCGCCACGCCGATCAAAATGATTGCTGTGCCGATGAAAACAATCGCCACATAAAGACAATGGCCTGTACTATCATTCATAAATGTGACCCGTCACATCAAAATGGACATGTTGGAGGCCCGATTCAAATTTGAGTTATTGGTATGACTTGAAAGAGCACATTTTAAGCTTTAAAATGACACCATGTTGAAGGCAATCAGACTTTGTAATCGCAAGATATGATTTGAAGAAGCATATTTTGTTCTATTATTTTCTTTATATTTCACCAAATATATTGGCCTCTATCTTGAAACTGTGTTTGCCGACAACATGTCCATTTTGACGCGACTGGTCACAAATGTGCATGATCCGGCTATCAGAGAGTTATATAACCACTTCGCTGCCTAATTGGTTGCACATTTGGGCCTTTAACTGTGTGACTACCACATTGAATGATATCAGTCAACAGCCCAGGATCTACTTCACTGGTGCCACCACATATTTTGTTTACTCAGGTTTGACTGTGCCGTCTGTCAATGGTACTCTTGACTAGCCTTGCAGATGTATGCATGTTTCCTGCCGCAATATTCCCTCAAGTTTTCAACCATGTTAAGTTTCTCATCATCAGTCATTTTGTTTGGTTTCAAGTAGGTGAGAATTGAGAGTTATGTCATTTTTTATTTGTACTACACATGCCTTGATGTACTGATTAGGGGGGTTCATGACAACATGTTGACATTCTGATAAAGAAAATAATAAAAATATAAGAAAATGGCGATACATTTGCGAGGCTTTCAGCTAAGTGTTCTTTAATAAACTGGTTTGACTGGCATGACAATAATTGTTCACAAATTGTCTCTCTATTTCACCAAATACAAATAGGTGAGGATTTTGTCTCCTATCTTACATTTGTAATGATCTATAATAAGGAGGGTTGGGAGGGGTCTGCAATATTGTAGTTGGTATAAACCTTAACCCCCTGAGCACTACCTGAATCGGCATCTATGTACGATTTTGATTGGTTACAGAGGCGTTATACCATAGATTTAGCCAATCAGAGATACAGTAAGAATGGTGGTATGGCG
This sequence comes from Ophiura sarsii, assembly GCA_035610835.1. NCBI lineage: Eukaryota > Metazoa > Echinodermata > Ophiuroidea > Amphilepidida > Ophiuridae > Ophiura > Ophiura sarsii. The sequence continues at coordinate 25,233,915 of CM069456.1, forward strand.
GATAAAGAGATATAAAGGCACTTTTTTGATTGGTTACTCACAGGGGTATACCACATTATATCCTGTAATGAGCCAATCAGAGACACTGTAAGAAAGCAAGTAGTGCTCAGGGTTAGATATTCATACACAGCCAGCTAACAACTATTGAGATGTTTAGACCTGTAAATTGTAGCCATGTTACATTGTGATTGACTTTGACTGCAACACATTCTCTTTACCATCAAAATCACCCCCTTCCATCCCCTTATACCTCAGCTTTTCATTGTAAGAGGTTATTATCCATTAACAATCATAGCCAGGGTATGTTTAACCCAGTGTCACGTCGCTAATGCTCCACACTTTGCAGACTATGCTATTAAATCTATAAAGTGTATAGCAGTTTAATCCATACATTTCAATGTAGTTTATCATTTTTAATGAACGGTTGGAATTTGCAAACAATTTGGAAGCGTACATTGCATAGTTGTCCTTCCAACAACCTAACCTATATAACTAGCCCTATCTAGACCCTATACAACCAGGTTGCTCATTGACGTGCCTGGGCCATGTGTTCATCAACTGACACTCATAGGCTGTGTACCATCATCTGTACTTCCTTTGGCGTGGGTAATATTCCCTGAAGTGTCCGATTGGAAACGACCCATGATGAAAAATGGAAGATTTCAATTGTCTTATCACTAGTGGTGACAAGTTGGTGTTATTTTAGGTCTGTCGTCACTCTGACAAATGTAGGATATTTTGTTGGTTGGATGAACAGATTTCATCATTTGAGGGTGAAACAGAATGCAGGATAAAAAGAGTTAGATAATCTGCTGAGGTGTGACAAGATGTAATATTCTCATTATAAGGATGTCACCATCCTACCTTTTTATGATACAATATGTTTGGAATTATTAAAAAGTAATTGAAGAATTTTCATTACAAATTTCAATAAACACCATGATGATATTCCAAACAAAAACATGTTTGAAGTCCATATGTGTCCAGCCGCAGCGAAAGGGTGCAGTTTTCTCTCAAAGAAAAAGCTGAGATCTCAATACCAACAAAAGGAGCTTTATGAATGCTTCAAAGAGCGTGTTTCTGCTGGGCAAGTTACCGCTAATAAACGCTAAGTTTGCCCAGTAGAAACAGGCAGAACCGGGCAATAATCGGTATTTTTGGTAATCCCAAAAACCATCACAAAGCAATAATCGGCAATAAACCCAGCAGAAACAGAAAGGTGATTCTTAGTGGTTTGCGCCGTGAACCGTGTCACGCTGAGTTATACACATTATTGTGAAGCAGTCTTTTTCAGGTGCGGTGGCATTGTTTGGGATTACAAAAGGTCACATGTCGTGGCCCATCGACTAAGATCGATAAACTTAGCGGTAACTTTTCGCGAGTAGAAACAGGGGGGGTTAAAAACTGAACGATTGAAACTTAGCGTTTATTAGCGTTTACTTTTTGCAGTGCCCCAGCAGAAACACGCTCATAGTGACAGTTTTGTTGTTCAAATTGCATACTCCTTTCTGATTTTATGATGAAAATTTACTGTAAATTTGTCTTTGCTTCTTTGTTTAATTCCATCAATATCTCAAAATGCATTTTACTGAAAACTGCACCCTTTTGCCGCGACAGTACACATATGTGTTCATTTTCGTTACGCTATTCTGTATTGAGGGGAGCAGTACTTGAACTTGGCTATGAACTATGTTTGAGTGATACCTTTGTGTGTAATTTCAAATAGTGTTCATCCAGATTGTAATCATCTTCTTTACATAGATTCTTGTGACTCTTAAAAAATGTTAAACATGGATATATTCATCAAGGGCTTCCTTTTTCTATGGTGTTTGATGACACCTTGGAACAGCTTAACACTTCCCACGCGGCTATTAGTTTTACCATATGGGCAATTCCGTAGTTGCGGACGTACATTTCAGACACTTTGAGGGCTGGCAAAATCTAAACTATACCAGTTGCTTGATTTTTGACACCTGGGTTTCAAGTATCTCTAGTAGGAGTACAAAACCTGAAAATTCCTTTGCTGTACCATTTTCGGTTTATGAGATATAGTGTGAAAACCCAACGTTGCGGACGTACGCAGAGAAAGTGATTGTTTCAGTACACCTGTAATCCAATCAAAATATCTCTGAAGTGTTCAGGTCTGTATTTATTATTTATTATTTTATTTAATCTTTCTTTATTGAGGGTAAACAGCTTCAGTGTCAAGCACTGCTTTCCAAGCAGGCCCTCATCATACAGAAAATAATACAATATTTACAAAGATATGTTCAACTATTTACACATAATACATGAATCAAACAGAAATAGCAAAATAATATAATTAAGAAGTACTTTGCACACAATTAGAGTCCGTTAATCTTAGACTTAAATTGGTGCACGGTCATGTTCTCCAGTTCAATTCTGACTGCTGCTGGTAGGCTATTCCAGGCATATGCTGCCCTAACATGAAATGTGCGCAAGCCTGAATTGGATTTAAATTTTGGCACAGCCAATGTATTACTGGTGTGATTTCTTGTAAGATGTGAATGGCTGTTATGAACAAATTCAAATTGGGCAGATATGTATGATGGACTTAAATTTCTCAAACATTTATACACAATAAGAGTTAGGTGATTATGCCATCTTTTATCAAGTTTTACCCATTTAAGTATATCCATCATATCATTTGTTGGTGTTCTAATATCAGCTGATAGAATTATCCTAGCTAAGTTATTATGAAGTACCTGTAATTTGTTATGAGACTCAGCAGAAAAGTTTGACCAAACAGTGCTTCCATAATCAAAGTGAGGAATAACAAGAGCATTTGATAGCATTACAATAGTCTGATATGGAAGAAAATGTTTCATACGTTTGATGATACCAGTTCTTTTACTGACATTTTTACATAAATAATCAACATGAGCAGACCAAGACAGGTTGCTGTTTAACTTTACACCCAGATACTTAAATTCATCTACTCTTTCAATATTTAAACTATTGTAAGTTAGTTTAATATCTTGGAACCTCTCAAGCATTTTGTTAGTACCAAATATCATGAACTTAGTCTTGTCAACATTCAGAGTAAGTTTATTAGCTTTGAACCAGTCAGCTACTTTATTTAGGCATGATTCTAATTGAATTTGAAGATCACACACATTGTTAGCTTTATACATTAATGAAGTATCATCAGCATACATTACAGTCTTACATCCATCTACAGCTTCAGGTAAACAATTAACAAAAATTATGAAGAGTAATGGGCCTAAGATAGAACCCTGAGGAATGCCTATGTTAATAGGTTTGAAATCCGATAAACTTGAATTTACATTTACTGTCTGTAATCTGTTGCTTAAATATGACTCAAACCATAAGAGTTCATTATTATTAATACCGTAATGCTTAAGTTTCGTAAGAAGAATTTCATGATTTACAGTGTCAAATGCTTTTTTTAAATCAATAAATATTACACCAGTAGCATATCCATCATCCATATTTTTCAAAATGAAATCTTGTACATCAAGAAGAGTAGTGGAAGTGGAATGTTTGGGCCGAAATCCAGATTGAGCATTTGAAAGTAAACCTGCATTTGTTAGGTAAACATATAATTGATCATGAACAGCCCTTTCAATGATTTTAGAAACAATTGGTAATACTGAGATGGGCCTATAGTTACCTACGTCTGTTTTGTCACCTGATTTGAATATTGGTGTCACCTTAGCTTTCTTCCAACCATCAGGGAAAGTAGAATCATTCAGAGACAGGTTGCAGATATGAGCAATGCAATTTGAAATGAAGGGCACAGCCAATTTCAACAACCTGACATTGAACTGATCTAGTCCTGGTGATTTACTATTTTGCATCTTATTTATATGTTTAAAGACAAACTCAGCTGAAATTGTACCAAATTTAAAATGATTGTCAATACCAATACAGTTGTCACTTGAACATGCACTATTACAAGGACATTTTACATTATTATGCTCATTGAATTTACTGCCTAGTTTATCACCAATTGAAGTAAAATACTTATTAAATTCATCTGCCATATCTTTACTATTGCCAGAACATTTGCCCTCTTTGTTAGAAATTGAAGTAGGCACAACTGATTTTTTGTTAGGTACAATTTTCTTAATTGTTTTCCATAATTTTTTACTATCATGCATATTACTGGTTATGGCATCATTACAATAGTTCTTTTTCAAATAATATCTCATATTGTTTACTTTATTCCTGAGTGATTTAGCTTTATTCCAATCTTCTTGACTATTAGTTTTATGCGCCATTGCAAAATAGTAATCCCTATCTTTACTTAGTTTTAAAAAGTCTCCATTAATCCACTCAGGTAGACAACTTTTAATTTTTTTCTCTTTAAATGGTGCATGCTTATCGCATGCTTCAGTAAAAAGACTCTGCCATTGGTGAAGCGCATCATTAACACTGTTATTAGAGCATATATTATCCCAATTAATATTCTTGATAGTATTGATAAATTCAAGAATGAAAACTAATATTGTGTTGTTTGTAAGAGGGACAAACCTAAACAAAACCATCAGAGAAAATTATCAGAACCTTTATCTTGAAGTTAAAATTGACTGATGTTTAACCGTTGCGGACGTACATATTAGTGTTGCGGACGTACATCTCTGAAATAATTCACAGATGTACGTCCGACACACTTCAAGAGCCCATGTATTAAACATGTAAACAGGTACAGAACAAAACAACCTCAAAATCAGCCAAACCGAGAATGTTAGGTCAAATTCTTTCAATTTGGGTTACCTAATTACGGAACTGCCCATATATAAAACAGATTTTTCAAAAACCTTTCCCAATTTCAAAGTGTATCTCAAGAATTACTGAACCAATAATAGGCATGTTTCTACTTATGTTAATGCATTTCTCATGGTGTTTCCAAATATGGTGATGTAATTCAATAATTTTGACATTTTGGAAACATTTTGTAACATTTTGGATCTGTCGTCTGCAGATGCCTGCCGCATGGAAAGTGTTGAAAATGTATACATCAGTATGACATTAGTATTTACTATTACCATCTTGCCTGTGAACTTGGAATTTTATTATTCCAAGCTGTAAATGGAACTGTTGTATATCTTGGCCCAGGAATTAGTTTGCTGACAGCTTTTATTTTTAAATCTTCAAAATAGCATCATATCTGCTTGAAAAGTTGTCACTTGGATCCAGTTTATTAATCTCCTGCCTGAAGACTGTAGCTCATCTGGGAAAACAAGACCTGGTTACGGAATAGGATGGATGGTTTACAGGCGTGCGTGAATTAACCCACGCTATTCGACTAGAGAATGTTTATGGCAAGGTTTGAGTTCTGACGATGGATTGAATAGAATTTGTGAGAATGCTTCTTGTGTCAAAAAGAAAGTCCAAACATGGCTAGTCTTACAAAATGAGGGTGCAAGGGGCTATGCAGATGGCATCCTATGATCACATCTCCAAAGAGGTCTACTTTATAGTGTTAAATTATTGGGATGTTCCGGTATAGCGTGACAGGCTAGTTAGCATCATTATCACCCTAGAGCCGTGCTCTATAGAGTTCAACCATGTCCTGGTAGACTACGCTGATATGGTCACGTCTCGGAGCTGGTCTCTAGTTACTGATAAATAACTCATGAAGGGGGCGGTTGCAGGCTGCTAGCAAAAATACACAAAGAGATAAATGCTGACATATTTTGCTACAATTTTGAAGAATTTTATAAACCAATGTACCAGGAATAGGCATGTTGATACTCATTTGACCACATGTCATGTGCATGTGATTTGCCTGTGATATGCATGTGACACCCATGTAAAACATATGACAGTGGTTTATCATAAACCTGTATTATGCATGTTGGTTCTTGGGTAAAATTGTTATGTTGATTCTGAAAAGGCTAAAGAATGAAACGTTTCCTTAAAGGGAAACAATTTTGAGAAACGAAATGGCGCTTGTTGATTTCATCTTTCATCAAAGAGGGACTTGTGGGAGAACAGAGGAACTCTGGCTCATAAAATGTCACATTTACCCGCCCACTTTCTTGTCAATTATGCGGCTTCTTCTTTGTCCACTTGGGAGAAGTACGAAATTAGGTCTTCCAACCTCAGAATAATTTGTCTACTCGTTACTTTGAAATTTTCATTATCATTTGGACACAGTGCCATAATCATAGACACTAACCAATTACAAATGTATCCCTTTCTAAAATGTAAGGAAATCAAGTTAAACCAAATTTGATTTCCGTTGAATTTTATTTTATTTTGAAAATCGACGTTCAAAGGTTAGGAAAATGAGGATAGCAAAAATATCTTGTCTTTTCAATATGGTAAATTACCGTTTTAAAAGTGAGTACTGTGCAAGACCTTGGGATTTATAACATATAACTAAAATTGAACTATGTTCCCATATTCTTAACTTTTCAGCGATATTGCATTCATGAAAAGGGTAGGATTTATTTCAGCGTACATTTTCCTCATAATATGTGTTATCATAGCATAGCATGAAAATTTGCATTCTCAGGGATTTTCTGTTAAACAAAATCCCATAGGTTTTACCTCCCAACCTCACTGTTGCACTCTCAAATGTAACTAATTTGCTTCTGATAAGCAGAAGCTTGGACACACAACAAAATCTGAAAAAAAATCTGGGGGTGTTCTTAGATAGAGTGCATTCATGAGATGCAGTATAATTCATTTAATTGAGGCAAGGCTGGAATTCAAGCTCTATATTTGTAAACATTATTTGTGATATAGTATGATGCATGTGAAATTAATTGCCCAATAAATCCTTACCCACAAGAAATAGATCATCTCCCAATATAAAGAATTGGATTAGGTATAAGGTAACTATGTCAGCCCTATAAGGAAAATTATAAAGTAGGGCTTCAGAAGATGGGATTGGTATTTTGTAAAGTCATTTGAAATACAACAGGTGTGTCTTACAGCAGAAGTCCTTCGTATTTTAGCTCCCCGTAGTACCATGTAATTGAGTGCCGTGAAGGGGATTGGAAAAATATGTTTTCCTTACATAGGCAATTTGGCAACTAAAGTGTACATCCTTTGTCCCACAGTCTTTTGAACCACTTTAATTCTCATAAAACACAGCAGATGTGTTAAGGGTAGTATGTTTTGAAGCAAAACTGTACCCAACATTTCAGTTAACCAGAGATGTCCCTGATCAGGTTTGTGGTGAAAAAAATGATAGGAAATACAGAAAATAACTGGGGACTGGGATCTAATACATTCTGCCTTAATTTTCTGTGCAAAACTTGTAACCCTTCGTAATAAATCTTTGAACAGGTCAGATTTGGTAGTTCTTTCATATAGCTGATTAAAGGTTCCACGTTTCTATGCAGACATTTATTCTAGCTCATTTCATGAAATAGTGGCATTATAAATTGAAACTATATCTACAAATATTTCAAAATAACTTGGGAATCACAAGTAACATTTTCAAAAATAACTTAGGATTACAATCGTCTTTACATCTGTAGCATGACTAATTCTATGAAAATTTGAAAGGTGCCCCAAATCTGCTTTAGTGACTGCCATAGATTGATATGTGGCATCATATTTTCCAAAGATTCAAAGTGCTGTAAAGTCTTTGCTACCGGTGAATCTTCAGAATTATGTTGCTTCGTTGATGAGGTAAAATGATCCGAGTTCCTTTAGTATACCCTACCACTGCATGTACTCAATGGGGACTTTTAAAGAATGACCCATATACTAACACAGTGAGGAATAAGAATAGTAGGGTATTCTAAATCTTACCCAAATGATCTTCTTGACACTTCAAGATTGGAATATTCACTTTTTCAAGCAGCAGCTCCTCAACATTTAGGTCAAAGGGGTTTGATGTAGTTTAATTTCCAATTTGAAAGTGGAAAGAAACCTGAGATGCTAGCAAGACATTAATACATCATACATACGGAAAGTTCAAATAAGCTCCAACTAACCTTGCGCATTAAACCACCTGTGATAAACTACCTATAGACCAAATTACTGTAAATCCTTTATTAAGTCCTTCTCTTTTAAGTACAGCGATTATCCTGCCACCAATGTTGGTTATCTGTAAGCTGGGGTGGCAGGACAATGTTGGTATTTTCATCGAACTACTAAGTGATGTGCCGGTATTACATATTGAAGGGTTAGGTAATTAATTAAACCAGGCTGATCAATGATTTGACACCAGATATTTGCTTGTCATCACTACGAGTAGTGTAACATAAGAACATCACAATCTGGACAGTGTGGCCAGTTCAGGCCACAAAAAAGAAGGTCTGCCTCACATATATTTGGGAAAATAGCTATGCATGATGCGGGGTTTTTTTAAAATTGTTTTAGAAAATGCTAAATGCAGATTTTTAAAAATTGTGTTTAGTGACTGAGTGCCCTGCAAACTGCAGGGGACTGACAGGGGAGGGATGTCACCATAAACTGTTTGTTTGGTGGTCTCGCCAGCTGATGTTAAGTATTCTTCGAAGTAGCCGTGTATAGCATCCATCAATTCTATCCTCAAACCTTTGAGTTACCGTCCAGGTTTCTAAGCCATATAGTAGGATACTTTCTACACATTCCGTAAAAAAGTTTGGACATTAGATATAGAAGGTATGTTCACAAGGAGGGTCTTGGTCTTTCCGACATTAAGATGAAGCATGATAACACTGTAAAGTGAAGATGTGCAATTTGGATATCTTTTTCTTGTCCCTTATGTCACTGTACATCAACATGGAGGATGAGTGTGGAACCAGTAGGTCTGTTGATATCAGCACTTGTTAACACTCAGTAAATCTGTAGGTTTAAATACGATCTGATGGATGTATACAGGAGCTTATATTGATGGGTGCAGCAGCGCTATCTGTAACGCCCATTGCTGAAAAGTCTAAAATGGCTGCCGTGTGTTATATTTGCGGTAGGTAGTATAGCCCTTGGTACAAATTTGATCCAGTAACAGAGGGCAGCAACTTGCAGATATTGGTGATAGATCCTGCTGGTTTATCCCTTCATTAGGATTCAAATTCCATGTAGTATATTAACACCTGCATAGAAAAATAATTATTTTTTTCTCTCCATAAGACAACAAAATAACTGTTCGACAGGCATGGTGATTTATCCACTGACTGAAGTAAGATTATTTTTTATTCATGAATGCTCAAGGGACATAGATACTTGTAAAGAGATACAAGAGCATGCAATGTGTATTCTTGTTCATGCAAAGGTTACATCAACCAGCTTACATTTGTTCCTTCTTTTTTGAAAAGGTTATGTTGAACAGCTGATAAATTCATCTTTTGATAGCTTAAAACCTCATCAGATGTTGTGTAAGATAAGGTTATAAACATTGCACTTGTATGTTTTCCCAAGCCAACATATTGATGATATTGTCTATTGAAGTATTTGTGGTTCGGAAGTCACGTAGAAATGGTGGTCCCGTGCATCGGAAGAGCTATCCCCGAGCACGTTAAAATGTCAGACCCCTCCGTAGAGAGTAGGGGATCATCCCGGGTCTGTATCTCTACACACACACACATCGGGCATCCCTTTAATTTAGTGCTTTTAAAGTCACTATTGGGTTTAATTTGTCCTGGCTCTTCAGCCTAATTCTTATAAATAAACTGTGCCGTATATTGATATTTTAAATTAATTTGGACAACATTTGTATACATTTTACTGATTATCAGAAATTTATATCTTTTGAAAGTAAGTGTGTCTCTGGGTCCATTATGTGTTAAATTCTTGATTGAATTTTCACATCTTTATCAACATTCCAATTTTATTGGCAATTAGTTATCTTTACATCATCTTGAAAGTTACTTTCAACAACTGATGCAATCCATCAAAAGTGTATAATAGAATATGATTGATTGACAGTGACACAGCCTAGTTTTCCTTACAATAGTGCATCTGACAGCATACCGTAATTCCTATTATGCTGATATCATGGTGCCCCCTGGGGACTGTGTGAATAGGGGCCTAATAATTCCATGCACTGTCCCAAATGGAATCTCGTTCTTATAAATGTTGAAAATGTTTCATTGTTTTTCATACAACAAAAGGCCTTAACTCTTTCCACGCGGCTATTGGTTTTAACATATAAGAAAACAGATTTTCAGAAACCTTTCCCATCTTTCAAAGTCTATCTCAAGGATTACTCAACCAATACTAGGCATGTTTGTATTTATTTCAATGCATTTCACATGGTGATTCCAAATATGGTAATGAAATTCATTAATTTTGACATTTTTGAAACATTTTGTGAAATTTTGGAATGTCGTCTGCAGCTGCCTGCCGCGTGGAAAGTGTTAAGCCAATCAACACTTTGTACCTAACATACCTCTGTACTGTCCCGATAAGAATCGTGTATTCCTATACATAGAAAACTGGGTGTTTTTTTAAGAAAACAGAAGACCTTAAGCCAGTCAACACTTTGTTTGATCACAATCATTGAAAAAGTAATATTTTATCATCACATATTTTCAATGAGTATGTTTAAAACAACAGCAGTGTACACACATAATGATCGATTAAAATGGAAGGTATTTTTTTTAATTGAGCCAAATTCATTACTGTGAAACACTATTATTTTGTGGATACTTTATTTCGCGAATTGAAGATTACTGCTATTTTAGCGGGCATTTAATTTTGCGAATCTGGAAAATTTACTGTTACTTTCAATGCAAAATTGTCAGTTTCGCGGGTATTTAATTTCGCGAATCCACATCCCTATTAAATTAAATTAAATCCCTCGCTAAATTAACTGGTTGTACAGTATATTTTGATATTTAAAAAAACATAGTCGATAGTTTTGTGTTGGGTTTCAAGCAGGAAATTAAATTGGCTTGAAATACAAAATGGTCCCTCATTTCTTTTACTTTGGGGTTAAGGTTGCTGAAAAAATATGATTTTAAATTTGAGTACTACCCCTGGTTTCAACAATTGTGTGGAATGTATGTGACATTTTTGGCGCCGGTATACTGATTACAATCTTTGCCAATTATACAATGTAAGTGTGAAAAGAATAAACCTTTCATTTACTTTCTTTCCTTGGGTTTTATATTTCATTGCAACCTGACATTGATTCAAAACAAAAGCAAATGTTGATTTACCAACAAGTCCCTTTGTTTCAACAAGTCCCATTGTTTCAACAAGTCCCATTGTTTCAACAAGTTCCAATGTTTCAACAAGTCCCATTGCATCACCATGTGCGCACTCAAGTAGAAATACATTTCTAGCAGCAACCTGATGACTGAGTTATTGTATTTTCACATCACAATTAGGTTTTTGTATCAGAAATAATCCCAACATTTTCTCATAGCCCTTCCAAAACATTTTCCCTCAGAGATGTTTTGCTTAGATGCTACAAGTGAAAAAATACCCAGTTTGTTATCCCTTAAAAATGTCTGTACTTGAATGAACAACCTAGACCAACCAACCTGTTTCGAAAATCTTGGTTAGAAATTTACTGTGGTCAATGTGTCACTTGAAGTTAGTGATACTCCAAGTAGATGAGGGTTGAATGCCCCCGTTCATATTTGGTAAAGCTGTACAGGTGACAGACTAAAGATAACATTGCCTCCCGTCTTTTCCTGGCTTCATGACTAGTGTTTCCCATCTTCATGTCCTGGGTCCAGGAATACCCAACTCAAGTGGTCAAGCATGTCACTTTCCATTTCTAATATGCTGACCAGTGCTCGGTAGAGAAGGGTCATTACCATTTGTGATATAACCTCTCATTGTTAGGACGACATGATTGATAGGTTGTAAGATTGAAGGTGATGATGCCTTGATAAAAGCGTAACAAATGTCTTGAATATTGTGCATGTTGTTGTCTTGGCTCAGAAGTTTGTACTTTGTGATCATTAGTGGATTATATCGGTCATTTACCTGATTGGAGTTAGTATTACTCCAATCAGATGAGGGTTGAATACCCCCATTTGTATTTGGTATATAAGGCTGTACAGGTGATAGACTAAAGATAACATTCCCTCCCATCCTTTCCTGGCTGTGTGACTAGTGCTTCCCATCTTCATGTCCTGGGTCAAGGTATACACAACTCTAAGTGGTCAAGCGTGTCACTTTCCATTTCTAATATGCTGACCAGTGCTCGGTAGAGAAGTGTCATTACCATTTGTGAACCTCTCATTGTAAGGAGGACATGATTGATAGGTGGTTGTAGGATTGAAGGTGATGATGCTTTGATCAAAACGTAGCAAATGTCTTGAATATTGTGCACGTTGTTGTCTTGGCTCAGAAGTTTGTACTTTGTGATCATTAGAGGATTATATCGGCCATTGGAGTTAGTATTACTCCAAGTAGATGAGGGTTGAATGATCTTTTCATATTTGGTAAGGCTATACAGGGGATAGTCTAAAGATAACATTGTCTCCCATCTTTTCCTGGCTCTGTCACTAGTGCTTCCCATCTTCATGTCCTGGGTCAAGGAATACACAACTCTAAGTGGTCAAGCGTGTCACTTTCCATTTCTAATATGCTGACCAGTGCTCGATAGAGAAGGGTCATTACCATTTGTGATATAACCCCACCTTGTAAGAAGACATGATTGATAGGTCGTAAGATTGAAGGTGATGATGCTTTGATCAAAACGTAACAAATGTCTTGAATATTGTGCACATTGTTGTCTTGGCTCAGAAGTTAGTACTTAGTGATTAGTAGGGGATTATATCGGTCGTTTACCTGATTGGGTTCTTATGGCATAAGTTGGATGACAGTATTCTTATATTTTTGCTTACTCATTTTGATGTTTTTGGTGTATTTCTAGGTTATTTTTTCCTGTAGAAATCACATGTGACACTTGAATGAATTGTAACCAATGATGTGAGAAAAACAGCACCTACTTATGTCAGCACAGGTGTAAATTGAGGAGTTTACGAGTTTATTTAGTTCACATATACGCCATAGCATTAAAAAAGAGAGCTAAACTATGCATTACAATACAGACCATATACAAGGCCAGATGTCATTGAAAAAACCTCACTAAGAAGGAGTTACTATTCAGGCAACTCTTTACAATGGAAATATTTGGTTGATGGTAAAGCTGTCTTGAGCCTTATATCATTGCCTGGGTGACAACCTCCCAATCTACAAAATCAAATTGTTAGTATATTTGACAAAGGGGAATGTGAGAGCGTATGACCAATGAATTTCTAGTACAGGGATACTTATGTGCGCCAAGTCGTTTGAAGCTATGTGTGTTTCGAACCAAGATAAAGAACGTGTAGTATTTAGCCCTGTCATGAAATAACTCAACAACAAGTCATCAATAAATATTCACTCTCGTTCCCTGAACGATTGCATCTATTAGTATCGACCTGAACAATATGCACACATTATCCATTGTGCGCGTGGGTTCGAGTTTAGTTCTATAACAACACTGGGTGGAGAAGTTATGTACAATTATCACACATATAGTAAAATCAATCGGACACGGTGAATGTATGTGATAATTTAATATGTTGAAATTGTTAGAAGTATTTAAACTTTCACCGTGCCATCTCGTTTTTAACGTTAGTTTTGTGTCACAACAGCCACTACAAGGGCCATGTTGTTGTCGCAAGAGACTACCAATGCCCATACTAATCACCGCTCTATTCAAACACGCCATGTCATACAGGTGCTATGAAACACACATAGTATCAGTTCTTATTCGACATTTCAATAGAGATCATAATCCCTGTACGAGAAAATCTTTGGTATGACAAACATTGCACAAGCAATGAGATGTTAACTATACATTCTAATATTTAGGGGCAGTTTAAAAAGTATATCTTTAATGATTCAGACTCTTAGCGCATAGCCCAAAGCTGCTCCATCTCTGCATGGTTCAGCCAAACTATAATATGTACGTCCCACAATGTCAAAGGAATTGTGAATTTAAGGTACACCATACCACTAGAGGCAGACCTCGTTCCCGGTGGATTGACCAAATAAAGTTGATTACTGGACACCCGCTCCGTGTTTGTTACTCCTTTGCTGAAAATCGTCATTTGTGGCGTAGTATCTGTAAGGTCACGAGCTGTCAGTCATGACAGGACCGAACCAACCAACCATACCACTATGCATAACTAAAAGAAACACATTTCTACTTTTGCTTATTTTGTCATTTACATCAAAACAGATGTTGTTTAGCAGTTATTTAAATGTTGACTAAGGATGTGATTAAATATCCACTTGATTACGATTTATGGAATATATCATCATTGTTATTTATTTTGAAGGGTTTTCTTTTTGTGTCAAAGTTAACCCCCTGGGCACTACCAGTCTTTCGTACAATAATTCCCATTGGTCAATTACATGATATCATCATTTTGTTGACCAATTACAGTTTTGCTTATAAATATTTTATGCTAATATTTCGAAAAATTGTAATTATTCTAACGATGTCTCTGATTGGCACAATATTTGACACATTCTAAATTTCAACCAATCGGCCGGTAGTTCTCAGGGGGTTAAAAGAGCTTTTTTCAATATCTTATTCATCCATTTAGCAATTGTTTTCTTATCATGCATGATTAACATTGACTAAGAACCTCGTTAAGGGCGTGATTGAATATGTGCTTGATTAATATTGATAGGCCTACATTGCCACCATCCTAATGACCTAAAATAACACCAATTAACCATGTAGTCATTATTCCCTCATGGGAAGAGATCATTCCCTCTAGGATGAATTGGTCAGTGTTCATGAGATTAACTAAGCCACGCAAACAATTGAAGCACTGAAACAGAAGTTTAGATTTGACTAAAATAAATGCCATCGTCTGAGATTATTCCGCTTGTCTTAATGCTTTCCATGCGGCAGTCGTCTAGACAACAGTTCCAAAATTTTACAAAATGTTTCAAAAATGTCATATTTATTGAATATCATCACCATATTTGGAATCACCAAAATGCATCAAAATAAGTACAAACATGCCTGGTAATGGTTCAGTAATTCTTGAGATAAGACCTTTAAAGATGGGAAAGGTTTCTTAAACATCTGTTTGGTATGGTAAAACTAATAGCCACAGGAAAGTGTTCATATGTAAGGTTAACACTCTATGATAATGAATAAAAGAAACCGCCTTTGGAGCCTTGTTTCGGGCATGATGGAGTTCTGCGCATAAAAACATAAGTTTGAAATTAATGTTCCAAATCTTCTAAGAAAAACCTTCTGTACAGCCTTGTTAAGGATATGATGTGGTTTATGATTGATTCACTGTGACATAAACCCAAGATGTTAGATTGCTACAATGACAGAGTTAGTAGCCTGCTCTATTCCCTGGACATAGCCGGGTCATTAGACCACATCCCTCGTATCCGGCCTGGTCTGAGTCTTGGTTCAGGAAGTATATAACTCCGATAATTCTATCCTTCTTTTTGAACCTGATAGTGATTGCCATTGTAAAGAACATTGAACTTGGAGAAGTTCATATCAGAGCGCTTTGCTTTCGAAAATCAAATGGTAGTCATTATCAGAACAAAAGACACATTTCCAATAATGTGTGTTAAACTTAGAATACCTGGTAGTTTCAAAACGACATTAAACTTAATAGCACTGGTTGTCTCTGTCCTGGAATTCCACTCAGAATTTAGTCTTATGGCTCGTAACATACTTCTATAATTGAAATGTTCAATATAATGGCATATTTAGTTTCTCATGGTATTTGTGATATAATCCAAGGGGGAAACTAGTCCCCTGAATTATCATAAGAAAATTACCGAATTTATGTTCATCTTATGAATATTCCTAGAAAAAAACTCATCTTATCTACCTTTTTAACACATGACAATACTTTGTATGGCGAATGAAGCCATGTGCTGGATAAAAAAGTGTTGGATTTAGCTTATTTTGTTCCAAGGCATTAATGTAGACATTGCCAAACTTGTTTATATTTCAGGAAGAAAGACGTAACAGTTTTTCCTTTGAATTCTCATACATATATATCAGTTTATAACATAACTTAAATTGCTGATGAAATTATGAATGAAAGAATATTACCTTTCCGGATCATCTGTAAATTGAAGAATGGATTGTGTTAAACATGACTGTAAAGAATATTATTTTGTTCACTTAACTAATTGTTTTTTGTTTTCACTCTTTTTCATTTCATATTGGCCGTTCTGCCTGATGTTGTGTCATCCCTGTTGCACTACTTCAACATCATGATCTTACAGGTAAGGATAGGGAATGGTTTATTTGTTTCAGGTGTTTGACAGACCACTCACAATACACCTGTAAATGATCAAGACTATTATCATCGCTGTTCTATCAGAACCTTGTATGTTTTTCCGGCCCTTCAACGTGTATAAAGTAAGACTGCCAAACGGTTATGCATAGGAAGTTTTGCTTTATACATGTTCAGGGGTAAGACCACTTACAAGGCTTTGATAGATATGATTTTGGCCCTTGAACATGTTGAGAGCAGATTACCCAAAGGTTATACATAGGAAGTATTTGTCATTACAATGTGAAGGGCCAGATGGAGATACAAGGTTTTGACAGAACAGCAACGATATGAACCCTTGTTTAGGCGTGATGGCCAAATCCCCTTGATTGGATGTGATAGTTATTCTATTGGATCTTCCTTATTGTAACCCCAGTGTCTAGCTATGAGATATAGCCCATGATGTCATCCTATTCCCAGGATAGTATGGGTCTGCAGACCACATCTATACACTTATCAGACACCACACAGGAAAGAGGATAATACCACTCGGTAATTGGCTATAAAGCTGATTCCAGGTCAGCTGTAATATTGCTACCACACTAGCTTCCAACAAAGCATCATAATTTAAGCCAGAGTAGCTTTAGTATACTCTCCTATATGTGCTTTTAATGGGGACCTTTAACCCTAACTCTGCCCCCACTTTCTTCAGACAATTTTGAGTGACCCAAAATATTGCCGCGTCCCAGGATTTGAACCAGGAACGCCGGCACACGGGACTTGGGATTTTCCAGTATACCACGAGTGTCAAGGCTACTTGGCGCAGTATAATGCGCTGGGCCAAGTATATAGACTGGGTCCATATTTTTAGCGAAAATCTTTCACGCCGGGTGATACGAACAAACTCTGTCGTGGTATTTTGTGGTATTGTAGGAATAGGGTTATAGAACTATTCATACATACAGTAACGGGGAATGATCAAATGAAATGCATTGTATATAGTTAAGCCTCAATGCCCAATGGTTGCACGGCATATAGCCACCTGGCCGCAGTCCGAAAACGTTGGCATATAGATGAGGTGACAGGTGACGTCACACCGGGCAAAACGTGGCTAGTTGCTATTGTTCTTTGCCCGGCAGTTTGCGTGCGCATCATATTTTGTTTAGGACCCGTGCTTTTAAAACTCGCGCCAAAGCATTATAAAGGGCAATACTGCATAGCGGACAGTGTAGTGGTCATTTGCTGTTCCCTCAAGCGTGTATCGACAGTCCAGTCCCTTCGCCCGTTGCGTTTGTTGATAAACATTGGATGTAAACAACGGTCACCTCATCTATACTTTGATCAGCTTACTGTGCATACATATTCCACACCACTGGACATTCTTTGTATGTGATGCCCATCACATGTCAAGCAAAAAAGTCCATCGTGAAGTTTATTGATAATAGAACAGCTTTGACCACAATTTAGGGAAGGGGTATTGGAATCCCTCAAAGGGCAAGGGATGTCTTGAATATCCACAGCATCCCTCAATTTTTGTGAACAATGTTACTGGTATTTTTTAACTTTCTAAAGTGCTGGTTGCCAATCTAATTCTTATCATTAAAATGTATAATGATTGTCTGGTGCCAAACTAGAGGAAACTACACCAGATGGTATGGCTTCAATCAGTGCATTAAACCATCCAAAGTTCAATGGTATGGAGCTTGCTCTTGTTGTATTACAGAGTTATTAGGGTGCTGACTGAAGTGGTTGGCCTTGGGGAGTCTCTTCACATCGGTTTCCAAAGGTCAGGGTTATGCCAGGTTTAGTGGTTATAATCCTTCTGTGCTCAAAATAATTAAATACAACTGTTAAACTGCAACTCTGAATCATTGAGGCTTGTAGATAGGATAAGACTGCCGCCATTGTTTGACGTTTCATAATGATCAGAATAATGTAACATCCGATGTAGAAATGTATTCTTTAACTTTTTTTCAATTAATGAAGGACAGTGACAGTGTGTGATGGATGGTCGAGTGAGTACTTGATAAATGTTCAGATTACTCATTTCAATTGAACCATCATTCTAAATTTGCTACCAATTGAAAAATTATGAGTGTGTAAGACCGCACAAATTAACAAAGCAATACAATACAATTTCAACTTATAACACAGATCTCATACAACCAATTTGGCACTAAGAGCGTGTTTCTATAGAGAGTCATTAGCCGGTTGAACATGGGGGTAGACGTCTAACAGCTCTGTAGAAACAGTCCCTGACGCCGTTAGCCTGCTAATCTACCACCGGCAAATTATCCTCAAAGAAGTAGGATAGCGGTGGTAGATAAGACGCCTAAAAGCCGGCGGGAGCTCTGTAGAAACAGCCCGCCGCGAGATTAGACGGCTAACCGGAAATTGGTCCGACCATGTGATTAATTTATCGACCCGATAGCAACGAGCTGTTTGTTGTCGTTGCGTCGCATCCTTGACATTTCGATATCAGCTCACCGAACGGCTAAATCTCTGCGAGCAAATAGCGGAGGCTCCTGTAGAAACATGCTCTAACAGTGGCAGTGTAGTGCAGCTTCCCTTCCAGTAATTGCTAAATCAATGTTGACCATCAGTGGGCTTGTCGGGATTCATAAACCAATTTGGACATGTTTGGGAAATAACGATATGGATATACTTCAAACATTTTAATCACATGGCGCTCTTGGTCAGCATGTACCCTGGTAGTTCAGGCGCCCATTTAGCCTCCTAGTATAGTCTGTAATTTGTTGAGATTAAGGTCGCTTTAGTACTAAGTATTGACTGTGGCTCATAAGTAAGTGTTTTAGGTTATAATCTGTTCAGCTAAAAATGTGTGGACAAAAATAAGTCCATAATTGAATCAAACTTGCGAATAGTGCACTGACTCACGGCAAGACTTAAGGGTAGATCCCAGGGTAGGTTTTGGTCAGGGATTTGGTATAAGTAGCCTTTAAAAAAAATCTTATTTACTGATGAAAATCAATGGTGAAATGTTGTATTGAACTCCTCAAGGTCAGTGGCAAATATGATGCGGGATAGACGGTGATATTTCTTTATCTAATAAAAAGTTGGTGATGTTTTGATGTGAATCTTCATGAGCAGATTGTGAAACTTTGAATCTGTGATTACAGTAATATTGCCCAACTGATTGTGACAAGACCAAAATGAAAAGCAACACAAGTCCTCTACTTAAAAAAAATCAAATGGTGATATAACTTCATCTAGACATTAATGCCATTGTCTAAGCCCATCATTTACCACATCTTTATGTGGTATGCTTTCAAAAGTCAAGTAGGTGTGCTTCGTTTGGGGGGGGTGGGTCAGTCTGATGTTACCCATTAACCCTAACACTCCTAGACACTACAAAACTAGACACTGCTTCAATCTTGTACCGCGCAATTGCCCTGTCTATCTCGTACCTTGCTTGTGAAAATGTTTGTGGAGACTGATTTTCACCTCGAATTTGACCTGTTTTTCCTCCCTTGATAGTTTAATTCACAAAATCATGCCCTGAAAGTCCGGGTTAAAACACACCTTTTTCATGTTCTGTTAACCCTAACGCTCCTAGACACTACAAAACCTGACACTAGTACAATCTTGTACGGTCAATCTCGTACCACGCTCCGCCAGGCGTTCAACTTCTTATATAGCTCAGTTGGTGCCTCAGACTTGCACGGGTTCGATCCCAGGCAAACACAGAGACTGATTTCCCCTCAAATTTGATCCGTTTTTCTGCCCTGATATAGTTTGATTCACAAAACCATGCCCTGGGAGTTAGGGCTAATCCCAGCAATCATGCACACACGTGTATAACCCTTCCAACTGTAGCCATATTGGTAGACGCCAACCTCGAATAAGGTGACTCAAATAAGTACTGTGTGTAGTATGTGGTGCAATGATCTCACTGGCGAATAACAACAGTTTGTCCGAAGTTTCCCCAGCACAGATGAAAACTGGTTGTGACAGGCTGTGTCTACTCTGATAGATTGTGTTCAAACAGAATGTCCTAACAGGTGTCTCAAATCTTAATCATGCCCATTGATTTTTTCCTTGAAACTATTGCATTGTTGTCAGCGACCCAAACCCCGGTTTATTAACTTACAAGTGGCCTCAACCATATATAGGTCACATGGAAATTTAGATAGAATTGTACACATTGTACACCTGCTTTAATTTTCTTGCACATACAAACACATTCTAAAAGTTAAGCTAATACGCAAAAATGTTATCATAGTTTGATCAGCTCCAAATGTGTACAGCCGCAGCAAAAGGATGCAGTTGTCTCTTACTCAAAACAAAAGGTAAGATCTTAACCATACCCTGACCACCCTGTTTTTTAACGAAAACAGGGAGAGGGGATAAGATGAACCAATAAATTGCCACTCCCCGACCAGGAATTGATCCAGGGACCCTCCGCAGATCAACTCACCGGCCCGCATAGGCAAGTCACAACTATCAGCTACATATTCGCGAAGTATACCACACTCACTATATAGGCTCGGTTGATTGAGTCATCGAAAACCGTCCACTGGTGCACAGGGAGATAATCTTTGATACGGTGGTATTGGGTCACGGTTTATAGGGTTAAACTTCCTTGACCCAATTGTATTTGGGGAGCTGCATTGAAAAATGGTGGATGTTATTCATGTGTGTTTATGTCGCAACTTGGCGCTGATTTAGTTGAGTGGTGGCGCGCCTAAAATGTGACCTCCTCATCTCTAGCTGCTGCCTGGGCGTTGCATTGTTTAGTATGATTCACCAGCAGCAAAATTACAGCGCTTCGAGCCCTTTGGAAAAGGAGCTATATATATAAATACTGATATATTATATTATTATTATTAAGGGGGAAAAAAGAAGTGGTCATTAATACCAAGAATGGAGCTGTTTTAATTCGTAAAAGTGACCTTTGTGGTTAAGATTAGATACTGCTTTCTGAGTTCATGAATAGAAATTACTGTAAAATTGTCTTTACTTCTTTGTTTTTCCATGCCTAATTTCATCAATGTCTCTAGATATAGTTTACTGACAACTGCACCATTTTGCCCTGACAGTCCACGAATTGGTGCGCCTCCTTCAGCATTGAATTAATACAGAAGGGTGTAAGCGCACATTAACGCAACAAGCAGATAGAGTTTGTGGCATGTGCGTTCAGCAAAAACCACATGCATAGGGACAAAATCATGTATGTACGCTTGATTACTTTTGCGCACAGAGAGATAACAGCCGCATAATTCTCTCAAATTTGGAACTGATTGAACTATAGTGTTTACAAGACAATCAAACTTCACCTAAAATGTAACAGGTATTTCCTTGACATAAATGTGGCATACCTTATCACAATTTGATCGTGATGGCATATGGTAAACAACTTGAGGAAATGTGTAGCATAGTTGTATACCTTGAATGTTTTTTCTTCTTCTTACCCGGAAATCAAAATAGGCTAGTACCTCAAAAACAGCGTAAAAATGAAGAGTTTGGACTTTTTAAGCATTCCCACAAAGATTCTTTCATTCCGTAATAAACCTCTAATCTAGATTTGCTTAGAAAACCCCGTCAAGTCCATTTATCTATGATGAAAATTACAAAAATTTGGAGTGAAAAATAAATAAATTGCTGTATAACCCTAACTCGAGATCACCACACGGCAACAGATTTCTTTTCCGACACCCAAAATTCACCAGAAAGGTCACCCCGACCCCCCTCCCCCGGGATTTGAACCACGGACCTCCAGCACCCCAACCCAGATCCTAGCCACTACACCACCGCTGCCAGACGACACTCGCCGAGTATATTCGCCTTGTTATATAGCCTGGGTCCGGTTTGTAGCCCAAAAACCTGCACACCGGGTTATAAAAACATTTTTTCTGCACAGTTGCCGTGTGGTGTAGTAGAGTTAGGGATTTATTGAAAGGGATGACAATAGGCTTATGGGATATACGATGGCTGGTACATTATACCCTCATTAGTGATTGCCAATTATATTTGACTTAGTAAAAACAGCTGAAATATGTGAGCTGGTTGGAACCGAGAAATGACAAATGTAGCTATGCGCCGAGTGGTACGAAGGCTATACGCACCATGCATATTGCAGACAAACTGGACACGACAAGATAAAATTAAATTAATCAGAATTCAGCTTAGACATGTGATTGCTTAGTGCATTTACCACTATTTTTGATTTCAGTAGATATCACTCTGCGTCTAAGAGTTTAACAGGTTCGCTGTCGGACAAGTTTAAAACTGTCAAGCGTTCAGCAGGATTAGCTCTGACTTCTTCAGGACCAAATTATTATAATATTAAGCAAAACATAGAGATTGCCACCTCTCTATTATTATCATCATTTGGGTTGCCCCTTCCCCTCTCCTTGTGATTGATATGTGTCGCTGAAAAGAGCCGTTCAGATGGACTGCCACTTATTCACTGAACAAAGATGGTGGCTCTGAAAAGAGCTCTAAACTTGGGTTGCCACTAGCCTACTATAAATTTGGCTCTAATAGAACCTATTCCAAAGGACTGCCCCTTGACCAATGGAAATGATGTAGGCTGCCCCTTTCTACTTCAAGACTACAACAATTCTATTGAACAGTAGCTTTGCTATCAACCTGCTACATTTCTTATGTGTAGCTCATCTATGCTCAGTTGTATGGCCAAAAAAAATTCTACGCTACTTGATGTAACAGAAACTCTTCATCATGTACATGTATGCTATGCAATCTAACTCTGTGCAGTGACATCATTCATAGAACATTCTAAAGATTGATGCAGCATTTATTTGTGAGTGCTTGGATTTTGTCTTTGATTGCATAGGTACGTATACACCAAGGTATTACAATCATGCGTGCATCATTAGAATACACTCTAATGTCATTTCACAGAGTTAGATGAATGAAGTACTACTACTGTAGTTTGATCAGTTTTACAACAGCGAATGAATACAGAAGGACACGGGCGCGCATGAAGACAACAAGCGCACTCTGATCATATGCGTGATGCGTGCTTGTGCTTGCATCCAAAACCGCGAGCGAATGGCCATAATCGCATGCATACGCTTGGATTATTTTGCGCGCGAAGAGATAATATCCAAGGATTTTTCGCCAATTTGGAACTGATTGAACTATAGTTGCTTCTCCAGAACGAAATCTAACTTTTGAATGTCAGTGAAGATCATATGATTCCACACCAGTAAATAATTTCAGTCCTTGTAGGGACGACAATCAAAAGTTTTTTCTTAGCTTTCATCCTGTGGCCCATTGATTATAGAATTAATCAGAAATGGTACTTATTGCTCCCAAATGATTAAAGTTGTAGTTTAATCCTGATTTTAGGACTACTACCTAATACCACAGTGGAAAAAGACATATTTTCAATGCATTTTGTAGGTTTTTTGGATGTATTTTGATTGTAAATGATCTGGCAACATTTCTCAACTTTTTCTGATAAATGAGGGCGCTATACCAATTGTCCAACTTTGGGGTCTTATTGCTCAGAACTTTCGGGGATACCATATATATTTGTTTTGATTAAATGATCAAATATATCATGAAATTTAAGGAGAATGTCAAATTGAAAATTCCAGTCGCTTTATAAGCGAGAAAATGGGCTTTTTGTAACTACCATTTTACATGTAAACGCATAGGGAAACCATTTGGTGGTGTGGATTCTGAAGATACTGCCATTACTGGTCTTTGCTGGAGTGTTATGATATCGCCTGCTTAATATCGGCTGTTTTGATGATATTTTGAATGAGTCTTCTACCACAAAAGTTCAATTTGCTTGAAATTCACTGCGATCGGGTTCAATTTGACATTTCCACTACTAAACAATGGTAAGATAGGGCAAAATATTCGATTTCATAAGAAAATTATACAGGCAAATTACTCGATGAAAAAATAGCTCACCGAATTCGACAGTCTTGTCATCATCGGCAACAGTGTAAAAAAAGTGAAATCATTGATAAGCTTACTACATCATGCCATTCACCTCCTATGTTACGGTCATATTAGAAGCTCAAATTATAATAAATAGCTGCCTTGAAGTATACTCGCCTTGCAAACAAGGTCAATCTGAGAGTTAGTGGAAAGTGAAATTAAGATTAAGGTGGTGTCTTTTTTATGTTGAAATCAGTCTTAAAAAGATTAGTCTAGATCCCTAGGCTATGCCAGAGACCGGAGGTCCAGTCTACCTTGAAGCAGCTATTTAATGACTCAGGTTAGTTTTGTGCTGAATCAAAGCATACAATATCGGCTAGTTGAATTGATAAAGCTTCAAAATTCAACAGTGTGGGAAGGATACATTGCCTAGCTATTGGATTTTGAAGCTTACTTTGAATTCTACTAGCCTAAATTAGTGTTATGTGTGCAAATTGGGGACCTATTTTTGCAATTGCTACATCTAATAGATTCATTTGCCAGTCATAAATTATCCCCCGATCAAATCATTTTGCCCCCCCCCCCCCCCCCCCCCCATGTATAAAAAAATAAAAAATAAAAAAGTTTTTTTTAAAATTAAGGGGTCTAGAGGGTTTCAGTATCCATGATCAAAAAGTGTTTAAAAAATACATTGATTAGATCAATTCACATGATCAGGTTTTATGTGATTCAGCATAATTTGCATGTAGGGCAGGACAAATATCCAACCTAATCATATTTCATGGTATTTCACAGTAAACTTAGAACAGAGTGCTCCACTTTGCTGTAAAAATTACAAAAGCAGGTGAAAAGATGTAAATTAACATTATAATGACTAAAATGGACACTGTTACTTCTTCTTTCCCCATTCAGTCCTAAAATATTAATTGGTGTGACCCAAAAAGCCAAGGTTATATTTTGACATTTTGCTGTCTTCAGTAGATAGTACATGTTTAAGGGGTAGGCCAAGATTGGCTCTGATTTAAAATGGTAAAAAAATCATGTGTAGCTCATTGTTTTTGCAAAAGAATAGCTTTTATATCATTATGAGGATTGAAATTGAAAGTAAAAACAATAAAAATTAAAACAATTGTCCCTTTAGATTCCACACCAGTAAATAATTTCAGTCCTTGTAGAGACGACAATCAAAAGTTTTTTCTTAGCTTTCATCCTGTGGCCCATTGATTATAGAATTAATCAGAAATGGTACTTATTGCTCCCAAATGATTAAAGTTGTAGTTTAATCCTGATTTTAGGACTACTACCTAATACCACAGTGGAAAAAGACATATTTTCAATGCATTTTGTAGGTTTTTTGGATGTATTTTGATTGTAAATGATCTGGCAACATTTCTCAACTTTTTCTGATAAATGAGGGCGCTATACCAATTGTCCAACTTTGGGGTCTTATTGCTCAGAACTTTCGGGGATACCATATATATTTGTTTTGATTAAATGATCAAATATATCATGAAATTTAAGGAGAATGTCAAATTGAAAATTCCAGTCGCTTTATAAGCGAGAAAATGGGCTTTTTGTAACTACCATTTTACATGTAAACGCATAGGGAAACCATTTGGTGGTGTGGATTCATATAGCCTTAGTTGTAGTCATAGCTGTGAACCTGTTAATGTTCAGCTATCAGATGTATCTACATGCATGCACTTTCCTTATCATGATGACATCATTGTAAGTAACCAATGCCTGTAAGATAGATAACAAGTGTCACTTGAATTTCATCACCAACTAAATGTCATAATGGAGATGATAGAGTCATGGATCTTTCTTAAGAGGGTATTTATCAAAAGAAAGACAAAGAAGAGCATCTAAAGTCGGTATCTTTTACTTGTGAGTTCCCTGGTTAGAATGTGTAGCCTGACCTGGCTGTTTGGCTCCACTATAGTATAATCAGTTCCAAATTGGCGAGAACTGTTTGGTTTTGACATCTCTGCGCACAAATGTAATCCAAGCGTATGCGCAATATTACAGCAACACGCACACGGTTTCGGCCGCACATATGCGTCAGGCATCTGATGAACAGTGCGCTTATTGTCTTCACGAGCGCCCGCGTACTTTTGTATTCATTCGCTGTTGTAAGAAGGCTTCACCAATTTGGAACTGATCTTACTATAGGAACGTTGGTCTACAGATCCAGATCCAGAGACCTGATATAAACTTTTATAATAACGACTTCTAAGATAGTGATAACTGTAAAACACTTCAAATTTGTGGGTACCTTTGCTATGCCTTAAAATTCTGCCCAATTGTAATAATTTGATTAGGCTTAAAGTGGCAAAGTGTGCGTACTTTAACCCTCATCCTCCTGAGAAGTTTTTGTAACACTGTTAACTAAGGGGTGGGGGGGGGGGGGGGGTACCAAACCAAGATGAAGAATATGCATATTTGATACCATGGTATAGCTAGAGGTCTCCTCTTTCCACACATACCAAACTAAGTACAAACATCATATTTAACGTCACTAACAGGCCGACCTCAAAATCCCATTGTATTCGTCTGTACAGTGAAATATAGGCCAATATTGAAATTTTCGCCAAAAAAGTTCCAAATATAGGAATTTCACCCAGTATTTTGCTTATAAGGCCTAAAAAAAAGAAGGTTTGTTTGCCCAAACACGACCGACCCATAATATCTCAATGTCTTTTCTTTTTTTTAAGATTTTTTTTTAGATTTTTTTTATTTTTAAATAATGTTTTAAGGGGGGACTTAAGGAAGTTTTTTGTTGAATTTTGTTAGTGCTGTAATTATTGAACCATGACTCAAAACTTTTTTGACCCAATTTTTTTTAACAAAGCTAACAAACACAATTTTGAGTTAAAAATGCCCAAATCACTTGATGATGATGTTAAGACACTACTGGAGGGACAATTTTTTTTTGTATTAATCTAATCCAATATTTTTTGAAATTTTGACAAAAAAGTGTTTTGACCACTTTTTGGTCAAAATTTTCAAAAATATTAGATTAGATTGAAAAGAAAAAAAATCGTCCCTTCATTAGTGTCTTAATATCATTATAAAGTGATTTGGCCATTTTTTACTCAAAATTATTTTTTGTTACCTTTGTTCAAAAGAAATTGGGAAAAAAAAGTGAATTTTGTGATTTTCTCAAAAAATCTACTTTTTTGGTCAAAATTGATGCCAAATTTAGATTCTCTGATCCATTTCCTTTCCAAAAATGTATACTTTTATATACATTTGATTAATAGTTCAATAATTACAGCACTCACAAAATTCAAAAAATCAAATCAAAAACTTCCTTAAGTCCCCCCTTAAGTTTGACAAATCTATGTATTAAATGATATTTCATCTTAATTTGCCAAACTTATCAACAAAACTGCCCTTTAAAACACCAAGGAGATGCAAATCCAAGATCCTACCCCTATCTAGTGAAAAACAGAACATGTCAGACCATCCAGCATGGTCAGAAGGTTTGTACTACAGGCTGCCAGCTGCACTATTAAAACAAAATGTATGTATTAGCCCTAACCAGCCAGGCTATGTTTTTACGATGTGGAAACCGGGGGAGGGGGACAAAGTATGATTTTTTAACCAAATAATCGCCGCGAAACCCCTGGGATTCGACCCCCGGACACTCCAATCACCACGCCATGCCCTAACCACTCGGCTATAACCTGCCAACGCTCACCCGGGCAGCGATTTCGTACACACATATCAGCTTAGTTGATGACGTCATCGAATGGAATGCTGTAACATGCGCGTGGACATTATTTTTTGTCATAGTTAATCATAGTGTAGGAAGATTAGGGGTTTGAAGAACATTACAGTGTATTAAAATCAAATGGTATAGTATTTTTCTTCACTAAATGTGTCTTTAGCCACAAAAAAACAAAAACAAAGTAATCGACCTACCGACCCACTTTTTTCAACTCTTGTTTGGGCAAACAAACTTTTTAAATTTTATTTTAGGCCTAAGTGAGGGAAATGATGTTTGTAACATAAGATTCAGGACCATACAATAAGATAATTTTCAAAATGGTGATTTATAAAGATTGTAATGTGGTACCCTCAATTCTTTTCGTCAAAAGGAGCGCAAGGGATGTAAAAGAGATCACCTAGACGCCCTACTGTAGGTCACTGTCCTTAGCATTTTTAGCGCAATTGGCGAAAAATCTTAGGGCCATCCCCCCACCCCTAGGAAGATGAGGGTTAAAAACTGGCTTAGATATACCCCAGAATACCACAGCAAATGTATGCTTGTACCCCTTGCTTGTTTAGTCCTATTGTGCTAACAGTATGAAAGACTTGGTATGGTCTTCAAGGCACAGAAAACTAAACAATGCTAACTTCAAGTGGCCTGATTTATCCTTCAAATGGAATCATACTTGGGCATGGGCTTTCCCTTTTAAGGGATTTTATTCGTAAGGGATTCTATGTAATCCCATTGCACTAACATGAAAGACTTGGTATGGTCTTCAAAAAGTTGTTATGGGGGAGCGTGACCAAAGTAGTAGCAGTAGTGGTGCTGGGCTTTGCCTTGCAGCCCAGGCATAAAAACCTGCTATTTGTTCATGTCTTATTTAGACTGGGCAAACTTGCACGCAGTCATCTTGCAATCAGCCCTTTATGGCAAAAAGATGTATCTTATATGTACTTTCCTAATGATATACTTCCTTTTAACATGGATTGTGTTAACTTGGTTCAATAATCCTCACTTAGGAAAAGGTTGCAACTTGTTAAGACAATAAAAGTAATATACTGTCTTTTACCACTACATGGAGAAAAAAGCTAACTTTGATCATGTTAAAAGGAAGTATACTGTTAGAAAACTTCATATAAGATACATTCTTTTGCCATAAAGGGCTGCAACGTTCCGTGCAGCCTATCATGAAGGCCTATTAGCTCTGATGAAGATAAACACATGTTACAAACATGAATAAAGTAGGTTAAGGTTAATCAAGGGTTAGTTGTGAATGCTGAATCATCCTATTGCTCTGACGTCGTTCCCCTAAGCCCATGCGCTCTTCTTGACTCAAATCTAGCCCAGGCCAAATTTTTTGTTTTGTTTGATTGTCCATAGATCATTTTTAAAAGTTGGGTAGGTCGGTCGGGAATTTTTCTTCTTTTTTTTCTCACTTGCCCTTTTTTCAGGTACCAAAAGTAAAATGAGATGTACTTGTTGTGGTAACCAAAACCTTTAATATTTTGACGAGTATTTTTATTTTCTCAACACTTAAAAAAAAAATGAAAAATGAAAATTTTGATTTTCGACTAATATTTGCAAAAAAAATAAATTTTCAACAACAAAATTGAATTTTTTTTAAAAAAATAAAAAAAGTTAAAAAAAAAAAAAAAGTTTAAAAAAAAAGCTTTTGAGTCGGAATGATTAAGAGGGTCGGGCGGACGAGGACAATCAAACATTTTTTTTTTTTTGGCCCCATCTAGTGCATGCTGTATACAT
The DNA here is from genome assembly GCA_035610835.1 of Ophiura sarsii. NCBI lineage: Eukaryota > Metazoa > Echinodermata > Ophiuroidea > Amphilepidida > Ophiuridae > Ophiura > Ophiura sarsii. The sequence continues at coordinate 25,263,420 of CM069456.1, forward strand.
AAGGTTTACCGTGTTAGTACTGTGCTAAGTCCTCGATGAAGGAGATACACCAGAGGTATGGTCAGCTTAAAAGGTGTAGTGATTGAAAGGTATAGACTGTGCAAGATTATTTAAGGAGGGGGAAGACCCGTGGGGATAGGAGGGGTCATGATAAACGTGAAATTGATGTGGATTTTCTGGGTATTGATTGAAAAGTATAACTAATGTAAGATTTTGTTTGGTAGTGTGGTCCAAAAGGAACGGAAGGGTCCATTATCAACAAAAACGGCTGTTGATATTTTTTGATAAACATATGACATATGCAAGATATTTGAGGAGTTGGGTCTGTAGGGAAGGGAGGGGCCATGATTTTCACAAAATGCCTATTGATTTTCTGATAAACACAGCAAAGTGGAGTGATTGAGAAGTATAGCATATGCAAGCTTTTTGAAGAGCGAGGTCCGTAGGAAAGGGAGGGGGCACTGATGAACACAAAATTGCTGTTGATTTTCGGATAAACACAGCAGAGGGGGCGTGATGAGAGGTATGACATATGCAATCTTTTTGAAGAGTTAGGTCCTTAAGGAAGGGAGTGGACACTGATGAACACAAAATGGCTGTAGATTTTCTGATTAAAGGCGCGTTCATACTCCCATCGTTGCGCATCGACCAACGTCAATGGATAAAAGTTGACATTGCTTAAACTCGCGCGCCGATGTCCATCGACGTTGGCCGATGCGCAACGGCGGGAGTATGAGCGCACCTTAACACTGCAAAATGGAGTGATTGAGAAGTAAAGCGTATGCAAGCTTTTTGAAGAGCAGGGTCCGTAGGGAAAGGAGTTGGCACAGAATGGGTGCAGATTTTCTGATAAACACTGCAGAGGGTCTTTAAAAATGGCATAGTTGTTTCATATTCTGACAACCCACTTAATCAATCTACTGCTATTAATGATAGAAGAACATCAGCTGGTTGATAGTCAAGGATTGCACTAACATGTTTCCTATCCAATTGAAGTCATACTTAGTATGTTTCCTAATAAAAAAATGTGCAGTTCCCCAGGGAATGCAAACGGTATTAAATTAACATGTCAAGCGACATAAGTACATATTGACGACTGCTAAATATCGATAGTCAATTTGTATTTTGTTTGTAAATTGAGGGGTTCAATTGGAGTGAACCACTTTCTCGTAGTCTGAGTCTGTTTTTAAACTATATCTATTTTGTTATACTTGAAAAATCAGTATCATATAGAGTGTCCTCAAAAAAATGACACAAAGGTTTTGTTTTTGTTTCGCAACTTTTCGCTCTATAGTTTAATGACAGATCCAACACTACTGACAGTTTAAATGGGAAGGTATGATATTTGTACTTTCAACAGGCAGAGGAAAAGTAGATAAGATCTTGCGTCCGACTTTGTAGAAAATAACACTCTTTTTCATACAAAAACATCTACATTTGTTCTTGTGTATGGGCTTTCTTAAGATATGATTATAGGTCAATAAATGTGTTGTTTCAAGATAAATTAGACAAATCAATGCACGCGCGCTGATGTTGATGTGTGAATAAAGGCAGGACCCAGCAGGGGGAGTGCTATTGTGAGCATATCAACATTTGCAGGAGTGCATTGATTTTTCTCATTTTTCGAGAAACAAAACATATGCATGTATTGACCTTATTCATACATGACATTATACAAATCAAAAGTCACAATTTGAGGATAATTTTGATCTATGTAATAACGAATAAAAAAATGTCTACAAGTTTGCTAACACCCGTAGTGAAAATTGGCGAACCCGCTATGCCTGGACAACAGTCAAAACAAAGCGTATGACCATGCGTGCATTGAAAGGCGCACGTGCAGAGTGCATTGTGACACTTTTAATCCACTCTGTGTATTTTAGTTTCTTGCATTCTGATTGGTTCGACACTACTAAGAGTGTATGAATAATATTCAATACCACACCTTGTGTTCAGTTTTTAATGATGTTTCTCTAAACCTGTATTTTTGTAGGCTTAAAGAAAATACTGGAAAGTTGACCTTATTCCAACTAAGTTGATATGATAATGTCATTAAAAGCAAAGTTTGAATCTGCAATGAAATGTTAACCATGGAAAAATAATTCTCTTCTGCCCTTCTAATGACATTTTGTATAATATGTATTCAACATTATGAAACAAATGCGATTACACTGTTTCAAAAAAACTGTAAGAAAGTGATTTTACAGTTTGAATAACTTTCTTCTATAGACCATTTCAAATTGAGAAAAACAGGTCACATGGAGTAGGTGCGTTGCGCGTTCTTCGCAACAGTTGATCGCATTCACAGCATTGCCCTAGTTGATTGTCCGCCTATGTTTACATACACGCATGCACACATGAGAAGTAAAACGTGAAACGAGACTATTTTGGTTTTTTATCAACAAAGGCGCTGACGGACAAATTCCAAATGTATCGAGCAGACGGTAAAAAGTGAAATAGTACCCCAAATCTCTTTCACCTCATTCGTTTTTGTAACTGAAATGCCGCAACATCAACTTTGTGAGGGATACAATCTATCACCAACACCAGCGCAATCTACCACACGGGCAGACGGGTGAAAAACATGTTGTTTTTCTCTGGCACATGGCCATGACCCGAGTGTCAAACACTCGGCTAATCGGAAACATTCGGAACCGATCGTATATTTTCGGATTTGAAATGGTCTATATCATGGCAAAAGCAATATTGTTAACTTCACATTTTGTAATTCCTACCACAACATGTTCTCATCTCTACATTGCAATTTCGTCTCAGTTCTGTCAAAGCCTTATATGTTTTTCTTGCCCTTCATCATGTATAAAGTAAAACTGCTCAATGGTTATGCATAGGAAGTGATGTTTTATACATGTTCAAGGGCAACAGCACATACAAACACAATGTGTTTGGCCCTTGAACATGTTTAAAGCAAATTGTCCAAAGGTTATACATAAGGAAGTATTACTTTATACATGCTGAAGGGCTAGATGGAGATACAAGGTTTTGACAGAACAACAACAATCTGTATTGCCAGAGATGTGAAGTTTTAAGTAACTTCTGAAACCCTCTGTATGAACTTTTACTGGACAAACAAACCAAGGCAAAATGTAGGTCAAGAAGCACAAGAATAGGAAGAAGCATGTGACGGGCTGGTCATTTCTTTTCTTTTCTGTCAAGAAAGGATATCTCCCATACTTATATTTTCTAATTCGCCCCTTCCTCCCACAGTTTAGGATATATAGTTATATAATTTATTTTCACTCAGCTGAATATGTACGTCATTACAAGTACGGGAGTTTCTTTCATAGATGGTTGGTTATATTGAAACACGACATTGAAGAATTTTGTTTAATACTTTCCTTGTTAGCTCTCGGCTCTAATCATCCATCACGTTCCCAGATCTTTCTTCTTTCATCTTTGTGCCCTATTGCCCTATTTCGTATAACTGTCTAAATCACTCAGTAGGTACGCTATACATCCCATAAACGCCAGACATTATGGAACCATTTATTGCTATAGGTGACAAAATCATACACAATTCAGGAAGAAGTGAACTAGAAGCGCCAACGCTTTGTCGACAGCAAAAATTGGCGCAATCTGCGATGGAATATCACCACTTTTGTTTTATTTCACTTTGAGTGCCCTTGAGGTGGTACAAGCATGAAACATACATAGAGCGTGTTTCTACTGGGGAAGAATAAACGGTAAGTTTGCCCAGTAGAAATAGGCAGAACCCGCTAAGAATCGGTATTTTTAGTAATCCTAAAAAACCTTCAAAAACCAGGTTTGGAACTGGTAAGAATGGGTAATAAACCCAATAGAAACAAAAAGGCGATTAATCTTAGCGGTTTATGCCGTGAACCGTGTCACGCTGGGTTATACACATTGTGAAGCAATCTTTTTCAGGTGCGGTTGCATTGTTTGGTATTACAAAAGGTCAAATGTTGTGGCCCAACGACTAAGATCGATAAATTAAGCGGTAACTTTTCACGAGTAGAAACAGGGGGATTAAAATTAACGATTAAATCTTAGCGTTTATAAGCGTTTACTTTTTGCAGTGCCTTAGGTAGTAGAAACACGCTCATAGTGAAATTTGATCTTTTGTTATTTCAGTTATAGCAACCATGGCCTGAAAAAATGTTTTTTTCCCGGCAAGCGATTCCAAATTTCCCTCCAAAATGGAATGCATTTCTTAATGAAAGAGTAACATTTCCCTCCAAATCCCAAAATTTCCCTCCAAATGCCAAAATTTCCCTCCAAATGCCAAAATTTCCCTCCAAATGCTCAAATTTCCCTGCAAGGAGCTTTCCGTATTGCCTACTTTTTCAGCCTGTGATAGCAACGCTGCCCTCGACACTCACGGACCTGATGCTCTCAGGGAAGGATTAGCTGGATTAGCGGTATTCCTTCTGTTACAGTACATCTCTATAATTCAACCTCCCTATATGCGGGACAGTTTACTTACATAGGGAAGAGCTATCTAGACCATGGGACGCTGGGTTTTCCCTATGGATACTGTCGAGTTTAGTTGGCCTGATTTAATGTGGTACGTGAAGGAAGATTTTGTTATCTTAGCTGTGTAGGTTTGATTGACTTGTGAATCCTGCCTGGGTTATTTGCAGTGGGAGGGGAGATCATATAGGATGTTGTCTAATTAAGCAGAAAGATCGGTACAAATTATGATTTATTTTTTTTTAGAAAAGAAATTAGATATATTTTCAGAGTCGTACAGGCAGAAGAAATAGCTTGGAGTGCAATCTTGGTCTCGTCAGTGTTGTAATGCTACCCCTTTGGTCACATGACTACTTTTCAGGCAATCCCCATTAGCATATAACTGCAAATAGGCCAAGTATAGGTTGAAATGGCTGTGCAGACTCCATACTTATAACTATGTCTGTGGTCATGTAAGAAGGAAATGCTTTCTCAAAATGTTAAAAATTAGGTTTAGTTTGCAGGATTTTGTCAACTTTACAGCGGAGAAGATACCTCTTCAGTGCCTCTTAAGTATTTCTGCAATTATGCCAATTCTTTAAAGGTAGATGTTCCAATTGCTGGCCCAATTTTCAACTTGTATGTTTTCTATTCTACATGAAGGGTCATCCTTGAGCAGAACCCGCTAAGAATCGGTATTTTTGGTAATCCCAAAAACCTTCACAAACCAGGTTTGGAACCGGTAAGAAACATCAAGAAACCCAATAGAAACAGAAAGGCGATTAATCTTAGCGGTTTGTGCCGTGAACCGTGTCACGCTGGGTAATACACATTGTGAAGCAATCTTTTTCAGGTGCGGTGGCATTGTTTGGTATTACAAAAGGTCAAATGTTGTGGCCCATCGACTAGGATCGATAACCTTAGTAGTAACTTTTCGCGAGTAGAAACAGGGGGAATAAAACTTACTGATTAATCTTAACGTTAAATCTTAGCGTTTACTTTGCAGTGCCCCAGTAGAAACACGCTCTTACTCTGTGTGCTTATAATAAATCATTTCATACTTTTTGGCGCATAATCCAATGATGAACAATTAAGAACCAACGTCCAGGAGAAGGAAAGATTTGATCATCTTGTTTCAAAATGCGCAGCATGACCTATCATCTGCTACGTGACTCAATGACATCAACATAACGATATAAATTGGATTTTGAAGTCATGTTATAAAATTGCTGATTTCTAGATTAGTTCTCGACCATTACTGCTCAAATTTGACTGAGAGATATCTTATATGTATTACCTCTAACATATACCTACATTTTAGACTGCTATGTAATATTAACTGCGGGTAAAATTCAAAACAAAAAGTGTTATGATACACCCTGTATTTACAAGTAACATCCCTACAATTTGTTGCAAATGATTTAATTGAATAAACAAATTAATCTCGTAATAATGACCTTGCGCTGAAAAGGACTTAACCAATCCTTGCACCTAATACACCCATTAGAAGTGGGTCACTTAGCTGACCCCACTTATTACCTATTGAATTTCTGACAAGAAATCCCCCATAATTTCCAATGTTACAGGGGAAATTGTTCGTTTTCCTAGCATTTCTCTCAACACAGAGCCTAATATTTCCCTTTCTTGTGATCTGGATTAAATTTGAAACTTATACATACACATTGCCTGGCCACATCAGCCTAAAAATCCAAAAGGGCGCGTCAAAATACTAAAATCATTAAGACTACATTTCATCAAAGGGGGTAATAAGACTCTTTACAGCTAGCTGCGCACAGAAAATAATTTGAATTTCCCCCGCTATGATTTATTGAATTTACCTCTCATTTCTCCCATTTGATACCTTGTTTATCACTGACAGAGTGACAAAATCATGAGCATTTCAATGACAAGGGGTGTTATTTCTTAAGCTCTGCAAAAATAAAAAGTGCTGTAAACATACGGCAAATTAAAAAAAAAAACATGTTTAGTGTCCGGACTTATTAAAAAAAAAAAGGAAGAAGGAGGCCCTTTTTTCTCTCTTTTAAAAACCGCCTTTTATAGCGATAAACTTTGCGAACCTTAAAATAAAGTTGCATATCACAGGTATTCAGTGTTGAAAACATCGATAAGCACTATCCTCTTAATAATAATAAAAATAATAATAATCAGTATTTATATAGGGCCTTTTCCAAAGGGTTCAAAGCGCTGTAATTTTCGCTGCTGGGGAATCATCAGAATCAGATCGCATCAAGCATGCAAGGATCGTGATAAACCAAATGCACATAAAGCCTGCGGTCGTGCACAGAATTGACCCAGGTTTCATTGGTGCACGGCGAGGGAACAATCCGCTGCGCCAACATGCTCTTGTCAGGTAAGTTTGGCATAGGGGAGGTAAAAGTGCAGAACTACCTGCTTAACTGCCAGGTAATGTTTTTCCATGCTCAAAGTGTTAGTTGCAATTCATCAACCTATTTGTGAATTGGAAAACAAATTTGGGCAGGTAACTTTTAGAGGCTACCTGCCAGCCCTGCTCTGAACTCTGAATTTGTGACCTACTTCAAATTTTTCAAATTTTTAAAAAGAAATCAAATGCTCATGACTTTTCAAAACTTTTATTTAAAAGGCCCTTTTTAGCTTCTATAATATGATTCGAAAAATAATAGTATTAGAAACAATGACGTGCCATCTCCCCAAACAAGTCAAGGGTACTGGAATCAATCCGGCAACTGTCATTCTTAATTTAGAACTGCGGTGTCTTCATTACCCATATCCAATTCAAATCTATAGATAATTTGTGAAATCCCTAAATTTAGAACTATGACACCAAAGGAAACACTGTCGGTGTTATATTTTGACTCGACCACAAATGTAATTAGTCTTTATGATTTTAACTATTGATAGATGGAATCTAGATATCCGGATTTTAATATCGACTATGAGGGTTTTTAGTTAAGCATTATATCCATTATAATAGGATGCATCGGAGAAATGAGTGTCTGATATTTGAAGGGTACGGATTAACCCCCTGGGGTCTACCTGTCTATCTTACAGTGGTTCTGATTGGTTTATTACAAGATGTACTCATTTGAATAGCCAATTAAAATGCAGCTTGTAAACTATTTCACTCCAATCTTTATCAGGGATACAATTATTCTAACAATGTCTCTCATTGGTTCAATAAATGATGTATCCATCTTTTTAACCAATTGGCCGGTAGTTCTCAGGGGGTTAAGGATGAGTATAGCCTGACTGACTGACTGCCTAGATTTTCAGTCATATGGAAACATTAACTTAAATCCAACAATGTTTCTTCTGTATGGATTTTTGTAGAGTCTGATTGAATCAAAATCACAACCGCATTTTTGTATTTTCCAGGGTAAATTTCAAAGCCTAACAACAACACTTCTTTATTGTAATCCATCTCCGCTAAACGTTTCTCTTGATTGTTCTAGATGCAATAAATGATATGTCATAACACCATTTCGTCAGCCTGCTTCGATAATTATCTAACTCACTTTTTAGCGAAATTTAGCTTTTTGCATAAATCATGACTTCATTACATTATGCACATGCTGTAATAATACCTAAGTCATTGACCAATTATAAGTGTTGATAAATGCACAATTTCAATTCTGCTTAAGTCAGCCTTGTGAGTTAGGCAGATTGTAATAATGATGTAAAATGTTTAAAATGGGTCATATTAACTCATATTAGGCCTATAACAAGCCACATTTCACTTAAAGGTATATCTCCAACCTAATTCTATCCAACAGTTACTGCTCCCGTTGGATATACCTGCACTATTAATGGTGCTATTGAACATATCGTCAGCCTGCTTCGATAATTGCCTTACTCACTTTTCATATTTTCTGATGTTTCAAAAAAAAAATAGAAAAAATGAGTTAGGCAATTATCGAAGCAGGTTGACGATTTGGAATTGATGCTGTTTCCCAAGACTGGTTGTATTCTGGCTTACATGGACCGATTTTGAACTGCTTGGAAAGTGTCATTTGTATTTGAAGATTTAAAAGATTTTTAAAAATTTACATTTGAAGAACACCTAGGGTAAAGTCGCCTATTTTCGGTCACTTGGCAAAAATCGTGTAATTGCATCGGTCGTGGCCATTTTAAAAGCAATACCAGCATTAACTATGCTGTCAGTTTATAACGACAAGGTCATTTTCATTACATGATTTGGGCGAAGTGACCGAAAATAGGCGCTGACCGAAAATAGGCGACTTTACCCTACAATGAACATTCTTCATAAATGTTTAGGGTTTGGAACTCATTGTGATTTTAAGATTATAGGTCATACGTATATGAAGAGGTTTTTTGCAAAAGGGCCTGCATCCACTTTGGCTCTTATTGAGAAAAAGTCAAAAAACTGTTTCTAAATATTCAAGTTGAGCAATTGAAAAACTGAATGGATTAGAAAGAGGTACCCTACATACTAATTTAAATTGAAATAAATTTTAAATGTGCTAGTTTTCAAAAAATTTAAAATCATGTTTACTTTTTTTGGATGTAGGCCCTTTTGCAACAAAACTCCATCTGTTTGTACAAAGAGAAAAAATACCACACAAAAAAAATCATTTATTTTAATCATTTAAAAAAAAAAAAAAAATCTGGATACAGGCCCTTTTGCAACAAAACAACAATTTTAATGGCTGTTTACAATGAGATGTAGGACTTTTTGAAAAAAAATGACTTGTTTCCTTGAAACATATGATTTTTCCCTATACATTTCTATATCAAACTCATTTTTGAAAAAAATGCACCATAGCCCTTTTGCAACAAAGCTCTTCATATATTGACCTAATTCATACACGACACTATACAAATCAAAATTAACCATTTGAGCATAATTGTTATCCAAGTATTAACGAATAAAAATGTGTTAACAAGTTTGCTAACACTCCAGTGAAGATCGGCGGACCCGCGATGCCTGGGTCCGTTATTCCCAAAAACATGTCGCGTAGAGTAAGGGTTAATACAAGATACAAAATCTATGAATATTGTGCAAATCTCAGTAAGTTAGTTTGATGCACGTGCTTAGATTCTATTCTGATAGTATTCATCTGATTCCAATAGAACTCAATAGGAGCTCAGGAAAGGGGTGTCCACCATTACACAGACGCTGGGAAATCACTTCCAGGATTGCGCCACGAAAACGATAGCCTCACACAATAGGTGGCGCATGATCATAAAGGTTGTTTAGCATCCCCGGCAACAACTGATTCCAATTTCTGCGGGTGTCGTGTTTCCGTTATCTTGTAGGAATAGGATCGCATCCTGTGATGGGTATATAGAGCAGGGTTACACGAGAGATGGTTTAAGGGCACGTTGATGTTTGCTTAACCCTATTAGTCTATCTCAAGGATTACTGAACCAATAATAGGTATGTTTATACTTATTTAAATGCATTTCTCATGGCGATTCCAAATATGGTAATGAAATTCAATAAATTTGAAATTTTTGAAACATTTTGTGAAATTTTGGCATCTGCAGACGCCTGCCGCATGGAAAGTGATAATACTGTATGGAGTTCTTCCATTTCAGCCAGGGTGGAGTATTTCTCTCCTGGAAAAGCAAATGGACTATAATACATAACGAGCATGTTGGGAGAAGGGCTCCACATTATTTACCAGAAGTCAGGCAATGCTTACCCATTGGTTAACACCTATTATAACTCCTGGTTCGCATCATATCCATACAATCAGGAAATAGATTTTAAAGAAAGTTAGTTTATGGCTCACGTTTTATTTCATTTATCAGATTTCACTTTTTCAGTTTGTTGCGCAGTGCGCCGATTTCTTTTGAAATTTGCCTTTTTCACGCCTTGAAAGACAGGACTCAAATGTCCATTTTCCATAGGCATTTATTATTCCAGCGCCATTGACCAAAGAATTTGGCTCTTGATACGGCCACAAATAATTGATTCGTTTGCCTTCCTTCCAGTGAACAAATTTGGAAGGGTCGGCCGGTCAATTTTTTTGTTTGTTCCCTTGGTCATTTCCGGCCAGTTTGAGCAGATCATCCTTATGTTTATGTTTATGTTTATGTTCAAAAAAGAATGGATGTACTTTGGATGCAGTGTAACATCTAGAAACAAACATTTCCCCCAACATTGTGTATAAGCCTTAACCGGTACACATTTCTTTGCTGAATATACTATACATTTTAAACAAATAATGCCAATAAAACCTTCAGGAAATATGCATCCAACAGTCAGTGTAGCCTTAAAAGCCTGTGACGGGATATGCTTTAACTAGTTTGTCAGCTCCAGATAAAAGAGTTGTAAGTGCACAGTAATATGTAAGTAGTTATGCCTATTTGGTACTAAAGTGACAAATTGATATCAGTATAGGCTGTCGGTTGTAAAGACGTCGCTCTGTTTCAAGTCATGAGAACGTAAACTAACACCAGCAAGTATAGATCTGTATCAAAGAATCTGTATGATATACCTATACCTGCTATCATCACTTTGATTTTTACGATGGCTATTAATCTACTTTGCCATCCGTTGGGCAGTCTCAAATGCGATTATGCACGCAATGGGGTTAATTATCGTACACTTCTATATTACCTAGTGGAATCTGGATCACATTATTGGTTTCAACTTGGAAATTGACCCTAAACTCCTGATTCTTTTTAAGCTCCCTTCAGTGTTTAGTTTTAAAGCAGCAAAGACAAGTAGAGATTATAGTAAATTTTCAGACTGGCCAAGTCTGTCATTGTGACTTGTATTCAATCCCGGGTAGGAGGGTCAGTACCTTTTGCTTGAGACCTATTTTTGAATAATGCAGGAACCTTTACAAATTTAGTTCCAGTAAATAAAAAGCAGGTCAATATACATCAACAATGCTCTTTTACATGTTTCTCAATATGTGCCTGTTTTATAGGAATGTCCATGTGGGACACATACAACGGCGGTTTGCATAAAATAATGTTAGAATCGGTCTTGACCATAACCCGACCAGCATTTTTTTAAACAAAAACGAGGATTTCTGAGAATTGTTAACAGTGCTGGCCCCCATAGGCAAGCCACGTCTGTCAGCTCGAAGTTCGCACAGTATATAGCTCTGACTATATAGGCTTGGTCGATTACGTCATGGAAAACCTGTCATGCACGCGCTGGTATTTTGTGGCATCTGGTAGCGTTAGGGTTAACGTGAATGTAATAATCAAAATGCCATGCTATATAGAGGCGTCAGAACCAGTTTGAATGAAGGCAAGTGTCTGATTATATCTACGGGACAAACAGAAATGCTTCATTACTGTGGAAATGATAAGGCAAGGAGTCCAGTGGCACTGATTGCTGGACAGTGTGTCAACTGAAATTTGTCCCAAATCATGGCGCAAGTGCCCTCTAGGCAGTGACCCACTACAAAAATTAGCCCAGTCTTTGAGCCCATAAAAAATACATTGGTAGCCCAACTTTTTGAAGGCTGCGGCACCAGGTGGTTTTTTTGCCGCAATGCAGGCGTCAAAAGTAGTCCAATTCCACGGCCTATAGTTTGATCAGTTCCAAATTGGTAAAGCCTCATTACAACAGCGAATGAATACAGAAGGATGCGGCCGTGCTTGTAGGAAACAAGTGCACTGTGTATCATATGCGTGACGCGTGCGTGGAGCAAAAAACGGGGACGTGTGGCCATAATCCCGCGTGTAAGCTTGGATTATTTTTTGTGCGTGGAGAGATTTGGAACTGATTAAACTATAGCTGCAGTGTTGGCAATACTATTTCAGACCACCTTAAGAATTAAAAACAAGGAATACGCTATATATTTCTTGACTGAATTACATACAGCAATCCATGACAAAAAACACCAGAACCATAAATTGACTTAACAAGCTCTAAAATGTATCACATTGCTGAAAGTTTTAACACAGCCAAATGAAGCAGCATTGCCAACGTACCACGAACGGAACATTAAAGCAAAATGAAGGATGTAGCTACCGTACATAATACTGTGTTTTCATGTGTACTTGATGAAATCTGAACTGTCATAATTCCTGCCATTCATTTTGTGCGATGGTGTTGTTATTCAGTTACCATGGCAACTTAAAGTGAGGCCGATACTACTTGGATATTGTATCAGAGGGTTTTGTGTTGTGACTTGGGGTCTGTTTACTCATCATGTGCGCTGTTGATTGGAAACATACACAGATTTGAAATAGGGCATTCAGATTTTTAAGAACATTCATCGGTTGCAGCTTTTTGATAATGAATGCAAACGATTTGTGTCCTTTGCAAATAATAATTAGATATTGCATCCCCCACCAATATAGGTAGTAATATAAATTACCACCAATATAGGTAATTGAAGGAAAATACAGGACTACTTACCATGCTGCAAAATGCAGGGTTTCAACTCGGCTCATGTCTTTTGGAACCAATCGAATGTGGTGTTTCTTCCTTTTTTTCTTTTTCTTTTTTTGAAACTTTAACTTTCCCATAAAGAATTAACTTGAATCATGAGAGCATCATTTTAAACAGTCCATAAGAAATCTATATTGGAATGTCCTCTTCTGTGCTTACTTATTAAAAGTATTCTTGTATCCTTTTACACAAGATTGATGTAGGCTATCCTCTGGCACATTATTTTATATTAAGAGAAACTTTGTTTCCTTAATACTGGGTTAAATGGTTCTGAATTCCTTCCCAAAGCGGTTAGTTTGCTTTAATTTGGGTTGCGCCAACGGCACCAAATGGTGCATCGTATTGCATGTGGTCATGCTCATATTACAAAGCACATTTTATGTATGTTAATAAATAGTTTATATATCCTCGGATCATAGCCTAGATATGCTGTGATTTAATAATAATAATGGGACAAAATCCACTTTCATTGAGGGGGACAGTTTTAAAAGAGATCATCTCATAACCTCTTTTCATGATATTTGTATTGATCTTTTTGATTTGCTGATTAAGAACTTTAGACATTATGATTACAATTAGTTTGGTTTTCCTATAGTTTGATCAGTTCCAAATTGGCGAGAAATATCCAAATTGGCGAGAAATATCCAAATTGGCGAGAAATATTTGGTATTTATCTCTCCGCGCGCAAAAGTAATCCAAGCGTGGGCACGTAATTATGGCCACATGCATCCGGTTTTGGCGGCACATGTGTTTTGCGTATGGTGCGTTTGTTGCCTTCAGCGCGTCCTTCTGTATTCATTCGCTGTTGTATGAAGGTTTCACCAATTTTAAACTGATCAAACTCCCGGGGGGGGCCAGTCAAACATAATGTTGTACACATGCGTGACCAAAAAAACGCGTAAAAAGGGGTGTTTTTTCATTGTTGGACGCGTCACGCAAGTGACGCGTTAAGGGTATCAAAAACGCTGATTTTCAAGAAAAAAGGTGGCTTAAAATCCCGGCTTAAAATACAGGTCGAACGTGTTTAGGGTAACTTATTTTGTTCCCCGTTAAATAGACAAAACTTGTTTAGGGGTCATATTCTGGCAAGAACTTGTTTAGGGGTCAAAATTTGCAAGGAAAGCGCGCTAAAAACTTGTTTAGGGGGTAATTTTGCTTGCATGTGTACACCATTATGTTTGACTGCCCCCCCCCCCCCCCCCCCCCCCCCCCCCGGATCAAACTATAGACAAGTTCATATCAAAGCACTTGGTTGCAGAACTCTGGCAAGTATCTTCATCAGAGATCATCACAAGCTCTGATGATGACACTTGCTTGGGTTTCAAACGCTAAGTGCTCAGATAAAGACTTTGTGAGACAGATGAATTCCTAAAAAAATTGTTTACATGCTAATTTGAGTTCTGTGTCGCATGCACTATGATCTAGATGGAATAGAGCCTTATACATATTTTATGTTATGTTATGTTATTGACAGATATGAGTACATAACATGGCTTTTGGGAAGACTGTTCATATTGTATGTTATTTTAGATCAAGAAATTCTTACAATGATAATTTTGTAATATTTTCGACGATCAACATTTGCTTGCCCAATAACAGGAACTGCCTGTGCCCTGCCCTTTCAAGTTCCATCAGATTCAGGTACTTTTGCTTGGGTGTTGGGGTCTTAATGGGGATTAGTGTTAAGGCTTAACCGGGTTTAGGTTGGTCCAGGTACCAAGTACGGTGCCGTTTATGTGAGGTCTCCTGAGGGTTGGGATGTTTAAAGGTTACTCATTTATGAAAATATTCATTTGTTGTTTCACCTTCAAATAATAACTTTGAGCTGCTGATGAACAAGGATTTTCATAGCAAATAGATAAAACAATATATCCATGATTAATCTGGTGTTTCATTCATAGAGCTTGTTGAAACGTTTGCAACAGGTACAATGTTAATCCCTAAACTTACCCCCTAAGCAGACCAACCCTAACCAGCAATGCTGTGGGTTTTTTTGTGGAGAGGGGACATAGTGTGACTTTATTACCCAACAGACCGTCATGAACCCACCCAGATTCGACACTCCCAAACCATATGCACACATCCCTAACCAATGAGCTAAGCTCCCAAGGCTGCTCAGGGCAACAATTTCATACCCACATATCAGCAGCTCGGACGATGACGTCATCCAATCAATGCCATAGCATGCGTGTGGAGATAGTTTTTTTGGCCGTAGTGAATCATAGGTATCAGGAGACTTAGGGTTAAGCAAGCCTATTGTGACCCATGGAAGTGGGTTGCCCTGTACCCGGTTATGGTAGATATAACATGGTTAGAGTTTTAGTGACAGAATTAGAGTGGGTGTTGATGTTGTATGCGTTTTGAAAGATATCAAAACCTTTGTATTGAGAGATATTTCATAGGAAACATAGAAAATCTCATGTGGCTGTCTTGTATTATCACTGCTGTTCATCTGGATCTCCCCTACCGGCACACATGTTTCCTTACATTTTGTTGGCTACTCCGTGAAGATGAACTAGCTATTTTGATGGGTTGCATATATCCCCTCTTATATTATGTAGAGCACGTGTGGTCCAGTGGATCAGAAGCAAGTCTCACGATCATAGGTTTGTGAGTTCGAGCCCCACTGCGGTCAACGTGTTTGTATCCTTGGGCAAGGTACTTAGTCTCAATTGTCTCGTGGTTCGGAAAGTCACGTAAAGCCGGTGGTCCCGTGTATTCAGACGCTTCACCCTGAACACGTTAAATAGTCACAGACCTTATCGCTAAGAGTAGGGGATCATCCCGGGCCTGTTACTTGTGCATTTAAGGTAGTCACAGTCGTTGTACTGATAGGACCCTGCGCCATGATAGGCTGCAACCGTGGTTCTGACTATCCTAGGAATAAATTGTAAAAGCGCTTTGAGATGGATGTATGTAAAAAAGCGCTAAATAAATGCCGTGTATTATTATTATTATTGCTTCAAAGGGGGAGGAGGAGGAGGAGGGCCCTCATTGAAGATGTGGCAATATATGTAAGGAGAGCAGTGAAGGGTCTGGGGTCAGGTATGATTTGTAAGGTTGTATAGGTGGATCTTGACTTCATGATTGAACAAACCCTCTTTTGGTGCACTTTTCAATACTGTATGGTGACACGACCATACCCCTGGGAGTGCACTCTGCTACATGGTCTTCCTGCTTACACAAATTTAAAGGAAATTCATCGGGACAACAACAGACAGTGTCCTAAATATATTTCTTGGAAATAACTGTATTGCCTTTTTAAATTTATATAACATTTGCGGTTTATGTTTTGGAAATTGTATATTGATTGTGTCTGAAAGTTTTGTCAAATGTAGTGAGATTTTTAAATCTAACTACATTTGACATTTTTTGACAAGTTTTGTCAAATGTAGTGAGATTTTTTAAATCTAACTACATTTTACATTTTTTGACAAGTTTTGTCAAATGAATCTCACTACATTTTAACATTTTTAAGGATATTAAAATATCCTTAAAATGTAGAAAATGTGGCAGCTCATCTTCAGATAGCCTATGGTTACCCATTCTCTGAATTTTAAGGAATCTTGTACCAGCTACTAGAAGGGTTTAAACTCTTTTTAGGTTGTCCGTATGAGAGATCTTATGGCTGTATCTGTGTGTCAGTCAGTCGAGAGGTCTGTCTGTGTGTCTTGTCAGTCTGCCAAACATTTGGTATACACTTTTTGATTTTCCCATTTCTTTTTCATACAAAGCCCAACAACGACCTAACTTGCACAAAGTTGCAACATGGAAACCTTCATATGTCAATGAGGTCAAAGGTCACATGTCAAAGGTCATCTGAGGTCTTTATCCTTTACTCACCTTTACCTATGGTACTGAAATGTTGGTCGTATGTAGCCAATATATCAATCTTTCATTTAATGTCAATAGGTCCATTAAATCCGTATGTTGAGTAAGAAATTGAATTTTTTTACGATAACAAGATTGAATCCTCATTCCAACACATAACATAAGTTATCAAGGTGAATGAGTACTCTTCCAACATTGCTGCCATTGCAGACAATATTAATTAATTCCAGTTGAATAAGAGATTAGAAACTTTGACTATAACAAGATTGAATCCTCATTCCAGTCATACAAAGTATGACTTTGGCAGTGCATTAGGAATACTGTTGGTTGTATGGGGAGACAGTAAGTCTTCAAAAAGAGTTAAACCAAAGATGTATTTTGCAATCTTTTTTCGATTGATTCATACCTGTTCAAAAGGTGTATGTTCCGATCACTTTAACTTTCTTTTTGCCCATCAACATATTTTGAGATCAGAAGAAACCCCATATCTTTCTCATAATTTCTGTAAAATGTTTGGTGCAAAATATGTTCCATTTAGACATTGTAGGCCAAAATGCAATGAATTACTGCCAAAGGTGGTTAACCACCCGGCCAGTTTATGTACTACTTACTCTTTGGGAAAAATTTCATGTCACCTTGTCTTGTGCTTCTGAAATATAAACCATTGGAGTTATGCAACTCAAACTTTGGAATACAACTATTTTTAAGGATGACTCTTCATAGAATAGAAAACATCAAGTTGAAAATCGAGCCAGCAATCGATACACATAGATCATTTAAAGACATTGTAGTCAGCTATACTTACTTCTCTATTTGTAACCCAAACTGTTGCTGATGGTATCATAATTATCATACCCTGTTCCAAGCTAATAGGGGCCTGAAGTACTCATTTGGATACTTAAAATCAACTTCAAAACTTTGTACTGTCCTGGGATATCTACATATTCTCTAAGGCCAAACAGGGGATTTTTAAAAAAAAAAGTTTAAAAAAGTTCTCTGAAGTTTGGATTAGCCAAAACAAAAACAAAATCGCATACCTCATACCTATTTTCTAAAAAAAAAATTAAAAAAAAAAAAAAATCGCACAGCACTTAGCTTATTTGCAAAATGTTTCTGAGACAGGCTATCTTCTTTGTTTGGCCTAATTGAAATATATATATAGATATTTTCACTCTCACCATCTCCTGGTCATATTATTGAAACACATGTAGTATTTTTGATTTGAACCCAAGTCAAAATATGATTTTAAACACCGCAACAGCTAGCAAACTCTTACAGTTTAAGAGCTTTATTGGAGCTGTTTAATAAGGAGCAAACTATGAACCATGAAGGCGATACGGAACTACTTTATCTCTTAAGGAGTGACATTTGCTGACTAAGATCAAGGAGTGGTTTGTATAGATTTTGTTGTTAGGTGATAATAAGGCGACTGACAGGTCAGTGCCACGATTGGTCGCATTTTGCTAAACTGCTAGTTAACCAAATGGGTGCAGATGTCATGGCATGGTGGTTGAATTGACAGTAAACTTCCTTATAAAATGCTATGGTTAACACTGTAGACACATATGAAGCTAGATGTACTGATGCGGTGTTAATAACATTTTTCTCTCAATCTTAATGCAAATTTTAATCTTTTTTATGTCTCGAGTGTGTTGGGTGTCATTTATAGTGACATGTTTATGGGAATTTTGTAGTTGTTGGTGGGTGGTGTGTTTTTTTTTTTGGGGGGGGGGTGGTCTTTTTTAATGAATTAATCTAATCAACCCTATTTCCCTCCCCTAATTTAATTTCTAGTGTCATAGATATTTTTACAAAAAAAGACAATACAAATCAATAACTTACGAGAGTTTCTATCTAAAAATTGAAGAAGAATAAAATAGTACCCAAAGTAAATGAATAGAGGGCAGTCTTTGAGAAATATGACTGGACCTGCTTGAAACACTATCAAACTCAATATCATGGTCAATAACTGTGTTAAAACTATCGTTGCTTGTGTTGGATGATTGAAGAATTTCTACCATACTATTTTGAGAAATGTCTCCAAACAACAAGATGTTGCTAAAAGATGATACCTACAACTCAGTACAAGTTGCTACTTTGTTTGTCTTCTGTGTGCAATTATTTAGAGTCTGTAGAGGTATTTCACATACATAAATTAAGGCAGCATCAAGATCTTTTTGGCAAAGTAGTTCTGTCACAGGTCTTCTTAACCCTAACTCTACTATAACTCTACTACACCACACGGCAACTGTGCGGAAAAAAATGTTTTTATAACCTGGCGTGCAGGTCTTTGGGCCACAAAAACAGACCCAGGCTATATAACGTGTCGACTGACAACCGTGGTGTAGTGGCTAGGATCTGAGCCCTGGTGCTGATGGTCCGTGGTTCAAATCCGGGGGTGGGAGTCGGGGTGACCTTTCTGGTGAATTTTGGGGGTCGGAATGGAAAATCTGTTGTCATGTGGTGATCTAGAGTTAGGGTTAAGGTTAAACAAAAATGACAGATAGAAGATACAGAAGGATTAAGGGGGGGGGGGAACACTTCTAACAAACAATCAATACAAATTAAGACTGTATTCGTGAGCCCATGGTTTCAGCTTTATTCTGAATAGACATGTTGCTTCCTATTGCCATCAGACCAGTGGAGCATTTTGTCCGCTTTGTTTGCTTTCCGTGTAAACATGGTAAAGTCAAAAGTTAGTACTGGTACACAATCCAAAGTTACCCAGATTTGCACACATGTAACGTAAGTTATCAAGGTGAATGAGTGAGTACACATGCAACATTGGCGCCATTGCAGACCGAGTACACATGCAACATTGGCGCCATTGCAGACAATATTAACTAAGCACAACATTACAGGATATCAAAAACATGTTTTCAACATGAAGAAATATAATTGATTATTACGCTCCAAAAACATGAGCCATGTTTGATTCGTGTTCCGTTGAAACCACCAAAACGGGTTATAGCATGAGCTGCAAGCAGGCACCGTATAACGTGGCAACTGATAACAGATATAATACAGGTATATATAACAGGTAACATTCAAGTTGTGGTATAAGATGTCAACAAGGCACAACATAGAGGAAATCAAATCAAATGTTACTCCGCTGCACATTTCCACCGAGCTAATTTTACGGCGGGGCTATTTGGGGGTCAGCCAGAACCTTGAAGGAAAGTAGAGAAAAATGAACAGGTAATCATAACAAGTTATCGAAGCTAGTGTGACGAAAGTAGCATTATCGCTGATAAAAGTAACCAAATTTATATCGATTTCAGTGGGTCATACTCGCTAGTCATAAGGGTCGCTAGTCATAAGGCTCATTATTCATAATCTGCCCTAACCCTAACCCCTAACCCTACCTTATGACTAGCAGGTAGACCCCATTTCAATAGGACCATAAGTGACAAAAGTAGCCCTATTCATTTCTTAACAATTGGTGTCAATGGGAAAAAGTAGCCCGAAGTATTCTTATCCATTGGTTTCAATGAAACAATAAGTGACAAAAGCAGCCCAATGTATTTCTCAAACAATGGTGCCAATGGGATCCTATCTAAAAGTAGTAGCCCAATTTATTTCTTAGCCATTAGTGTCAATAGAAAGATATCAGACAAAAAGTAGCCCAATTCATTTCTTAGCCATTGGTGTCAATGGGCCCACGTCACATGAGGTTGAGCTCGCGTAAAGTACGCCTGCTCAACCTCACCCCAAAACGGCGCAATGGTTATCCGTTGTGCGCACTACGTCATCTCGACCTCAAGGCTCTGATTGGTTGGTGCTCAAACGTGAGAACTGAAAAACTCATGAGCTTTTCCACGCACCATCACGCCCCACTGCGTTGGTGGTTATGGCGCAGCGGGAGCACTGCGTTGGTGGATACGGCGCAGCGTGACGATCGTTAAAAAGGCTTCAGTTTAAATTTGACCAATCAGGTGCTTTGGTGTTGTTGGTTGGCAGTATTTTGTGAGTTCAAGCATGCGTGCGCAGCCTGATCGAAGTGCGCCAACGTATGTCGAACTGTGGCCAGGAGATTATGTGCCGTAGGTCCATAGAAAGATATCTGATAAAAGTAGCCCAATTTATTTCTTATCCATAGATTTCAACGCAAAATTGACACAAAAAAAAGCCCAAAGTGGAAAATTACGTAAGTTTGGTCGATGCCAGGATGCATTCTATAGATGGTGTGACCGGTGACGTAGTGCCCGGCAGTATGCGTGCGCACCTATAGGGAATGTGCTTTAATTCACACTTGATTGATCATTACTTACCATGCTTATGGTGTAATAGTGCAGTAGTCATGGTCTGCATCCCTAAGCACAGTGAGAGACCAGGTACTAAATCTGGTTGCCCTGCAGTATGCGTACGCACCATAAGGGCATGTGCTTTTAAAATTGGTGCTCAGTGATGTGTGTTTTGCTTTCGAATAGTATGTATGCAGTAGTCATGGACTAGTACCTCTAGCATGTCTTTAGACCAGGCGCTAATCAATTTGTAAACACTACTGATGTAAACAACGGTCACCTCATCTATAGTTTGATTAGTTCCAAATTGGCGAGAATTATTTGGTTTTTATCTCTCTGGGCGCAAAATCAATCCAAGCGTACACGGGCGATTATGGCCACACGCACACGGTTTGGTCCCACGCATGCGTCAGGCATATGATGCACAGGGCGCTTATTGTCTTCATGTGCATCCGCGTTCTTCTGTATTCAGTCACTGCTGTAATGAGGCTTCGCCAATTTGGAACTGATCGAACTATAATACTTTGTGCAGTAAGTTCAATGCCCATTGCCAATATTCTTATTCTAGATTTGCTTGTATGGGTACCTGCTACGATGGGTACATTTGCCTTTGTTTTAGAACTATCTGCTAACTTTGTGTTGATATGCAGCACAGAATACTCAGGGTTTCTATAGTAGCCCAAAGTAGCCCTTTGGGCTTCTTGATCCATGGTGTAGTAACACTGATGGAAGTTGTGTGATTGGGACAAAGTGACTCGTTTATGACACCTTTAAATAATGTTCTAATTCCTGATTATCCAAGATTGATATCAAATTGGGTATGACAATATTTAGCAATCAATTATTGAAAGATTAGGCGCCGGTCAATGATGCAGATCTCACTATAGTATTGACTGGATGTATGAAGTTGTGAATTAATATGAGTGATGTACAATTCTTACAAATGGAATTATAGCGTGATAAGATCTGAACGATGTCTGTAACTGATTAAATTCAGTAACATTTGGTTGCAGGTTGCATTATGAAATGTGGAAAAAATTATGGTAGAAATGCTATCTAAATGAGAGCGTGTGTGGTCTAGTGGATAAGACGCCGGTCTCACGATGCAAAGGTTGTGAGTTCGAGCCCCGCTAAGGCCAACATGTTTGTATCCTTGGGCAAGGTACTTAGTCTCAATTGCTTCGTCGACCCAAGCGATATTTGGGGAGCTGTTAGGATATCAAAATCTAAGTAGTGCTGATAGGCTTGTGCACTTGTCGACTGGTAGCCGCCTAAGTGTAGCGACCAAAGGATTCTGATATCTAAACTGGCAGCGATAATAATTGATTTAAAAAGCGCTTTGGGACTGTGCTTGCATTGTGGAAAGCGCTATATAAGAACGGTAATATTATTTATTATTATTATTATTATCTATCGAGTTCTAGAACCAATTTCTAGCAGTGTTGAATAATACAATCTGATGGTACTTGCCATTTTTTGTTCAATTTCATCATCAAGGCACACGGCATATTGCATTTCATCATAATCTTTTCAATCATTTTCTGATGCACGCCCCGGCGTTTGGTGCGTCTGGTTTTGATGGCCACATCCTTTTAGAGAGGAATTATTTTCAGGATGCCCTTGTTTGACTTGTTTGGTTGAGCTCATTTAAATCCTGATTCAATTAATTGTTTAAAACATGGGATTCTGACCGGATTCGAACCTACAACCTTTGCATCTATCCACATAACTCTTACCAATATAACTAAAGAGGCAGCTGCCAGAGGAGTGCAAGAATATAATCTATCGGTATTAAGTTTTCAAAAAATGTATTAAATGCTCTTAGTCTTACAAATGTCACTATATTAGAAGTTTCAGTGAACCGATTTAAACGATCTATACACCAGATTGTTTAGATGTAGATGCAAGTTTAACGCTTGAAAAAACATATAGACATAAAATCAGACAAAGTTAATCAAAAATTCTCTGGAAAAATTGAAACGGCTCTACTTTTCCGCTGGTGGGCAATTCTCTATGAAAATGTCCAGCGTTGAAGTTTAGTATTTTTAATATCCGATGCGTCAATATGCGCCAAGCTTTACGATTGGTGAATTCTTTAACTAAATGCAATTCCCGTCATTTTTTCAAAACCAATAGCAGCCTATGGCTTTTATATGTGGGCGAAGATTATAGTGCCATGAATAAATTACGTCACAACTCAATGCTTGACTTTAACATGTTTTACGGGATAAAACAACAAACAGAGGGCAATAGCTATATTGTCCAGAATTTCGCAACTAAGAGATGTGTGGTGCATCCACCATGTTACTGAAGGATGATATAGTGAACGCTAAAAATGCAATGCACCACATGGTTTGACCTACCGTGTCTGCTATAACACTTGTATGCGCAAATATGTGTGTTGTATTTTTTGGTTGAGTGTGAAATATTTACAATATAAAATTGCCTCGGATTTTGTATTTGGAGGCCACAGATGATTCTGTTGCCTCAATGGCACCCTGTTGCCTCACTAGTGGGCTTACAGGGTTGCTTTATGCACTTATCAATCACAACCCCCAGGTCCCCCCAGCTCCGGGTGACCCGGGACTAGTGGGGATTTGGGCCAGGACGTACAAATTGCCAATGTGACGTCCTCGATACAGTTGTGTACGGTCCCCGCAGGGCGGGGCACCATTTTGTTTTTGCCCTCACTACAGTCCCGACCCCCCTTTGCTGGGACAAAGTGTACGCCCCGGCTACAGTCTTGCCCCCCAACAGTCGGAATATAGTGTATACGCACCAGCTACAGTCATTTCCCATCTCATTTTTTCAGTGATGTACGTCCCCCGCTACGTCCCGTCTAGCGGGGGCACATTTTGTATGTACCCGGTACTCCCCCTCCTGCATAGCCTGGCAACGTTTTTTGTACTTCCCCGCTACAATCCTCCACATGGTCCCCGCCATGTCCCGGGTCCCCTGTACAAGTTCTTATGAAAGCCAACCATATCCGGGTACACCCCCCTCCTGCATAGCCGGGCAACGGTTTTTGTACTTCCCCGCTACAATCCTCCACATGGTCCCCGCCATGTCCCGGGTCCCCTGTACAAGTTCTTATGAAAGCCAACCATATGTATAAACTTATTTCTAGTTTCAAATGAAAGCTGAAGGCCTTGTATACTGTGGTTGTTGCGAACATGGTTTGGCTGGGGTTGCAATATTGATAAGTGCATTATGACAAGAAACTTAAGAAAATATATAAAGATAAGAAAATAAATGGATATGGAAATGACCAGCACAAAAGATAATGGTGATCTAATGCGATAATCTATCTGAAATATACATTCTCACGTTTAAACAATAAAATAATGATATCGTGTTTTATTCTTGGTCACTTTTAGACAGCTCGAGTTGACCAATCTGGACTCCTAATTTGGTTTGGGTGTCAAACCAGGAAAACAAACATTAGATAAAAAAGTCATAAAACAAACATTTTTATTAAAAACACCTTAGATGACATTTGACATGGTTTTATGACCACCTTGACATACTTTCTAAGGCATCCTGGATTTAGACTTTCAAAGTGTATAGATGTTGTCTCAAAAATGTTGTTAGTTTTGGAAGGTTTTTGCAAATTAATACGATGTTGGATATGGTATAAGAGCAAAATGCAAGGTGGAATAGTGAACAAAAAAAACACAAATAATGAGATTCAAAATACCATAACGTTCGAAAGCAATGAACAAAAATAAAATAGATTATCGAATTAAAAACCAGCTCCCCTGCTGCACCTCTCTTACAATCTGGAGATAGTATTGCAACTCCAGGTCCCAAATCAAATGAACACCTACAAAATTACTTTCTTTATTAATTTCTTTTTGCACGATTATTTTTAAATTTAATAAAACTTCCCAACTTCTGATCCCTCACCAAAGAAAGTTACAAATTAAAAAAAAAATTATAGCACTTTCACTTTAAGGCCTGGAAAGAAAACCTTTTCCCCTCCAATTAGCTAGCGTGCACATCCGAATTTATCCATCCCAAGATCAACTGGCTCACACTAACTTTGTTAAGGAGATGTCATACCTAGCCGATTTGGCTCGCCGGAGAACAAATTTAGCAGGGTTGTACTGTAACGGCAGGCGACGGTAGACATATTTGAACATGCTCAAAAATATCTGCGGTTGCCGGAGTGAGCAACAGGACTACAATGGCAGTACAACAGTATGGCTTTGTTAATGTCGGTAGAGCACCGGTAGCACCCCGTAATGGATCGGCTGCTCCGGTGGCCTCATACTGATACCGATGTGATACGGTAGTCCTGCCAATGTACTACCGTTCTTAGCGATGTGATACCGTTGCACCTCGTACTAGTACCAACCCCCGAAAATCGCCAAATTTGTGCTCCGGTATAGCTCCGGCAAGCCAAATCGGCTAGGTGTGACAGCGCCTTTACACATCACTAATTACATTGATCATAACACAAAGCCTATGGCATATCATAAATCAGAACAGGTATATTGGCACAGCTTGAACCAACTACCTATTAGGCTATATTAAAAAGAAATTGTTTGTCTCAAAGCTCCCGCGCGCGTTAGTTAATTAATGCGTGTTAGAAGAGAAAAAAGATCTTCTTTTTCTTTCTTTCTTTTTTTCCAAAGTTTCTACCATTTTTCAGATTTTCATTGATCACATGATTTTAAATACAAAAGGTCACTTTTACAAGGATTTCAATATTTTATATTTTAAAAAAAACCACCGCATTCCACATTAGGTTTTGAAAAACTGAAGAGCTTTGAGACAAAAGGTTTTTTTAATATAGCCTTACTAACATGCAGTACGTCACTGAATATTGTCTCAACAGTAATTTTTGCACAGGACACTCTGTATTAAGGGATATCATCTCAAAATCATCAATTGACCATTGCATGACAATATTCTTATCACCAATATCAGCCAGGAAGCGGCTGAATGAGCATTAAGGTGTTCAAGATTGGGAAATCAGTGACACTTTAAACTTGAGTAGAAAAACCTGGAGTCCAAATTAAATCTATGCATGAAACCGGGTATACAATTGTCAGTATTAAACAAACAATATTATTACTCAGTCAAAACATGTTTTTCTAATAGGATTTCAACCCTTGGCCTATAAGACCATAATTTCATTAACTGCTAATACAACATACACTTGTTTCCAGTTAAGTGTGGGGTGATATCTCCTAAAACATGCAAGGTACACAATATTTCCACAGCTCTCCTGTAATCTGGAAAAACCTAGTAAGTCTGTTAAATGCAAATTTGAGAAAACATGGAAAACTGTTTGGTTTCAGGACTTGGCAATATCATGTTTCATGCCCCGTAATGGTACATGCCAACGGAATGAGCTGTGAAATGTTATGGTGTTGATTCAGCATGACGTCACAAATGGTTAAGCCAAACATGATATTGCCCAGGACTTACTACTAGGTTTTTCCCCTTCAGTTTATCAAGTTAAAGTGTGTGAAACTCTTCCTTGTCAGCAGTTTTTCATATGGAATCTTGATAAACCTTGAAAAAGTCCAAATTAATATGGGTCTAACTCAATTTTCACAAAAATTTGACTTACTAGGATTTTCCAGATTACAGGAGATCTGTATAGAGGTTATCCATGTAGCCTACAAAGAGGAATCGCACCCAGCATATTCTACATTCAATTGAATCGGTGCAATTCATTGCATGAACCATGTTACCAAATTGGCCTTGTTATCATGAAAACAGATGTGTCTTCGTTCTGAAAATCTTAAACCCAGTTATTATTCCCGACAAGATGACAGCGAATTCGTTACATGGATAACCTATTGTCAATGTTTGGATTTGTTTGTTCTGATTAGGGCATGCTCATCGCCTGTGTTAGGTGTGCAAAATAATTCTGCAATCACAATAAGAAAATGTCATAGAAATAATTCCAAATAATTCCAAAATTGGAATTATTTCTTTGAAATGTTCTTATTATGTTTCCTTGGATTCTCTGATGAAACTATTCTCTATTCTGCATTCAGCAGGTACATCATCTTCAAACATTGGTGTGGAGTTAATATTCCTAGTTCACCTCAATGATGGTTTGCTCAGGGTCAGAAATTTGTCAAAGGTTGCAAGAATCCATTTAGATTCTTGCAAAGAATTGTGCGAGAATCTATGGATTTTCATCCAATCAAATATAGTGTGTTAGACAGATTCTACAAGAATCAACTTGGATTCTCGCAACTTAACTGGCGGGAATCTTTGGGAGAATTGATTCTCGGATTCTCCTCAAATTTCTGACCCTGCTTGCTCTATCCATAGGGGTAGGGAAATAATGCGATCACATATTTTCCCTACCCCTATATGTTATATTGAAGAGGTATTTTGCAAAAGGGCCTACATCCACTTTGGCTCTTATTGAGAAAAAGTCAAAAAACTGTTTCTAAATATTCAAGTTGAGCAATTGAAAAACTGAATGGATTATGAAAGAGGTACACTACATACTAATTGAAATTGATATAAATTTTAAATGTGCTAGTTTTAATTTTTTTTAAAATCATGTTTACATTTTTTGAAAATTTGGATGTAGGCCCTTTTGCAACAAAACTCGCCTTTTGCAACAAAACAACAACTTCAATGGCTGTTTACAATGAGATGTAGGTATTTTTGAAAAAAAATGACTTTATTTCCTTGAAACATATGATTGTGACCTATACATTTCAATATCAAACTTATTTATTTTCAATGATTAAAATAAATGATTTTTTGTGTGTGGTATTTTTTCTTTATGTACAAACAGATGGAGTATCCCGATATAATTCTGGATACAGGCCCTTTTGCAACAAAACAACAATTTCAATGGCTGTTTACAATGAGATGTAGGTCTTTTTGAAAAAAATGACTTTGTTCCCTTGAAACATATGATTTTTCCCTATACATTTCTATATCAAACTCATTTTTTGAAAAAATGCACCATAGCCCTTTTGCAAAATACCTCTTCATACGAGGGGCGTTCAATAAATACCTGCAACCATTGTTTTTCTCCACTCATGCGCGACGTATGCCAACTAGAATTAGGGTAATTTGAAATATAGGTCTTTATCTTTCCTCACATGCATGAATGAACAATATCGTTTGTGGGATTACGTAATGGCACATGCGTAAAATCAATACTCTCTGGACACTGCATGAAAAATAGCTGATCAGGGCGGAGAATATTTGCAAGCAATTTGATGCACAGTTACTTTTTTCAAAATATCTCAAGAACCGATGCATGGAATAAGTTGCCGTTTGAAACAGTGATAGACCAGTACTATGTGCTCAATATTACTTATTTTCAGATGCAAATTATGGAGAAAAAACACTTATTATGTAACATTAAAATGTCATCTTCTTGTCATAGCTTAACATAAATTCGTTAATGAATAAACAGTCAAGGTCAAGGTATCCAACCGCAAGATTTGGTTTAAACCTCTTGTTCCTCATTGTTACATGTTATAGATTTAAACGGGAGATTATCAAGGCAATATCTGAAACCGTTTTCTGCAGAGAAAATTGTAATACAATGAAGCTCTTTTTTACCCAATTTGAGTAAATTCACTATACTGACCATAACATTAAATTTAATTGTATTTTCAAATAAATGTTTACATTTTTAGCTTACTACAAGTAAGCTAAAGAGACTCGAAGCGAAAGGTCACGGTATAGGTCAAGGGGAAAGTGCGACTATGAAATATGGTTTTATCTTGGTCACACAAGTGGTATTTGTCGGGAAATGTACTTGAGATAGTGAAACAATATGATCGCATAAATATGTTATAAAATGGGCTTGATTGCCATTCGACAAAATAGGTAATTTTGCGTTATTTTCTTTATTGTCAAAATTGTATTGAAAATGCATGTGAAAACGCTATGATAGAAAGTTGATTAACAATGACACGCGTGTTCATGACGTACAAGCGTGATTGTCTTATTGTGATTGGTTTAACTACGAGAGATCATTATTATTCATGATACGAAATCAGCGGCAAAAATGGGTGGGGAGGTCGTTTTTCGTTAATTGATGTTAATCGCTTCTGTATATATTCTTCAAACTATATCTCCGATTTCAGCGGCCAAAATTAATGGAAAATAATGTTTTCAAAGGTTTTTCATCATGAGGTGCTGTTAAAAATTCGCGAAAAAGAGTAAAACTTGCAAATATTGCCTTGCCAAAATGCTGAATTTGCGTGCATTATCGTGCGTAATATTTTTTATTACCCCCACCAGTTTGGTATCGTCTGCCATTGATAAAACTTGTGGACGAATGACATAAACTCAATGGGTAAAACACTTCCGGGTTTGGAGCTCGGGTCTTCGGAGGAAAATTTGCGGGGTTTTGATTGGTCATTTGGCACTGCCGAATGAATCTTCGGAAAAACGATAGATGACCCAACTTCATCTTTTCTCGCTTCAAAATCGATCAAGTGGTTCAAAAGTTACGACGATGTGAAGAGTTCATCTTCAAATTTCCACCTGAAGATTTCGTCCGATAATGTAGCGAGTAGGTATGGTAGTAAATAATATTATATAGATTAATAATAATTAATAATATCGTAGACTTTAATTCATTTTCACCCGCAACTTTCATGATGAAATGTTCTTGTTCTGAGTACCCTATACTTTGTATTGACAGCTTGGACCATTACATGAGTGTGGCAGGCAACTCTGATGTCGTTTATGCACGTACGCCACTGCAGTGAGCATACAACATGCGGTTCATTTTCATTACGACATGATTTTGCCGTGAAATCGTGCACTTGGTAGAGGACTGATATGTATTTCACTTGAAAATGCAGTAGTTGTAATGTTTTGATGTATATAAATACTTGCTTAAAATCATCACTGAAACCAGACGATCGTCGCAATAATTTTTCTGTCGAACCGCCATCTTGTTTATAGTAACCGCCCACAACCTTCCCGATGCGCCCTATTTGGGCGCTTGTTCAAAGTTCGCCATTCATAAAATCATCGAAACCGTGCAATTAGACATGATGCGCCCAAAACAAATCTTTCTTTGCACATACGTTGGGCGTAAACTGGCTTAGGTTATTTTTAATTGCGATTGAGTTTTGTTATGATTCAATATTTTAGACAGAAATTATAATAAAATGCGTTGAGTTAATGAATTTCTTGGATAAGTTTCTTTAATTTACCATCCATACTGCATAATATAGGCACGTGCCTAATTAATTATTACTAGGCCGAAATTATAGCACTGCACTGGTCGTAAATGTAAACATTTTTTATTGGGAAAAGTAAAAATATTCCAATACAAATTAATTCGAACTTACTACTTCATGACTTACTTGTCCTTTTATTATGCCTTTAGTTTTGGTTCTAAATTTGTATTTATTATAGTGAAAACAAATAGTAATAGTTTTCATAATTTTTTGGGAGGGGGGTAGGGTTCTTTGTAATGACTTAATCCAAATTTCAAAATTGAATTTGCATACAAATTAAAATCTTAATTGTTTAGGTAGGTAGGGGAACTTTATGTTACGGAACTTGCTTTTATTACTTCTTTAAACGTTACATTACTTTACGTTACATTACGTTTAATACCCTACGTTACGTTACGTTACTTTACGTTATGTTACTTTACGTTAGTTTACCTTAGATTAATTTACTTTACGTTACGTTACGTTACTTTGCGTTACGTTACTTTACATTAGTTTACCTTAGGATAATTTACGTTACGTTACTTTACGTTACGTTACGTTACATTAGTTAACGTTACGTTACTTTAAGTTACGTTACTTTAGCCTAGGTTACTTTACGTTACGTTAGGTTACTTTGCGTTATGTTACATTACTTTACTTAGGCCTACACACACATCATTTCATTGGTGGGAGGGCACCAGTGGAGGCAAGCCTTCTGGCAGGGGATGCCGCCACCTAAATTACATCCCTGTGCTGGGATTTTTATAGGTAAATTGTATTTTTATCTCAATTTTTCTAATTGACTTTTCAAACTAATTATTTTATAATAATTATTAGGTTCCGATGAAGACATCGATGAGTCCATGGTTCCGGTGATTTAGCCTCTTTCTGAAGCAATACCTGGTATTCGTTCCTATATACCGCTCCCAGCCTCCCACCATCAAGAAGAAGAAGTCAATGTTTCCCTTTCTGGCCCATCAACATCAGTCTCACTGGATATGGCTTCAGAGTCATCAAATCAAGCTGGTATGTATTTGGTAGAATTTTATAACACAATCATTCATAATACTAAATAAATTATGTCCCATGAATTATATAAATACTACGGTAATAAGTTGGGGGATTGAATGTTGTTGGATTTTTATTAAATAAATTGTATTTCTATCTCAATTTTTCTAATTGACTTTTCAAACTGATTCTTTTAGGTTCCGATGAGGAGTCCATGGTTCCGGTGACTGAGCCTCTGTCTGAAGCAAGACCTCGTATTCCTTCCTCTTTACCGCTCCCACCATCAAGCTCAAGAAGATTGAAATTACAAAGTAACTAGAAGGACAGAGAATAAAACGAGCGATACAAAACTCCAAGAAGTACTTAGACGGATTCTTAGAGTCAACCCGATTATTGGTTGACAAGCGTGTACGCCACAAGTGCATAAATCCAGCAGGAATACCGCAGTGGTATAATGGGAAAATAATCTCACTTCAAGAGGCAACAATTGATGGTGATAAAACTATATTTACAATCAAATATGATGAAGAAGCCTTATCTTCTGACGAACCTATAACAGAAGAGTTTCCCATACTAAAGGATCTCCGCAAAAAGGATCTAATAATTGTCGATTAAATTTGAGCCCCTCTCAAATATTTCTGATCAATCAATTTGAGCGACTTTCCTGATCAATTTGGTTACAGAAAATTATCCGCATTCTGTACATGCAACAATTATATGCCAAATATGATGCTAATTGATCAATGCGTTTAGTTCTGAAGATGAAAATAATATCAATTTAAGCAATTTTCTTATTAAAATAGCTTAGAATTAATATGCGAATTATATCAATTTATTGAAAGGACTTATGTAGATTTGTGCCAAATTTGATTGATATTGGTAAATGCATTTTAATGAATTGTATTGATGAGTAAACTTTAAATATATTCTTGTTAAAATGGCTAATTAGTATGCAAATTAGATCAACAATTGAATTCATACACTATGTTTATAGAGATTTATTGAAAGGGCTTGTGTTGATAATTATGTGTGACAGATATGAGGCCAATTATTCAAAGCATTTGGATCTGATGATGAAAATAATTATATTAGCCATTTTCTTGTTGAAATAGCCAATTAATATGCAAATTTGATTAATTATTCAAGCCACATTCACATGTTATACCAATTTATTAAGGATGTAGATATTGCTATCCTAATTTTGTGGATATTGGTATATTCTCATTTTTAACGCAATCATTAATGCATCTTAACGTATTGATTAAAATCGTTAAAATGGCTAATTGATATGCAAATTAGATCAATTAATCAATTCATATACAGTTATTTATTTTATAGAGATTTATTGAAAGGGCTTGTTTTGATAATTATGTGTGCCAAATATGGGGCCAATTCATCAAAGCGTTTGGATCTGACGATGAAAATAATGATATTAGCCATTTTCTTGTTAATATAGCTAATTAATTATGCAAATTTGATTAAATATTCAAGTGACATGATTATTTTATAGCAATTTATTGAAAGGACTAATATGTAGATAATTATCTGTGCCAATTTTGATGGACATTGGTATGTATTTTAATCTATTGATGTATAATACTTCGTTTTAGTCATTTTCTCGTTAAAATGGCTAATTAATATGCAAATTAGATCAAATATTCAACTCATACATTATTTTATAGAGATTTATTGAAAGGGCTTGTGTTGATAATCATGTGTGCCAAATATGAGGCCCATTGATCGAAGCGTTTAGATCCGACAACAAAAATTATATCTTAAAACATTGTATCAGTAGGCTAAGTAAAATTCAATTATTTAAATATTTCTGGTCAAAATGCTTTTTGCCCCTTTGTTTACACAGTATTTTAAGTAATAATTTTGTACACGAAACACAACTTTTTAAATGGCCATACATTTTTAAAATAATTTTTAATTAATTATGCAAAAACAGGTTCTGATATTGAAATTAATCAACAGGAATTCATGATAAGACATTGTAATTTAAGTAATAATTCTGTACAAGAAACACCATTTTTTTCTTTTATGGCCATACATTTGTTAGTTAATTATTCAAAAACTGAAGCTCTGATATTGAAATTAAATAGGAAGTCATGATAAGACATTGTACCAAATTTTAAGTTGATATCATTTTTCTTTGATGTATTCTCGCTCTAGAATCAATGCAAAACCCTGCAACTATAATTAACACACAGTTTTGTGTGGCTTTTCAAATAATCCAAATAATTGATAGTATATACTGACTCATATCACCTGTACAGCATAAAACAAATATGCCACTATTATAGTATGTTCAGTCAAAGATGACACAATTACCTTTATTTTATGTAATCTCAACTGAAGCATATATAGAAGGGCAAATTTGCTTACACTGTGAATGCATAATATATATATACATGTATGTTTCATGTAAGGTATAATGTGGATTTGAGCTTTACATAATTTGTCATATGCTGGACAGATTAAAGTGGTTTATATATTATAGACATGTTTTATGAATCAGAATTGTAGTGAGCTTCTGCATCATTGATGCTCTCGTTTAACTCTGTGTATGTATTGAAGTTCACCACAGTTCTTGTTTTCTTAAATTCAATTCCTTATCTGTAACTCTTACGTTGGTTGCAGTGATTGTTTAACATTTCTGCTCATTATGAGCGCTTTCTGACCACCGTGCGTTCTACGCATGCGCAGATTTTTATTCCAAGTTCAACAGTTCTCGATGTATTTATTGATACCCTGTCATCTATACAATAATGAATCTTGCATTTACTGTGGTATTTCAGGAAATCCCAATTGTTTGCTATAACTATCATTTTCATTTCTTTGGATTTTCGGCATTTTGGGGCTCACTGTCAAAAGCCTAATGTTGACCAAGATAAGATGCAGTGTATTTCCAAAAGTTATCTTTGAGAGAACCTCTCCATTTAGGACCTCGTTAGACATGGTCTCTGGTTTCCCGATGCAAAATGTTAGACTTGCACACTTATCCGGAACAAAGTTCTGCTCATTTCAATACACGTGCTATCAAGCTAATTCAAAATTCCTGCCAAAGTGGCATGTTTTTCACTGTCCAAATATGGGTTATTTTATGCTATGCTGTTACGTAATTATGAATATTCAGTAAATCCAGATTGTGTTAAATGATAGATTAAAGTTCATACTTTATAATATACCCACTTAGATTTCACAGAATCACTCAGGTGTGGAGAACAACAATGGTTGCGGGAATTTATTGAATGCCCCTCGTATATGAACCTTTTGTGATGGCTTGCTCTATTCGTAGGGGTAGAGAAATAATGTGATCACAGATTTTCCCTACCCCTATGAAATAACGTGAACAGATTTTCCATACCCCTATCTATCACATTGTCTGTCAAGCTTGTTTTGTATTTCTTCAGTATAACCCTTACCCTTACATATACCACAAAATACCATGACCCAGCCTGTTTGTATCACCCAGCGTAGAAGTTTTTCGATGAAAAAATGGACATAGCCTATAATATACTGCACCAAGTAGCCTTGATACTTGCCCCGTATGCCGGAGGTTTTGTGGTTCAAATCTGGGGGGGGGGGGTCACGGTGATAATTTGGGTCACTTTTCGCCGCTCGAAAAAAAATCTGAAAAAGGTGGGAGGCTGCTGTGGAGTTGGATTAGAGTTATGGTTAGTTATTTGGTTACGCCAAGGGTTACAAAGGTTAATGTGAAGGGAAAAGTTGGCCAAACTGGAAGGGATAACAACATTGACGCTCTGCGTTTGTGATAATATGAATAGTTAACAGGTTCAAGGTTAGAATTACGAGTCTTTTGTTTTCCTAACATATAACTTGCCAATACCCAAGAGGAAACATGTGTGACTGTAAACAACTAAAATATACCTTGCTTAAATTTGGATGTCTTTCAATGTCGGATATGAATATAAAGGGCAATTCAAAACATAATGTCTGAAAGGGAAATCTAATATTTATGAATCAACGACATTAATGTTTTTAACTCATATCTAGAGTCTGTTTTGGTTTGATTTCTAAATGAGCACGCAGGCCCTTGGCCTTCAACTTAACTGTCTGGAGTTCATGAAGTCCGGGGGGACGTATGTAGTACTCATGTATAGACGGTTTACAGGTATATGCCGTCTAAATGGGTCACTGTTTTGCAAAACATCCCTAAACATTAGGTATGATTTGTGCACGGAAAACTCTAAACATGGGTACCAAATCGCAAAAAAACACCTAAACATGGGTCCCATAACACAAGAAACACCCAAACATGGGTCCCAAATCATGAAAACCCCTGTCAAATCAGCCATTTTTGTAGGTAAAACAACCCATAAAAGTTGGTTAGGATTTCAAGCCTCCAGCGGCACACCCCATCAAAAATACCCCCCCCCCCCCCCCCCACCTCCATACAGGCATAGAGTACAGTTGTGGGTATGGCTGCTGTGAATATCAATGTAAACCTTTACCATGCCATCAGCAAATAGCATCTTGTCTCTGTTGTTCACATCTTCCCCATGAAGTTGAAGTTTCAAGATCCAGCATAGCTAGCCACAAAAGTTAACAGATTTCTAGGACTGTAATGGTCATTTTGAAAGGGGAAACCAAAACAAAGCGACCCAACCTGAGTGGTCCATTTGCCCAGAACAGGGTGGTGTTATTTTGTGTAGCCTAATATAGCTTCAAAAACAAAAGCATAGGCAAGTCTAAAGCTTCATGGTCAGTATGACTTGAATTAACTTCAACAGTTATCATTTCTTTTTATTCAACCTATGAGTGATTTGACTAGGCTTGACTTTTTTTTGGGGGGGGGGGGGGCACACTGATAAATCAAGGATTTGACTTGACTGATATCTGTCTTTTTCCTGAAATTTATGGTCTATTGCACTTCCAACAGACAGTAACATCACCGCATTGTAGACTGACCGCAGTCCAACAAAATTGTGTATGCTTATTTGGAACACTAGCTTACACAACGCACACACCCCCAGACGGCAGACACATGTGTGTGTGTAAGTTTCGCCTGAAAATGTACATCACCAGTGAAATTTTCCGTAGTGACTTAGTCAGAGCACTTTATTATACAGGGTGAGTAAAAACCTGCAATAGTGGAATGAAGCCATCTTGTCTTCAAAACTGTAATGAGTTTCGTTGAATCGATGCAATTTATAACATGTGTGGGTGTGAACGTTTAGAATGTTTCTCTTTTCTGAAATAATACATTGTGTGTAAAATGTCAATTACAACATAAATGAATCTCTTGTTTTTAGAAATTGAATGAAGGTCATTATTTTGTGTTCCTACGTATGTTTTAAGGCGAGGAAACAAATACCCTGTTCTACGGGCCCGACCGACCCACTTTTTGCATTTTCAATATTTTGTATAGAGTTTTTCCGAAAATCTGGCGAAAAAGTTTTTTCACAAATTTTTAAAACGATTCCTGATTTTGGCAGATTTTGATGACATTTTAGGTTTAAAAAACAACAACGACCGACCGACCCTACTTGACAGGTCCGTCCGCCAGTAAAACAGGGTGTGTGTTTTTTGTCGCCTAATGGTGGTGTGATAGCATAAATGGATTCTCTGACTAATTTTCTTTCAAAAAATGTAAAATGTTTATATACATCACATTAACAGTTCAAAAGTTACAGCGCTTGATAAACTTCATGTAAAAAGGGTTAACACGCCCTTTACAATGCGTCATGGACAAAGATGTATATTAGGTGCCTCTGTTAAAAAGGTTCACACAGGACAAATGGTAAATGTAATTTACTTAATTTTTTCACACAAAGTATGTTTTTTGTTGATAAATTTCAACTAGGTTTTGAAAACAAGATGGCTTCTTTTCACTATCACATATTTTTTACTCACCCTGTAAACATACTTGCCCTGTGTTAGCAATGCAAGAAAAGCATAGAATGTTGTGTACATGTTGTTTAAGAATAAGAGATCTACTAATAGTATGACAATGAGGGCTTAGTGACAGAAGGCCATATCTCTAATAGCTGCCAGTTGTTATATATGGGGTTGTGCCTATGCTGAGCAATTGCTGTAAAGTGAATGTTGCTCAGAGCAGCTATTGCAGTTGAGATCATCTTGTTCAGATACAGAGTGATGTGAAAAAGGCACTATCTGTAATAGCTGCCATATGTTCTATACTGGTGATGCTATATCATGCAATCTTCTAAAATGCATTCGTAAACAACTAAGAGAGTTTAAGCAATCCCATTTGTTCTCAGAGAAATCGGCGACAATTAGATGAGACAATTGAACACGGGAAGGTGGGGCTTATGTTTAAACAGTGGATCCGACATTCACAATGCATGGTTTGCTCCATAACGCACACTTCTGCAGTGCATCTGTAGCACCTTTCCTGCGCTTATGCTGGCGCTGCGACGGATGCTTACGCATGGTGTACTCATCGCATGGGATTGGATGGAACGTTTGTGGGTTATTCGATCCTAGCAGGGGTAAAAGTGGTCAAATGTGGACAATAAAAAGTACTTATTTCTTTGATAAATGTCTAAAGTTTGATTGTTCGGCATCATTGTTCTCTTCAAATAATACTATCGTCCGCTTTTATGTCAGACAATATAACATGGGTACGGTCTTAAAACAATACCTTTATTCTCTAAACCTTACATATAGCAGCCATTATAAAATAAGGCGTTGTGGCTCCAAACCTTTGAACACTTTCTACTACTTGTGATTAGATCCGGGGAGCGCGCAGGTCTAGTGATGAGACTGTTCCCCCTTTAAAGGTTAGTCCCAGGAGTGGAAGTTAAATCATAAAGTTGCAAAAGTCTGCACAGTATTTCCTATTCAGTGACATAACAATCAATACGCTTGTCATTTTGGCAAACCCAGAATGACACTAACTTATTCGGATGAGGCATGCGCCATTCACATTTTACCTACAATTGTAATTTAATACTAGTCCTGGGTATATCGTCAGCCTGCTTCGATAATTGCCTAACTCGTTTTTTCTAGTTTTGAGAAAACCACAAAAATATGAAAGGTGAGTTAGGTAGTTATCGAAGCAGGCTGACGATATGTTGAATTGCACCATGAATAGTGCAGGTGAAATCCAACAGGAGCTGTTGGATAGAATTAGGTTGGAGATATACCTTTAAGTGAAATGTGGCTTGTTATAGGTCTAATACAGTTATAGTCGTCGTCAGAATACTTTGGTACTTTTTAAAACCGCCAACGCACGCGTCTAGTTAATGAGCGTGTGGGCGGGGACATTCATGGCCCATAGATACAGTCGCGGCCAATCGGATTACAGGGGCCGCGACGCGTTAAACTGCTCAAAGATAAAGCTGTTGTGACGCTGTTCTACAACGTGCTTCGGTGTTTACGCTGCACGCAGTTGTCACAGAAAAAGTGGCGAAATATTCTGACGACGACTATAATATTACCCATTTTAAACAGTTTACATAATTATTACAAACTGCCTAACTCACAAGGCTGACTTAGGCAGAATTGAAATTGTGCATTTACCAACACTTTTAATTGGTCAATGACTTAGGTATTATTACAGCGTAGGTATTATTACTGCATGTGCATAATGTGATGAAGTCATGATTTATGCAAAAAGCTAAATTTCACTGAAAAGTGAGTTAGGCAATTATCGAAGCAGTCTGACGATATATTTCTAGGACTTTGGAAAGTTGCAGGCGGGCCTGGAAGCACCCAAAAGAATCTGTTCAACTGGCAGGTTACAATTTAAAAACCTTTTGTGCAAGTTCTGAATATATGGTTTGTGGAATTTGTGATAGGCAGGTAATTTTTTT
This sequence comes from Ophiura sarsii, assembly GCA_035610835.1. Lineage (NCBI taxonomy): Eukaryota > Metazoa > Echinodermata > Ophiuroidea > Amphilepidida > Ophiuridae > Ophiura > Ophiura sarsii. The sequence goes on from CM069456.1 coordinate 25,302,295, forward strand.
ACCTGTGTGACTAGCTCAGTAAAGGAAATCTTATTTTCCGGTTTGCTTAACGATGTAAGATGCATGGGAATGTATCAAGTGGCGGTACAGATGCAGCGACACAAATGAGCAGTAAAGTGGGACAACTCCCTAGTAGCTCCTAAGAAAGGGGAAAGTTTGTATTTTTCTTCTAGACCTTTAATCCATCGCTGCAGTGCAAGGCACCTTTCCTTAGAAACTCCAGCCAAATCCTGACACCAGCAGGGAGCTTTACTAAAGACAATACTTCATATCCTCTCCTCCTCAAAGTACCTTGCAAACCATATAAGCCTTCTTATAAATCTCAGGGTGGAAGATTTTCATAAAGATTTACATGACATTAATTTCCCACCATTTTACTGAAACTATTGCACAACCACCTATCCTTCTTCGCACATGCCCCTTGCCCCTTGCCCAATAATCTGCCGTTTTATGTGCATCTAATCCCTGTTGACATTCTCAGCAAGTTTTCCCTATTATATGTCCTTTTCTGACAGTATTATTCTCATTTGTTGAATCCCAACTTTAAGTCCCTACCATCTGTAAGTCCCTACCATCTGTAACAGGAGTAAACCCTTGGAAAGAAATATTCTATTAGTCTTGTGATGAATAAATAAGTGGTCTAAACATGGACAACATATTTAGAATCTTCACTGACTTTTAATAAAGTACACTGAAATCAATCCTGCTAGCTTAGGAGAAAAATAATTGTTGCTGTGCCCTCAGCGACCATCCTTATAATTTAAAAAAATTAGGGTCACTTTTTTTTAAATCTAAATTTTAACAAAATTGTCAAAATATTACTATTTTCTGCTTGAGTAAATAGTTTTTACACTATTATTATCACTCTAGAAACATTAGTAAAATTGACATAAAATTATACCAATTTTGTGTTGATATGAACCCCGGCAGCCACGGTCTGTCAGAAATATTTTACAGCAATTAAAAAAACAAAAAAATGACTTTACCTAAAAATGTTTGGCACTTGAGGGCTACACAACAATTCTTTCTCCCCCCCCCCCCAACCCTAGGTTTTCGAGTCAATGCACTCCAACCTCTCCATATAGCAGTCATTACCCTCCAGTCTATACAAGACTACAAGACACAGAGATTAAGATGGATTTCAGCATAATACACAGTGGAAATGCTAACATTTGATGTCTCAAACAAAAACAAAACTGAAATAATCATGAAATAATCAATCAGTGCGTATCACAAACAAAAACCCTTCGTGATTACAGCTATCAAAATAGAATGTCAAAGTGATAGCACGCGATGTTCGGATTGATGTACTATAAATTAGCATTGTGTTGTTATACGATGGGAGTGGATGATAGGGATAGTGTATTGTTGAATCAGAAAGCGCCCTATTGTAACACCTGGTAGAATGGGCGTATGTTGTAACCAATGACGTGATGATATAAGAACATTGGTTTTCATCATACCAATCCATGTTGAGAATGTGTTACTGTAAATCCTCTACATTTCGCGAGGGATTTAATTTCGCAAATTTTGCGAGGGATGTGGATTAGCGAAATTGAATACATAGAAACTGACTATTTTGCATTGAAAGTGACAGCAAAATATCCAGATTCGCGAAATTAAATGCCCGCTAAAATAGCAGCAATTTAAATTCGCGAAATAAAAAAAATTAGCCGCAAAATTGAAGTGTTTCACAGTATGTTAGATATCATACTTAAATTTAACAGTTTCATGCTCAACTGGGCACTCTATAAAACTTGGTGGGCATTTCCCTTGAAAATACAGTCAAAATAGATTCATGAGTTCATGAAAGTCTTTCCTGATAGTTAGTCAAACTTCAATTTAATAGTGAAAAAGATATGTGTACAAATTTGAAAAAGATCACATAATATTGCTTTAAAGGTTTGGGTTCAGTGGGAGGATGACAGTAATATGTTGTTACCATGATATCTGTATTCCTTGCACAGTTACACCCAGAATATGAACTTTTTAATCTTGTCCTGATCATGTGAGGGTGTTGGCCCCATTTATAATGAGCTAGAGTCTTAACATTCTAGGTTTTGTATTGAGCAGGTGATCAAAGCAGTCTGATTCCATCTGATATAACTTGTCAATTTCTTACAGTTGATGTTCTCTAGTAGAATGAAGATGATATTATCATAGGTCAATCAATGTGTAACTGTTGTTTTGAGAGAAAGTAGACAAATCAATGCACACACGCTGATGTTGATGTGGGAATAATGGCACGACCCACCCAGTATCCTATTTCCATATCATAAAGGGAATTTTAAATGCGTTTTCCGGCGATTTTTGAATGGTTTTAGATTTACATCCGGGTCTAAGTGGATTTTGTTTTTAGACCACATTAGACCACTTTGCTGAATCATCGTTGTGACGACCACTTATGTGGGAATGCAACTTTTAAGTGGGTCCCGGTCCGGACTAGTCCTGACCGGGACATCTTCTACTTATGTGGGAACACGGCCTAAGACTATGAATTTAATTGAGTATACCAGTTCTGATATTAAAAAAATAATATAAATCTACCGTCTTAACTTTAATTTATTTTATACTGTTGTATTTTGCAGAAAGAACATAGAGAAGCGAGCCCTGTTTGATCACTTAGACGCTGTATACCTAGCTATTGATGAAATCATTGATGGAGGGTAAGTATTGATAGTCAAGGTGCAATTTGCAACCGGTAGGCCACTCATGCAAAAAGGTTGGAAACATCCATGTGAATGTACTCTTAAACCAAACTTATCGCAGATTTACAACAAAGAATAAAGTGACCCTACCTACATTAGACCGATGGCCTACAGCATTGAAAGCAACGCATGTTTTTTATCAATCAATCCCACAGCAGGGAAAATTTTGTGTCGGGCAGGTGTGCAAAAGTACCCAACCGACTGGTGGGTAAAAAATTCAAACTCACAGTGTAATTGAGTCACACTGGCTAGTGGAATTTCTGTCGGGCAGGTATTTCTGTGATTTACCTACCCGACCGGCTGGTTGAAAGAAACAACTCTGAAGTTCCAGCTCTAGTAGTAATGCCAGGCACCAAAAGTATGCATACTCCAATTTCGACATTTGAATTTCTATGTTACTATCATCAGCCTTGTGATAAATGTACCATGCCTGGAAACTAATTTCAGGTGCCATCTGCTCGAAATCAGTGTCACATATCAATGTATAATTTGGACTTGTTAAAGGCGCCAAACAGCTCCAGTTGCCTTTCTAAAATCACCCTTGCACCCCACGCCCTGCAACTGTGAAGAAAGCATAGGCCTGAAGTGCAATACAAATGAAATAGGCACTACATAATATCCTTAGATTATGAGGTGTGGATGGGCTTTGGTGTTTAAGTGCTATACATTATATAGGCACCATACGCCCCGATTTATGGGCCTAAAGTATCATTGAACGCTACAGTGCAAGGAGAGATAAAGATCTCTTTCGTTTTATTTTTAAGGGATAGGAGTTTCTGAAAATCCTCCCAGATTTGTATAGACTTGTGATGTAAACAAATCTGTCATTAGAGGCTGAAACAAAGTCTTCTGAATAAAACTTGTGAATGGATACACAACTGTGTACAAATCCATACAAATTAAAAGCTTGTATTTTGTGAAGGAGAGGAATTAGTATTAGAATTATTTGAGAGTTGATATTTCCTTTTCATGTTCCCTGATCACAATGGGCTGATAGGATATATGTGTGGGATATATGTGTACTATCGTGGCTAAAGGGTACAGTTGTCTCTCGGAGAAAGGTTGAGATCTTAATACAAATAAAAGGAACTTTTTGAATGCTTCAAAATGAAACCTTTGGGTAAGATTCAATACTGCTTTCTGATTTTGTGAAGAAAAATTAAGGTAAAATTGTCGTTATTTTCATTGTTTCTCCTAATTCCATCGATATCTCAAAATACATTTTACTGGCAACTGCACCCTTTTGCCGCAACAGTACACACAAGGAGAGTATATAATGGGAGGGGAAATTCAAATCGCAAAACAAGAGCCTCCCATATATGGGCATATGGGCGTGGGTACGCGCGATGTGACTTGTAAAAGGAGGGCGTTATCTTGACAACGCCATGGTTGACAGCATGGAAGTCTTTATAAGGCACATGAGACGCACATGAGACGCGCGATGTGACTCGCAAATCGAGGGCTCTATCACACTAGAGGCTTCAATCTCAGCAATGGGAAACTGTGTACAGTGGCACCGGCCTGGTACACATAGCAACATAGGGAAACTCTTCAACTAAATAATTTAGAAATCAAGTCAAAGAAACATGGCACCAAAACAATAAATGGCTGGTAGAATAAGATTCCAGACCAGATTTTGAAGCATTTTGATCAAACTATGACTTGATGAATTAAAATATATAATTTAGTTAACCCCTGTTTGTTCATGCAATACAACAGAACTCACTGATGGTTTGAATGTGTTAAAAACTCAAACCGGTGTTATTATTTGTATTGCTTGAACTTCAGGTGATAAGAATGTATCACTAGTAAACCTCACACCATTATACTACTTAATTATGTTAATGCAATGTCACGCACCAACCCCGTATAGCAAAAGTTTCGTAGTCTGGCCCAATCGCTTCAAAAGAGAGATGAGCGGTCTGTTCATGCGAGCACAGGGTTGCCTCACCTGGTCACCCTTAAGGTGCGTTCATACTCGCGTTGTTGCGTATCGGTCGACGTCGACGGACAAAAGTTGGCATTGCTTCAACACGCGCACCGATATCCGTCGACGTCGGGCGATGCGCAACGACAGGAGTATGAATGCACCTTTAACAAGATTGCATAAATGTAAAATAAACCTTTTTTTTGTTCTTCTTATTTGATGTATTTTTCTTTGATAGAATCATCCTTGAATCTGATTCCAATGCTGTAGTCCAAAGGGTTGCATTACGAGGCGATGACGTTCCTATATCAGAACAGACAGTAGCACAGGTTTGTATAGGCATGCACTCTATGTGGGTCCTTGTTGATTCACAATCAAGTCTTTTTTGCTTTCTCAAGACAGTTCTGTCAGTGTAATATTTGCCTGCTCAGTCAAATTCCAACATTCATTTCAGACACTGGAGTTTGAATACATATGGGCAGATGGAATGAAAATGTCAATGTACTGTAAAACACAATGGGCCGTATTCTCGTACTAAACACGGTTTTAGCTTAAAATCGTGTCTAACTAAACGCGTGTTTAACTAAAACGCGTGTTTATCTTTTAAACAACGTGTTTAACTAAACACGGTTTTAAACTCGGCGAATCTCGTTCCCAGGGTCGTTGTGCGTTACTGTATAGTATGTATACAGGTATTTATTGTTGTTGTGGCCCTAATAGGTTACAATAGATATCGAATGAATACCTCAAACGCACGTGTATTTTTAATACTACACAATATGCTCGGCAGCTTACAGCGGGCACGGTTGAGTAATCATTCAAGGCATACAGTTCGTGTATTTGTTTAGTTAAACGCGCCTTAAACTACCCCATACCCATGTTTAAAGTTAGACACTTTTCAGTGAGTTAGACGCGTGTTTAAGTAAAACAAATGTACGAGAATCGCGTTTAGTTAAACGCTGTGTCTAAAGTCAAAGTTAGACGCGTGTTTAGCTTAAAACCGTGTTTAACTACGTACGAGAATACGGGCCTATAATTTCACAGATACTTTATTTTGTAAATTTAAAATGTCTGCTCTTTTAGCGGGTATTTAATTTTGTGAATCTGGAAATGTCACTGTTAGTTTCAATGCAAAATTGTCAGTTTTGCGGATATTTAATTTTGCAATTAAATCCCTTGCAAAATTAAGTGGTTTTACAGTATGTGGTATTAATGCATTCCTTTGACATTAATCTTAAGAAAGCAAAATATGTTAACTATAGGTAAATTAATAATTGAACGAACACAACTAAGCAGCGTATCGCGTACATTGCGTGAAGCGCGCACAACCATTCGCGTGATAATTTCGGGGGCGGTTAATCTTTGTACTGCGTTCGTGATGTTCGTTCAATTATTAATTTACCTATAACATGTTATACCCATCGTTGAAAGTGTACTTTTCAGTCCTTGGTATGTATCATATATATGGTTAAAATGTATGGTTTAAATGAGACACATACCATGTAATTGATGCATACCTCGTATCTGAAGTGCACTTTATCCTACCTAGCCACAACCAATGGCCTACTTTGAATCCAATTCCATGCCAATGACAAAATGTGATTGGTGCAAAGTATGTCATATTTGGTATGTCAATGCTTGAATCTAAAATATAATCATACAGTTTACAGTTTTGTTTGTCTTTATAGTTTGGTAGTTTTGTAAATATACACCTGACAAAAGTATCAATCCGCTGGGTTGTTGTTGCATAGCGCAAAATCTTCCCAGGACTTTTGCCACTATGATATTGTGTTTGCGTAATAAATTTGTCCACCGAATGTTACGCATGACGAATGCCTCACTTAACTTGTGACATATCTAACCAAATGTTTACATAATCTTTCGCCAATACTTGTCAGAGGTGTTCAAGCTAAGCTACATGTTCTTGAATGACATTAAATTCAAAATCGTCCTCGTATCGCAAATTATATCAAAAACATACCTACATTGCGATTGAAGTGTGTTAGGCTAAATTAAATTAATTGTTTGTCTCAAAGCTCCTCTCCTGTTGTAAAACTAATGCGGAATGCGGGTTTTTTCAAGTTCTTTTTTTTTTTTAAATATAAAATATTGAAATCCTTGTAAAAGTGAACTTTTGTATTTAAGATGATGTGATCAATGAAAATCTGAAAAATCTGTGAAATTTTGGGATTTTCTTTTTTTTTGAAGAAAAAAAAAGAAGAAAAAAAAGAAGAAGTTTTTTCAGATTTTTGTTTTTCTAATGCGCATCAATAAACTAACACGCATGGGAGCTTTGAGACAAAATTAATTTAATTTGGCCTTACAAAAGTAGCCCTAAAATTGCACTCTGTGAAAAAGGGAATTGCACCACAACTTTCAAAGTTGCGTGGAATGTTACACCTCACTCGGGGATAAAACAACAAATTTGAGGGCTGATTACACACATGGCATACGTGTTAGGTAACATGTGAGAATCACCCATTAGATCATATTTTCTTCAACAGGGCTGTGGCTTATTTTGACATGTGACTTGGCTCGTCATTTAACTCAATGACACCCCCTGAAATAAAATAATTCATTAAATGCGCCATATACATTGAATTCACTTAAAATGATACTGGCAAATGACTTGTTTTGACCTGCATTTGAGAGGTACTTGTCATCTCTATAAGCAAATCACCCAGTGATGAGATTCTTATTGTCAGGTGTATATTATGATAGGAACAACAATTTATATTTTTCTATATACTATATGCATGCTTATGATATCCACATTTCCAAAACTGATTCGAATTCTATGTTGTCCGTATTTTGATGAGACAGGTAAACCTTTTATTGAACATATCTTGTAAAGACAAAAAAAGGAATCAGAGCATCCAAAATGTTACATAACTTCATACTTCAGATCAGATAATTGTCCTTTTTGATTTTTTTTCCTTCAAAAATAAAACTAGGACAATTGGGAGGGATGGGGGGGGGGGGGGTTATCCCGGATGTCACTGTACCGAGGGAGACTAAAAAACTGCATGAGGAACTCAATAGAATCTCTAGTCATACTAACAAATTGTCTCAATGGGGGGTATAGGTTGCAATTTTCCCCACAAACAATTCAGTCATGGACCTCAGTAGTAGGTTGAAATACCATAGATAGCCACAACAGCCTGACATCTAGCTAGTAAGGAGGAGGTGTTGGGCCATTATAACTGGGTATTTGCTACCCGTTACTGAGGTTCCTGACTGGAGGCATGATAAGATCATTTGGACAAAGTGTACTTTAGCTCCCAGATACTGGTATACCAGTATCATTCAATCCAATTTTATATCAATACTGGAACATAAAAGCTGCTAGTATCGGTCGGTACTGGTACGATTTTACTGTTCCAGTATCAGTCGATACTGGAATACCAAAATGTGTTCTTACTGGAACACCAAATTGTGTTCCAGTATGGGCGATATGGTTCCAGTATCGCCCTATACTGGTACGTTTTATATGTGCCAGTATAGGCCGATACTGGAACACTGATGATGAACCAGTATTGAACGATACTGGGTGTTCCAGTATCGGACGATACTAGTACAGTCCAGAATCTGGGTCCTAAAGTACACTTTTTTCCAATAATTTTCCTTACAAAGCATGAGATCCTACTTTTTTGTACAAAATGTCAACAATTTAACTTATGTGTAGCCAAGTTTTGGTGTTTTTGCTCAATTTTCACAGATATTTTCTGGGGTTTTCACACAAGTCCCCTGATTTTTGATCTATGAAATTAATTCCTGTGTCTGAGGCAGGTGTTGGATCATTGAAATTTAATTGGCAATATTTCTTATGAATTCTTTTTTACTGAAAGAGAGTTGGTTATGATGATGACAAAGATAGCGGTATTCAGAACATAATTGCTTACATTGCCCTCATTGCATGGCCCTTAAAGGGGCACTGAGATTCATATTTTTCCAAATTTCAGTTTTCTCAGCAATCTCTCAGTGCCTCTTCAACTAATATGATTTTAATTTGGTATTGTGTAGATTAATGTTACTATTATTTTTTGTTTTATTTGTTTTGCTTGTCAAAATATCTCCCACCATCACCTTTGTTTCACCTATTTTATGCTTGTTGTAGTCCATCTCAAACAAGCTGCAAGTAAGTGGCCTAAACCATTCCATTTCGTATGATAGGGGTGTTATATCTGCAATGGTTGTGGCTGTTATTATTCTCACTCTTTTCCCACAGTTGTAGAGGAATTATAGAATATGTGTTTGGATTTCTAGTCACATTGTATCACTTCAGCTAAGATTTCTCCGCATCTTGATTTGCTTGCCACAGTTATTTATTTAATTTATTTATTTATTGGTTGTTTGATTGATTGATTGATTGGTTGTTTGGTTGGTTGGTTGGTTGATTGATTGATTGATCGAGTCAGTCGGTGGTTGGTCGGTCGGTCGATCGATCGATCGATTGATTGATTGACCATTCGATTGATTGATTGATTGATTGACTGATCGATTGGTTGGTTGGTTGATCGATTGATTGATTGATCGATCGAGTCGGTTGGTGGTCGGTCGATCGATCGATTGATTGGTTGACCATTCGATTGATTGATTGATTGATTGATTTGATTGATTGATCATCTCCCATCGATCAATTGATTGATTAAGGAATTAATTGATTGATCGATTGATCTATCTAGTATTTATATTTTCAAGGGTTGGCACGCTTCTCTTCTTATAAGTTACATCATATCACTTTGATTTAACTTCACTTTATATTTGAGGTTAAAAGCATGGGAGTGAATGTTCTTTTCCTCTTGAATTAATTTCAAATGAATTCTTTCAATTGTCAATTGTCAATTGATTAAAATATTTTCTGAAATAAGATGATACGATTTTCACAATGTATTGTGAGAGAATTGGTGTTGATTTTGAACCATCTCTTTGGAAAGACATCCATCTGTTTTTGGTTCAGACAAGTACAGGATGGGATCAAAGAAGATTTTAAGGATATCCCACAATGCATTGCAGGAGCACCAGCAGACTAAGGCTTTTTTCTCATGATGCATTTGTGGAGCTCTTTAAGTTTAAGAAATAAGAAAAAGGAACACTGATAACTAGTTTATTTATTTATGTAAACTAGAATCTAAGAGCTCCAATGATGAATGCGCTATGAAGCCATGATTGTGTGCATCTTTCTATGGGAACCGAGACGAATAAGAGACCAGATTAAGGGCATTTTGCAATAATGCAATGCATTGTGGTGGTGTCTTAAAAATCTTCTTTAGGAGGGGATATAATATCTATCAGTATGTAGAAACTAATGTCATATTGACAGAAACATGATTAAGTCATTTGAAATTAAATTAAATATGCCATAGTATTTTCCTGAAAGCCAATTATAGTGACAGTACCATCATGACACTCACCGGTTGGAACTGATAAATACCCTGTTAGTAAAGGGGCCATTATTGTCATGTTGATAGTAATGTAATAATAGTCACATTTACTTTTAGTAACTTGGAAATTGATCTAATTACGGTAAATCATATCTGGTTGAAGTCACTTGCTAAATGGCCTGCTATGACCTATTGAAACTAAACTTGGGATGTGCGTAACAATGTTGGAATTATTTAAGCGATTAATGAATAGCTTTCATTGCAATGAATGTGAAGATTGCTGAATAAGATAACAAAGGACACACTCAGGGCAAACCGATGTGTGTATTTTGTATGGACGAACCAGGGGGTGGGGCGTCAGTGAACGTAACGGGTGGGTTAGACTGGATCCACATGTCTTCCCTATTTAACACACGGCCCCTACGAGTGTGCTCAATAACTACCTGTAGAAAGAAAAAATATATATTTCTAGGATATTTAAAGTATGCCTTATCTAGAGGCTTGCGTGTGCTCTGCTTGTTAAAGGGATTCTATGTACAAGCTCTGGTTGCACGTTTGCCAGCCATTTTACCAGGGTACCTCTGAAACACACTCTGATTTTTGACAGACAAATACTTATCATTGTCCAGGTGTCTTCTAAGATATCAAATTGCTCATCACTACAACTCACCAATGACAGGGCGTGTCATTGAGCACATCTATCAGTCCTGCGGTTTGGTGGATCATTCAAGGATAGCGTGTGAATGGAATGAAGACTTGCGCACAAAAGGGCAGTTGACACGTAGCTTTGATTTGGTTTGTTTGCCATGTATTTCTGGTCTGTCCGAGCATCCTCAGATTATGTTTAGGGTTAGGCATAACCCAACACACCCTTTAAGAACCTATCGACCATACTTGTTTTATTTGATTCTATCACAAACACTTTTAATTGACCGTGATTTTTCTGTACTTCCACTTTTTGCGGTTAAAACTTTGTTATACAGTAGGATGTTTTTTTAAAGACAGTAGTCTGGTCTTGGAACAAGGTGCCTCCTGGCTTCAAATACTGACAAAAATAAACCTTGTCCTTGGTAAAGGTCCTGTGGAACTGACATGATTGAAACAAGCTATTATTGGTATAGTTTCTCAACAGTTACCAAATTTGATTATAATTTGAGACCACATCACACTCCCCACCCAATATTTCAAGAACAAGGTACTCCTTGATTCATAAATCATAGTGTGACACTAATCTTCAAAATAAATTTGAATCAAAATTTTGACCATTAGTCATTAGTTGATTAGTAGGATGAAAAATGTATCCCATTTTTATCCTGTTTAACGTACTGGAAAATGACAGTTTAAAATCGCGTGATTAGCAATGACTTTTAATCAAAATAGCTTTCAGCACATATCACTCATGACATCTTTGCTGACAGAATTTTATCTTGAAATGTTTATACGCTTCTTGGATTACAGTTGAGTGTCAGATGATTAGTGAGCATATTGCATCGATGCAAATCCAACCAATCACAAGACCTGAAATTAAACATTCAAAGAGTTGAATTATGTTGAAAAGATGAAAGATACACCTGTCGTGATTGGTGGAGAGCAAAAGTTTTATAGCTATATGCGTCCAATCCCAAATCCCAAGTAAAAACATTCAATAGTTTTATATTATGTCCACAGGTTAAAAGATGATTGCTACGATTGGTGGAGATCTTTCTTTACTTTTATAGATATGCAACCAATCCCAAATCCATTATGCCTTGAATTTCTCCCCAGATGATACACACATCTTGATTGGTCAAGAACTGAACTTGAAAACTTGCAAAGCATCGCTTAGGCGAAATAATGAAGTTAATATGTTTAGCATCCCCGCCCGCTTCCTTTTTGGGATTCATATCAATTTTCTTTCTTTTTTGCTTTATTTCAGTCATAGAGTTTGAGATGTTTGTAACAGCTTTGCTTCTTTATTATAGGCATTTTAAACAAGTTTTGTGGTGAGCAACCAACCCCTCTGAACCATGACATGAAAAAGGTCTCCTTAACCCTAACCCCGGTTTAGGGTTTTTGACCGGGATCACAATTTTCGAGGAAAAAACGCCGGGATTCGATCCGAGAACCCTCCGTTCTCAAGCCCCACATCCCACCCACTAAGCCACGGCCCTCAGCTACACATTCGCGCAGTATACTGCGCTCACTATATAGGTTCGGTTGACTACGTCATCGAAAACCGACTGCGAATGCGTTTGGAGAGGGACTTAGGATAAGCATTTGTTAGCACTCGGGGGGGGGGGGGGGGGGGGGGGGGGGTGTTAGGGTTAAGATTCACAAAGTTTATCCCTAACAAGGGCAATTTTGCACTAAACATTGAAACAAGAAAAAAGGTCCCCTCCTTCCTTTTTTGAAAAAATCAGAACGCTAAAAACATGGTTGGGTTTTTTACCTTGCATTACAATGAAAATTTGAAATCTTGAGACCATGTCGTGTTTGTAAATTGTAGAACAGATAGAGAAATGAAGGTTTCTCAATGTTAGTTTAAATCTGACCTATATCTAAAACATTTTCAGACCAAGTATGCAAGTCTTATTTAATGTAAGTTTGCATAAAAACATGGTCGGTATTTTTACTTTGCATTACGATGAAAATTTGAAATCTTGAGACCATGGTCATGTTTGTAAATTGTAGAACAGATAGAGAAATGAAGGTTTCTCAATGTTAGTATCAATCTGACCTATATCTAAAACATTTTCAGACCAAGTACGCAAGTCTAATATTTAATGTAAGTTTGCATCGACCTATATCTAGAAAAATCATAGCGAATAAAGATATCATTTAGTGCTGTTATTGATACCAATTTGATTTTTGATATAAAGGAAATTAGCATATCAATATGAAATTATGTTCTTCACTCAAAGTATTCCAACATTTAATCTGGCGCTGAAAAGACGACATTAGCACCCCGGAAAGAGCTTGTTAGGATGCTGTGCGATATTAACACTTTCCACGCGGCAGGCGTCTGCAGACGACATTTCAAAATGTCACATAATGTTTCAAAAATGTCAAAATTATTGAATTGAATTACTATATTTGGAATTACCATGCGAAATGCAATAAGTTAAGTACAAACATGCCTAGTATTGGTGTAGTAATCCTTGAGATAGACCTTGAAAGTTGGGAAAGGTTTCTGAAATGGTGTATGGTAAAAATAATAGCCGCGTGGAAAGTGTTAGGAAAGGGATATCATACCATCAACGGAATTCACTGATAGCACAAGAAATGGATTCTAATGTCAACCTCGTTATATATTGATAGATACCGTGCAAAAAGGAGATATTTTTATTTTTACACTATATGAATTTTTGTGATGTTTTGCATATCGTAAAAAGTGGGCTGAAATAAAAATGCACCGATGTATTTCTCGCTTTTTAATCCATATAATGGAACATGAATTCGTCCACACTCTTTATTTGTTTTGAATTTAATAGAATGCAAAAAAATATGTGTGTGAAAATTGTTGCTTTAACAGTATAGAGGGATTTGTATCCCAGGGGACTTTAACTGGAGAGAATTGGTCTGGGTGTGGATAGGTGTCTTGGAGTTATGCAATTGGCTTGCTAGGCGCCTCATATTTGTAAGCCTACATGTTCGTTAGAAGTTGGGAGGTTAATGACTGTGTGTGTGTCAGTTGATTTAAGGATAAAAACTAATTAATATACTGATAATTGAAATCATTAACCATATTCATAAATGTAATTTTACATATTATTTATCTGTTTTCTTCGGTAATGACTCGATCCACTTGTTCACATTCTGGATCCCAGGAAGCTCAGGTGTTATCAGTGGATCCATTGTTTATGATGGATCGTAGACATGATTTAGAGAATCCCTCATCACGGTTGATGATTTTCTGCCTGCGTATGCATATGGATTCTCTTATCCATCGCTTCTGTTTGGCATAGTCTTTGTCAAGATTTGTTGCCCCTTCCCAGTCGATACTGTAGTTCTCTTGCGCACTGTGGTCAGTGACGGCTGTTTTGTGTTGTACTGTTGTAAAACCTTTTCTGTTGGCTCTTGCGAACTGTAGGTCGCTTATTTTCCTGTGTTCATTTAGCCTTGTTCCGAACAGATGGCCCGTTTCACCAACATAGACTATATCGCACATGTGACATGGGATTTTGTACACACAATCGCTGGTTTGCAATGCGTCTTGATTGTCTTTGGGATGGACTAATAGTCGTTCAAGTGTGTTGTAAGGTTTTTTGCAGTCTGGATATTATATTTCATACTTCTATCAGAAAAGTCACATATTTTTAATCCAAGTTTCTGCTGTTTCAAACCAACCAAAATTTAGAGACTTCTTGTAGAGTGTTATCAATGCAGATTTGCTCTTTGTGAACTATAATATCCAATCAAAAATCATGGGCTATGATTTCTATTCTGTAAACCAAAAGCCAGTTAGAAAGCCCTTTCTTAAAGAATTTTTAAGCATTTCTCATTGGTTCTCAGAGAAATCAGGGTAAAAGTTTACAAATGTGGGCAATTAAAGGTACACATTTTATTGAATAAATGTTTAAAGTATGACTGTTTAAGAATGAAAATATATGTATTTTTATTAGACCGCACCCGTGTTATATGTCTGACATAAATGCGTTTGGAAGTATTACTTTTTGTGCAGCGTCATTGTTCCACTTAAAATAATACTACTGCCCGCATTTATGTCAGACAAGATAACACAGGTTCGGTCTAAAAATAATATTTTATGTCTTATTGTCTTATTCTTTAATTAAAACCCCCAAACACACCGAAGATCAATTCCCTATGAACTTTCAAGTAGGGGCACCCCTTACATCTGTCCACAACCGTGGTTACGGCTGTCTGTTTGTTTGGTTTATGAATTATCAGCACACCTGCGATAGGAAGTGAAAAGACGGAGTGTAAATTCTCTAACCCAATTCTGGCTCAACATTTCTATCCCGATACGTATAGCTGATGATGTAAAGGGCCAGAGTATGAATAATGCTGGGTATGTCAAAATGGGGACTGAGGCTAACAGTGGGTGATTATGTAGTGCAGAATTCATCAGATACTATTCCATAGATTGTTAACCCACCGTGAGCCCTACATGTTTTCTTACAGTGTCTTTGATTGGCTCGTTACAGGATATAATGACATGTTTTCTTACAGTGTCTTTGATTGGCTCGTTATAGGATATAATGTGATATAACCCTGTGAGTAACCAATCAAAAAATTGTTTTATATCTCTTTATCAACCATACCACACCATTTTTACTGTATCTCTGATGGGCTAAATGTATGGCACACTCTTTGTAACCAATCTAAATTGTACTTAGATGCAGATATATAGGCAGGTAGTGCTCAGGGTTTTTTAATGGATACAACTACAATCAGTTGGACATAGATGTTGTTCACATATCATGTAGCAACTACAAACCATGCCATAAATAGGGACAAGATCAAAATCATTATGGAGGGGAGACAAAACTACAAGATGGCTCAAAAAGCCGAAGAGAACAGCACTATATGAACAAAGATGAGGGGGCTTACAAGTTCAATTTCTACGACCGACTGATTAAAAGTCCGCCCTCTACAGACGTGAAACATCCATATAAATTCAATAGGGACCGGTCAGATGGTTGGTATTCTGATGAAGACTCCAGCCCAGAATGGAGATGAAACATATTTGAGAATATGATTCATTAAATTTGTCATGAGAATAATATATTCCATTTAAGTGATGGTTCAGTGGAAAGAATAAGTTGTACAATCTGAATGATCACATGCTCGTCGCACCAGTAATAATATTTAGGAAATGAGGCACCCCCTATAACGATCTTGTCAATATGACTTCAGATTTTTCGTCAAAATTGTAACTTTCTCGGTTAAATAAGACTTCCCAATCAGAGCCCCTTATCATCTATCAGTGTCATGCCACATTAGATGAAAGCACCTGCACATCAAAGAGCCATCCAATCACACCAACTCTATGCGTAATCTCTAAATCTTCTTGATGATAGAAACGTCCCTGGAGAAGAGGAAAAAACTATAGACAAATGTAATTGGCTTTTATTGCATCAGCGTTATGTTATACATTAATCCGGGGGTACACCAGGTCATGAAGGGGGGCAATGCAATCATGTGCCGGCTGGTTAAGTGAAAGTGTGCAACCTTTTTCTCCCGCCGCAAACGCAATATGCACCATTCCCAGTTTTATATAACTGTGGCAATTTTCAAATAAAGAGAAATGGATAAACATGGATTTTGTTTCCCTTGTATTTGTGTTTCTGCAGACAAGGGCTCGTATAATGCACGGCACTGCTTCCTTGTGGAATGTTCTAGGTATGGATAGCTAAGGTATGTTAGCTGAATTAAACCGGCTGAAATCATTAAAGGATTTTGGTTTGAAAATCATGCGTTTGCATTCATATTCATTGCACATTTAGCATGGCAAATCATAAAACATGTAACACATTTTGAGGTGCTCCATCCATTAAACCATTTATCCTCATGCTTGCAGGTTTCTACATGACCGGGAGGGGGGAGGCAACCTGTTACCTATAGATGATGTCACCTGGAACATCACAGCAGCCAAGCAAACAAAAGCTTGCTTGTCGGTGTGCGCACGAATTGCCTGCCAAACAAAAGCTTGCCTGCCGGTATGCGCGCTCATTTGAAGGGGGTGTCCATTATAGTAAACCATACACTAAACTAAACCAGTCATCTGCAATGGGATGAGTATATTATATAACAACAGTAGTCAATGCAACAGTCAATGCTTGTTCCCCCATGCATGGAATGGAACCAGGCACTTTTTTGATCAACAAGAGGTTACATGGGGATGGTCTATTATAGCTGAGCTGGCAAAATGTGAAATCTTGTGTGTAATCACAAATCCATCAACATGGATAATTGTGAAGCTGCTATATTGTGAAGCTGCTATATTTATTAGACTCAAGTGAAATCATATTCATTTTTTTTGTAAAAGTGTCTCAAGTCAAGCAAGTGAAGTCTATAGTGTTTTGAAACAGTGCCATTGGTCAAGTTGTTTTAAGTGATTTGAGTCAAGCATTTTTTCTTCTTGTTGACTCAAGTCAAATCATGAAATTGACTCAACACAACACTGGTGTCATTAATGACCACCCCTCTCCCAGTTATACCTATAATATGTATATAAAGCAATATGTATGTACCAGTGTGTTTAGTCAGTCACAGGAAGTTCTAAGGTTTGTCTAACATGAATGTGAAGGAATGATATATTACATAGATCCATCCCATCTCTACTGCTAAATCTCCCCGAGGGACCTTGAATAATCTCCTGGAGTAATCCGCTACTATTCCTGAACGGATTATAAAATAAAATTGAACATATTCAGAGATGTGAATCTACATGTTTAGTATTTCAATATTTCATGTTAACATGGGTTTTGGAAACCAAAGCCAATTTTGCCAAAGTCAATGTGATATCCAGTTGACTGGATACACTACACAGCAAAATCTATTGATTTTTCAATCCCAAAATATGTGAGCGGATGTATTTGGTATGGCCATAATTTGCCAATAATATGGTCAATACTAATTAAAATTTAAAGTTAATTTGTTCCCCCATATCAGATTGCAAAAAACTTGAGATAACACAAGTTCAATTACGAGTTCTGCACACATCAGCATTATTAGAAAAATATTGTATTTGTTAGTGATTTAGCAATTGAAAATCCAGCGTTCCTATAATGGATACATGGTCAAGTCTTGTATTTGGACACAGATCATGTTTTTTGAAACCCCCTTTATCTATAATTTTGAATGGTCTTTTGAAGACTCTTATCCTATGACGTGTGAATAATATATTGAAATGATTATTTAATCAAGAGGACTTATAAAAATAAAATTCTTGTGCTATTTCATCTTCAGGAGGGGAACATAAAACAAAGATTCTGATAAACTATCCATTTTGTGGTGAAAAGATGATTTTAGTTGATGTTGAAACCTCTGTGTCAATGGCATTGAAATGTGTCAATTTTGTTGAAGTTGTCGTCATTTTCATAAGCTCCATTTTCCTGCAAATCATGTGTGAGACGTTATTTTTGCTAACAGTTGGGAGTATGGTTAATGTGACTTCTGTCATTATCTAATGGATAGAGATATCCTTGCTCAGGTACTTGAATGGTGATATTAAGCTAATACAGGAAACCCTTTGTATTATCTATCTAACCTAAAAAGTAGTTAAGAGACTTACATAATCGCTTTGGGGCTATAATTTACCCTAACTGAACGGGTCAAACTCGCTAGTCATAAGGGTCGCTAGTCATAATGCTCATTATTCATAATCTGCCCTTACCTTAACCCTAACCCTTACCCTACCCCTAACCCTAACACTACCTTATGACTAGCGAGTAGACCCCAACTGAACAGCATGTTTTGGTGAATAAAACTGTTAATTGAGAAAATGGGTCAAATTAGGGGGAGGTCTAGCTCCCGGCGCGGAATCCTGTCCCTACCTGATCGCGCCACAGAGTTAGCTTCAAAATCTGCAGATTTTCTTCAGCATATGATAGCCCGTCTGATTGTGCCAAGAGATTAGGGAGGCGCACACAAACCAGCACCTATATTAGTGTAGTATTTTGTAGTGTTTTTGCTTATTGCTTGTTAACTCCCTATAGCAGCCTATTCGGCTAAACTGGAAGCCCTCTGAAACCTAGAGGTTGTGATTTTTGTACAGGTTACAGTCCCGGGATGATCCCCTACTCTTAACGATGAGGTCTGTAACTTTTAAATTGTTCAGGGTGAAGCGTCTGAATACACGGCAGGGGCGCTTTTGACAGGGCGCCTTTTTGACAGGGCGCCTGCTCCCTATTTTTGACAGACAGAAAACGTTAAAAATGTGTAAAAAAAAGTGTGATAAAACGTGTACAAAAGTGCGAAAACGTGTAAAAAAAGCGCAGGGGGCTGCCATCCCCTTGACCCCTCGCTTTGGCGCCCCCCTATTGAGAAATCCTGGATCCGCCCCTGCACTGGACCAACGGCTTAATGCGACTCTCCGAACCATGGCGTACTGACACTCACTGTATAGACCTGCACGTTGTACATAGTGCTAGGAAGGTTAGGGTTTAGGGTGATCATGAGTGCCGGATAATTGTTCAATATTATGTGAGCTTAACCCTGTCATGGTTGCCAGTGTGTGATGATGGCCATGCATGAATCATTTGTGATGGGTTTAATACGATGTAGTCTCTAGTGTGTATTTTGAGCTTCGGTTTCCAAACGTAGTATCTAGAAACACCTAAATTATAAAAACACCCAGAGAGGTATCTACAAAATGTTTTTCATCTTTAAGAATGATCCGGATATGTTTTTGGTAGGGATGTGCCGCCAGCAAAATGAAAATTGAGTCAAACATTACCAATTTTCGGGGGGAAATGGACCCATATGTTTTCGGAAACCCATCATTTTCCTATATATTTGACAGATTTTGCTCAAATGTTGATGAAAAACAGCAAAATTAAGGATTTTAGACCCATAAATTTACCAAAAATGGCTTTGAAAAGGGGTCATCCATTTACCATAAGGGTGAAAAAAGGATGAACCAGGGACGTACGTACAAAGTGTGCCCCCGCTAGCCAGGGCGTGTAGCGGGGATGAACATCACTGAAAAATGAGCCGGGGGAATGGTGTACACTTTGTCAAGGTTAAGAGGGTTGGGACTGTAACAGTGACATACACTTTGCCCCGGCTAAGGTGGGCCAGGACTTTGGCGGGCACCTATACAAATAATGGTTCCCCGCCCTGTGGGCACCGTACACAACTGTATCGTGGACGTCATATTGGCAATTTGTACGTCCTGGCCCAAATCCCCCTAGTCCCGAGTCCCCCTGGTTGCAATTGATAAATGTATAACCCCTAGATTCAAACCCTTGAAACATTCCGAAGTATCCTTCAAGTTAATCAGGTCAAACTGTTCCCTGTAAAGTGTAACAGACTTCCAGTATGTTCCTCTGTGGTTTATGTGACTTGAATTTGGCATATTGTTTTGTTCAAAATGTCTAAGCAAATCTTTAAACATTCCCAAAATATATCAATGTTTTGGGATGTTGTGAATTAGCCCGATATATCTATGCAATTGTCTTGTGGATTTACATTATTGATGGCTATAATACTGGTTCTCATCTCAGACACTTTATCAGGTCAAATGATCTGGCTGTAGATAATTGATCCACCGATTGGTGACCGATGAAGAAGGTGTTATGCAGGGCTCAAATTTCAATTTCAAGGCCACTGAACAAATTTTTGATGGGGCACTAAGGCCTACAAATGGTCAAGAATATCTTGAGAGTTAACAAAGGTCTAGGGCACCAAGGCAAAACTCAAAAGGGCAAGGCAATGGCCTTGGTGGCTGTAGTTGATCCCTGGTGTCAAACCACAGATAGTCAAACATAATGGAAAGCAACTGATGTACAGACTGATTTATCAGCATAGAAAGTCCATATCATTATACTTGGTACATGTAGAGCTCTGTGCAGTGATGGCAGAGCGTATTCTAGTGATTGACGGCACAGCATTTATAAGCAAGTGTTGGGATTCGTTTTGCATTAAGATCAGAGGCATGGCAATGATATTATCACTGGTATATGCTCTTACGTCACAGCACAGAAAAAGATGAATTGAATTGACAATTTTTCTTTGTACCTCCCCCTTCCCCATAATAATAATAATAATAATAATAATAACCATAACCATATTTGTATAGCGCCTAACATCGAGATCCCTAAGCGCTTGAACATAAAACGTAAAAACAAACAAATACATGGATTTGGGCAACAATTAAAAAGCCATTGTGAACAAATGAGTCTTTAAGGATGTCTTAAACTGAAATATAGTCTCTGCATTTTTCACATGAAGAGGAATATTATTCCAGTGTACCACCAATTACACATACACATGTTATGACAAAGAAGTTGTGGTTCTGAAATATATGTTAAAGGAGGCTGAACTACAGGCTTGAGGAATCATCATAAAACAAGGGAGGGGGACTATGCCTAGAACTTACAAATCCTTTATTGTGAACATCCCAGGGTTCTTTTCCCTTGATTTCATAACACCTTTGTTGTGGATCACCAAACAGTGGGTCAATTATATTCTGCCGGATCATTCATCCTGCATGAAATGTCTCAGGTAAGATATTATATTATTGCTATCAAAATGTACATCCAGAAGTTAAATTGTAAAGTAATTGGTTATTCAAAATTGTGTTATCTAAGTTATATCAGGTTAAACAACCAATTGAAATGTACCAGGTTTCCTATGTTCCCGGTTTAGTTTAAATGATATGACTTTGGCTCATTGTATGGTGCTTTTCTGCAAATCTCGCTAAAGTTCAAAATCATCAAACGTTCCAAAGTGTCTTTCAATTTAGGTCAAATAGTTGGTTGAAATTCCACAGGTGCATGGCATGTTCCTGAATGGTTTATGTGACTTACCTTGTTATATACAATGATATAGTGCTACCTTTCTTTCCATTTCGATCAAAAATATACAAAACCTAAACGACAGAAGAATCATATATAATTGATAAAAGGAAATGATACAAGACATTTTGAAAGCAGTAAACATAAAGCAACCTATTTATCTCTCTCTGCATATTAGGTGTTATTGAACCTGAAAATGACAGCTTTGTACAAAAATACAGACTGTAATATCATGGGATAGTTAATTTAGTGATAAGAAAACTGCAGAGATGGCATGTACGTTTTATTTCACCAACATCAGCTTCAGAAATCATATCCTCGGACAACAAATGAAGGGGAATGTATATATTCTTGCTAAAGGTCAAGCATGTTTCATTTTAATCTTAGGGGAGGAGTGATGGCTATGATTTTGTGAGATTTTGGCCCGATAACATGGTCCAGGACCGTAAACGGAATAAAGCTATGTTAAATATGCATATGCATTGCGCTTTATTCCGTAAATAGCATAAAGCTAGTAGGATATCCAGTTTCTATGTCATTTCTATGGTGTCAAAAATCCTTAACTGTAATGGTCCTGGACCATGTTATCGGGCCCAAATCTCATACCATCGATGGCTTTCTTCAAGTATAAACCACTATTTTGATAGATCACTGTACTGTAAAACAACTTAATTTCTCTAGTAATTTAAGTTTGCTAATCTCGCTAGAATGTCCAGTTCGCCAAATTAAATTGCTGTCAATTATATTATTTATCTATAGTTATAGCAAGATGGCAGAGGATCTTTGAATAAATTTACCCTGCGCTGAAAAGCTTCAAGGTTGTAGGTTCGGTCCTGGATATAAGCGCACATCTTAAATGGTACATCATTTTGTTGACTTTGCATCTCACGCATGTAATAGAACACAGTCTATCACTGGCTATGGCATTTTTTTAATTTGTCCATGCAGATCTAAAACAACAACAGCATATTATCATTCTAAACAACAGCATTTTACAACCTCTCCCTGCGGTATCCATTCATATGGTATGAATCATTCCTAACATCATCCAGGCTCACATCAGATCACATTGTCAACCAAACAGAAATAGCCATAACCTATTAACGAACCATTCAATGATTAATCCCTTTCATTTTAACCTTTTGAACAAATCTACGGCCATTGCTGTGCCTAATTTTGGAATTCCCTCCAGACAAAGGTATTCCCTACTGACCACAGGCCATGTGAGTGTGGTTAATTCATAGATCCTGACCATGTTTGCGCTATCAGGAAGGCCAATGTTGTTCTGATTATGTTAGTACTATCCCATTTTTATCTAATAACATTGTTGGCCACTGATCAGTTCCTGATTTTGTTATAGATATTTATCTTTTGTGGTTTTGTACTTTTCTGCGTATTACCTACTTTTTTTTAATCAACAAAGTGAAGTTTGAAATGTTGCAGGTTCTTTTTTGCTTCCTAGCCCTGAGAGTCAATTCACAATAACATAAAGATGGTCATAGTATAACCTGTGTATAACCCTAACCACGCTAAATCCAATAAAATCCAACAGAAGCACCGCACTGGTGTACCCCCCCCCCCCCATTCCCTGTTGCCCAATCATGCAAAGGTAACTATAGACTCTGAAAAGTTATTTTTGGGAGCGCGACCCACCGTAGCGTGATGCACGATCACCTGGACTCCGGCCACGGCAGCCCGGGTTCGATTCCCGGGAGTTTCACACACCATTTTGTCTGTCATTAGTTGTCCCGTATATCTCCCTGTTAGCTTTATTGCTACAACCCCCCCCCCCCCCCTCCCACCCCCGATTGTCAACCATAAGTCAAGTCATAGGTATTACATGGGTGTCACATGGGTGTAAATGGGTGCATCATGATCATCCAGTGCTGTGACTAATTCAAATCAAGTCACTTGAATCAAGTCAATTATTTCTCACTTTTTCTCAAGTCATGTAAATCTATTGAGTCATGTATCATCACTAGTTGCTTCAAGCCATGTCAAGTTACTTACCGCATGAAAATACTAGATGAATACACTGCTATCAGCCATATTCAAATAATTTCTTTTAAGTAGTGTAGGTTAACATTCCTTTTTCCTTATGAATTTATTCCAGAATGGAAACTTACTATTTTTCCATACGGGTTTCAACAACTTGTCTGTTGTCTTCCTCAGTGGATTGTCTTTGATCCAGAGCGACGAGGGGGCTTACCAACTCAGTCATCTTTACGACCCTCTGATCCAGAGTACGTCATCATCAAAAAACAGACTAGAAACACTAGCTCTGGATCAAACACAATCCACTGAGGAAGACAACAGACAAGTTGTTGAAACCCGTATGGAAAAATAGTAAGTTTCCAGTAGAAAAATTCATAATGTTCTTTTGAATTCCTGATGAAACTATTTCATGATTCCTTTTTCCTTTTTACATTTAGATACTCAAATTAGTTGTGTTAATATAATAATGTAGACTAAAAACTAAATGCAATCAAATTATTCAAGTGAGTAGGTAACTTGAGTCATGTCTTTTGAAACAGTTTTGAAACTGATTTCGGTCAAGCTTTTTTCCTTTCTTTGACTCGATCAATCCCATACCAAGCAATCTCACCTAAAAGATACTTGGACAAATTGTTATACTATACTGAAACACCAAAATCATGCTAGGGTCAAATGAAAATGTGACGATACTGGTATTCAGTATGCAGTATGCAGGATTCAAAGTATGATATTCCCTATCAACTGCCTTCTTTCCACTTACATTGTTTTACATTCCCCTGGTCATAGAAGCTCTCCAATAATAATGTATATAAGTTTTTGTATTAAAGTTAAACTATCTTGGGAGAAAAACGGGTCAAATTTGAGGGGGAAATCAGTCTCCGCATGCACCGCGGATCGAACCCAGGCTGCATGCGTGCAAGTCTGATGCTCTACCAACTGAGCTACATGAGTGAGGTTCAAAGGTTTTTTCACAAGTAAACTCCACACTGAGCGTGGTAAGGTATTGATGGGGCCGCTGTGCGGTACAAGATTGTAGCACTGTCAGGTTTTGTAGGATCCAGGAAGGTTAGGGTTAAGGACAATTTTGATCATGATTATTGTACCAAATTTGAAAGCAGAGGAGAGGCATCAGAATGAAATATCTACGATATGAATAATTGGGGACATAGTAAAATATATTCATATTAACTAAGCATAAATGCTGGACATAAGTAAGTAATGATATAGGTTTACAAGTAAGTTTCTATTCCAATTTTTATAGGTCTAGACGTGTGCGTCAGTATACTAGTCTAACACATAGCAGTTGTATGAGATGTACCACTCTAGGTGTGAGTGAGTAGGAGAATCAGTGTTAGAAATAGAGAAATAAAACTGATGCATAACGTACCATGACATTTATTAATAAAACCTAGTGCACTTTCAGGTAATAATATAATAATAATAAAAATACATTTATAAAGCGCCGTCTATCTAGGCAGCCTATTTCGAGATGCTATACATACAAACATAAACATGAAAATTTTAAGTACAATTAAACATGATTATGCACTTTAGAACAAATATATTTTCAGATAGTGTTTAAAAGCATTGATTGAAACACAACAACAAATGTCCACAGGTAGAGAGTTCCATAATTTGAAGGCACTTGATGATGAAAATGCTCTATCACCATACAAAGATAATGTTTTTGGTGTTGAAAGAAAAAGTTGATTCGCTGATCTAAGAGTCCGTGCTGGCTCATAAGAAGTCAGTAGCTGGGTGATATAAGATGGCTCGAGTCCGTTGAGTGATTTCCATGTTAACAGAAGAATTCTAAAATGAATTCTTTGATGAATGGGTAACCAGGGAAGCTGTATAAGAGTTGGGGTTATGTGATCGTATTTACAAGTTTTGGAAAGCATATGAGCATCTGTTTTTGTATTCGCTGGAGTTAATCATGGAAAGCGTTGAGATGCCATATAAAAGTGCATTTATAAAAGCTATTTATTGATGTTATTGTGTCCCTCAAGCCTAAGTTAAGACTATTTGACATAATCCACCCTCATATCTTAATCAACTTCTGTATATCATTCAGTTAGTAGTCAATTCCATTTTTGCTGGCTCAACTTCAAATACAGCTGAAAAACCATCAGATGATTTTTGTTATGGTTTTTTTTATTCAATTTTGTTGTGATTAAGGATTCTGATGATAGATCAAAACTAATTCATTAAGTGTACCCAGATAACCATGTACTCCTTTTTTCATACACCTGCCCTTAATATTGGAAAACTGTGGTTAACAAAGTGCAACTAGTGTTTTCACTCACCCACATATAAAGGTGAAAATGCCCTTTCACTTTTTATTTCCCCCTTGAAAATGTTACTCAAAAGTGATACATGATGCCTAAAAATAAAATACTGCTCTAGCACACATTTTTGGCATCATTTTAGTTTTTCACCCTCAAGATTTTACCCAGTGAAATCCCTGTGCAATATTCCACTATAGCTACACCCAATTCTTCGGCTTTATGTTTCAAAAATGTGGTAAAGACATTTGTCAAAGGATAGTCTCTGGTAATTTGCTACAATTTCATTCTTAAAGCTACTTCAATATTTCGGTTTAATTGGGAGGTGTGACAAATATTGAAAAATACAGATAATTTGTCGTAACTGTTCTCAAGTTCTGTTGAACTGACCCAAACTAATAAACTTATATAACCTTCTAGATGTCAGAAATAAGTAATATAGACTATCAGTATCTCGAATCTTCCTTTATCTAGAAGTTCTTTGAAGCAAAACAGTTATTCAAATCTTAATGTGACCCAAAGAATACTAGCTAGAAGTTGCACTGGCCTTAATACAAAATCAGACGCAATTTGTTATTGTGACATTCCACACTAATTAAAAATGCAATGCAAGTCCTTGTGTATGAAACTGGGCTGCGTTGTGCCATGCATTTTGCGTAGTGGGTGGGGCTACGTCAGATTGAAAATATTCAGCAACGCAACAGACGCGCACCCTGAAAAAGAAATGCATCGGCGGCTGGTATGTGCGTTAAAACGTTGCATGAATACGAGACGGTGAAATCAAACAAAAAAATGCCAAATACCCCCAGATCACATGGTGACCATGGTCAAAGTTCGTAAGTGCTCGGCCTGTAGTGCTCAGACCACCCTTGCTCCACCCTATAATAAAATTTCTAGTCATTCTTAAATAATTCTTATACAAATGATCACATTATTATACATCATCTCTTTTCCAAGGTTCCACCAATTTAAGGTGTTGAAGGAAAATTTGGCGCTAAATACAACAACAATAATTTTGTCATCAATAATAATTACGTTCCAAGTTTATCTATTTTTTGCTGCGTCATCTCACCCCACCCACAAATAAGTTCCTGCTCAGCATCCCCAGGGCCTTCATTAAGGCTATATCCCATCACTTGTCAAATGCCCATGTCCACAGATACTGATCTTAATTTCTTCCATAGCGGTCAGTGCATGAATGCCACATCGAAAATGGCTGCCTTGTGTGAATTACAGATTTGTTTACCAATAGGCTTAACATTTGGATATATTACCTGGGGGGCACTCCTATGTATTTGGGGTATGCATAGTATTTAAGACTCCCTTCCCTCCTCCTCATTCAATCTGATTTCACCTAAAGACCTATTTTTATGTACAATTTTGGAGAAATAATCACCGGAAGACCCTGCTTGTAGCACTTTTTTCACTCCAAGACCACATTTTTTGAAATATTTTGCATATTTGAGAGTCAAGACCCCTTGGCCCACTTTTGGGCAATTTGGTATTCTCTCACCCAAAAGACCCCTATTCTTGGCATGTTCTTTGTCACTCTATGCCCAAGTGTTTGCAATTGCCCTATAAGCAGCAATTGTTTTGTATTTTGTTTTGTTTTCTTGAAAAATGTTGTGATTCTCATTTCTATAACGCTCCATTCACACTAGACATTATTTATTGTGTGTTGCGGTGTGTTATCGCAATGGAGTTAAAAAGTATCCAAAACTATTGCGGCAGACTGCGACCCATTGCGTTAACACTGACGTTCTCCTATTCTGCCACACGGTGCTGGCTGCCATCGCATGCAGTGACCTGTGTTGACCCAGCGGACCTGCAAATGAATTGCTGTACACAC
The DNA here is from genome assembly GCA_035610835.1 of Ophiura sarsii. Taxonomy (NCBI): domain Eukaryota; kingdom Metazoa; phylum Echinodermata; class Ophiuroidea; order Amphilepidida; family Ophiuridae; genus Ophiura; species Ophiura sarsii. The sequence continues at coordinate 25,329,905 of CM069456.1, forward strand.
TGCGGCGGAAATAAGGCTGCCACACCTCATATTGCCTAGTGTGAACGAACCTTTACCCCTGCATCCATTTCATACTTTAGTGCCCCCCACCCCCCCCCCCCCCCCCCCCCCCGGGAAATCATAATACTCTAGATGGCAGCTACTGTATGTGGTGCTTGTTTGCATGAAGCCCCTCACGTTTCAACCTTTACCTTTACCAATTGCGCGAGCCACTCCTGGCTAAATGTAGCATGAAATGGTCCAATAAGTAGTTAGTAGCCAATTTCCTGCCACAAACGAGCCTGTGTATAAGGTGATAATTACGCACAAGTTATACATTATCTAGGGCAATATTTTGTTAGGAGGAAATTCAATTTTGAAATAGAAATATACAAATATTATTACTAATATTAGAAATAGTTTGATTGGGTATTTGGAATTTCCTGTATGATGCAACTACTGTTTTAGTTTATCATTAATTAATCAGTTACTGTAGAGGCCATAGAACATTAATGCTTATCCCAAGGGGGGGGGGTTATGCCGGGGGGGGGGGGGGGTCGGGGTGTGCCGCTGGAGATTCAAAACCCATACCCATTTTTAGGGGTTATTTTGGGAAAATCGGTACCCATTTTTAGGAGTTTTGCTTCATTTTTGACCAAATTATCGGAAAAATAGACCTAATTTTTGAAAATGTTCCATAAAATAGACACAAAAATCGCGAAAATAGACCCATTTGTAAAAAGTCACCCCATTATTAGGGATTTCCAGCACAAAATCATACCCCATGTTTAGGGATTTTGTGCCAAAAAAGCTACCCATTAGAGCGGCACCCCCGTATACCGTCTTAGGCGAGTACCCCTCCCGGGGGTTCATGAAAATAAAACCAACCTGTTGAACAAAATGGTACAAATTATGTCAGAAAAATTGGGGCCCTGAGGCTGGGGAACTATGGAGGCTGTTGCTGGGGTGAGAGTGTAAGGCCCAATCTACTTTACCACACCCACGGCCATGTCAGTCACACCCTAAAATTAACTATTCAGTCACTATACATTCTTCCATGATTGCGCAACATAGGGGAAAAGGGGGTATCAGCATACGGTTGATATATTATGTTTTTGAAGTTCCGTATAGTGTATAATCTTTACACAAGTTCTATCATATATACAAACCAAGTAGATCATAAGTAACATATTCATGTGTCAGGTCATATCAAGAGGTGTATCAGATGCGTCCAAGGACTTTAAATAAGTACCCTAAATAAGTCATTGCAATAACGTGAATAAGCACCCCCTAAACAAGTATGGGCAGTATTTTACATACCCTTAGCAAGTAATATCAGTATTTCCAATACCCTAAACAAGTAGTAAACACATTTTAATACCCAAAACAAGTATAGTCAAACTATTTTGAAACCCTAAGCAAGTAATTTGTATAGTTTAAACATTTCACCAAGTATGATTATACATTTCAAACCCTTTTTCCTTCCCAGTAAGTATTATGAATCAAATATGCTAAGCTGATCTAGATGCGATGATAGAAATTGAGAAATTCCTCACTGAACGAATATGACCCTAAATATGTATGACCATCGTATGAAAAGTAAACCCTGTTCCTTCATTTTTGCTTATTTTGATACCCTATTCACGTTACGTACGTAACATGCCCCGGCTTGAAAAACTACCCTATTTACAAGAGTTTTTGGACGGGCCTGATACCCCTCTTGTAATGACCACTGCGCACCCTGGGTGTGGAAGCTGTATACTACATACTACTTGCATCAAAGTCAGTTTCCTGAGATCTTTCATCTTATTCCATTAAAGTAGTGTGTTACTACGAACCTCCCCTTGCCCCACCTTACTTTTGTTTGTCCATCCGATGGCTGATTTTAAAGAGGACACAAAGATGACACCAAGTTGAGGACAGTTTGAATCTGCTTCACCCACAGATTTATAAAGGAGATTCAGTACGAAATGTATTGCCCTATCTCTTTGCGTGTAACGGGCGCCATTTTGAATTTCCACCATGGGGAGATATTTAGAGGTATGTCGGAATTTGTCGGCACTAAGCGAAAAAGAACGAAGACTGCAGCGTACGCGTACTGGAGCGGTATCTTTCTCCGCATTGGCAGGTTTGAAATACGCGGAAAGAGCGCCGCTTTCCAGAAGCTCATGCGCATTTTCCGAAAAATACCGACATACCTCCAAATTCATCACCATGGTGGAAACAAAATGGCAGTGGCGTACTGGATCTCCGTTTTAAATCTATGGCTTCACCCCTTCATGGTTATTAGGTGTCATGCTTGAGCTATAGGTGTTGCAGAGTCATGAATCAGTGCTAATAGATTGACTGGTGAAGGATTGGACATGGAGAGTCTGCTGTTTTTCTAATTTGATTCTTGAATTTGGTAAAATAAGATAGAAAGAGAAAGAGAATCTACGTCCACATTGTGCAAAGAGATACGTTTTACTGCAATGATTATGCAAAAGATCTGTCTACCCCAACGAGATAGATATAAATAGAGTGCCCTGCTTGTCAAGAAAATGAAGTCAACAAATCAACAAATAATTTTATGAAATTTCATCGTTTTATAAAATCAATCACATAAGTAGGTAAATATGCACATATTTTGGCCGAGAATCCCGTATCAAGATTTAAGATTGACCCAGAAAGGGCTGATTTCCAGGTGTTTTGAGTACCGTCTGCTCGCAAAATTGTATAAAGTTGCCGTATTATTTGCAAATCCACTAAATTCAGTCGATTCATTCATGAACCGTTGCTGCAATTGGTCTCAAGATCGCAAAATTGGCTTCACGCGACCAATTGCGGCAAGGGGCCCTGAAATAATATTACTGATTTCAGAGAATTATTTTGCTATCTTTTATTTAACACTGATATCTTATGTAGCTTAAACTAAGAAATTAAGATATCCAAAACAAAAGTTGATAATTATTTCTACATTTTTAATGTATAACTGATTGAATTGACTATGTTTTGAAAGATTTGGCGTTTCATCTATAATTTTACACGATTTCGAGAATGAGATTAAGGATTGCATTGTAAATGGGCTGGCAATGACCCTAGCTACAGTTATCGCTCTACCTATATCTATCTCGTTGGTCTACCCAAGAGTGCTTAGATATAGTTTCTTGAAGAAGTTGCATTTGTCCAGAACGAAGCGTGCGAGTTGGCACATAGTTTGATAACTATTCAGATAAATATGATGGGGCAACATTGTTGATACATTTATATACAATCACCAGTAGTTTGAAAACAATTCCCTGGGCTACAGGAAGCCAATTGAGTCCCTTTAAAATTACCGTAATATGGTAAGATCACAAAACGTGAGATACCTTGGAAACGTAATTCCACGGACTCTACATAGTGAATCACACCCATAAGACTATAGTATTGTTGTCACAGTAAATGTTACTTATTTACTATTTTAGAAGATAATGAATGGTTGAAAGATGAGAAGCAGATCCTGTATCAATGGCTTTGGCAATGCATGGATTAGTCATAGCACCAAGACCTTTGACTCCTTGCCAAATGTGTATGTGTGGTTGATTAGTGCTGACAGTATTCGTTTACTGTAAAAGCTGACATTTTCGTGGTGGTTTTATTTTCGCACTTTTTGCGAAAATATTGTTTTTAAAATTCATGCACTGCATCCAGAAGATCGCCCGCGAAAAAAAACTATTCGCGAAATGTCTATGATTTCAAAATGCGTGAAAATATTGGCTTTTACATTATCTTGCTTACCAGGGTTGTAGGTTGTGGCTCCGGTTTCTTGGCCGGGGGTCCAGGGGCCAAATATGGATGTATTATGTGAACAAAATGGGGAAACTACCATAAAAATACTCAGTTTTACTTCCAAGTTCCTGTCAACAGCAGTTAAAATCATATTTTTAAGCTTATTTACTACAATCTTGTGGTGAATTAGTGCCAGGCGGGAGGGTTTTCATTGACTGTAAGGGCCGGTTGCAAATTGCTTGTCCTGGGCAGGCCATCCCTGGTGTAGCTACAACCCTGTTGCTTACTTCCATTTTGAAGGTCGGACTGCATCCACATTCTGCTATGTCTGTGCAGTGACATCAGATTGTACCCTTGCAGTGTGCAGGAGCCAAATATTGATGTATAATGTGAACAAAATGGGGAAAATACCATACAAATACACTGTTTTACTTTCAAGTTCCTTCAACAGCAGTTAAAATCGTATTTTTAAGCTTATTTACTACAATCTTGTGGTGAACTAGTGCCGGGCTGAAGTGCTTTCATTGTCTTTGAGTGCCAGTTGCAAATTGCTAGTCCTGGGTGAGCCCTCCCTGGTGTAGAGCTCTACAACCCTGTTGCCCACTTCCATTTTGAAGGTCGGACTGTATTCACATTCAGCTACGTCTGTGCAGGGACGTCAGATTGTACCCTTGATTGGGGCAACATTGCTCTTGGATAGGGTGCCAGCACATTGAAACAACTGGCGTGACAAAGAACTCTGCTCTTTGAACTATGTTATGACTTCACAGCACAGATGAAGATGAAAGGAGTATACAAATGAAATCTCCTGATTTATCATGCACTTGTGATGTTGTGTCCTCCGCTCAATCATGTGTCTTCTGCTAGAAATAAAAAAAATTAATGATGAAGTCACTTTATTTTAGATCAATTTAGTGCAGTCTTTTAAGGAACATAGCTTTTCAAAAAGTTTGGTGTAATCTTTAGGAGGTAACTTTTCAAGTGTTGCATTACCCTGGATGCAGCTTCATTCCTCAGCAAATGTCTATATTAGTTCTTAGCATTTGAGCTGCAAGGGTCAAGACTTCAGGTTCATTAGGCCAAATTAAATTAATTGTTTGTCTCAAAGCTCCCGCGCGCGTTAGTTTATTGATGCGCATTCGAAAAACAAAAATCTGAAAAAAACTTCTTCTTCTTTTTTTTCTTTTCTTCTTTTTTTCAAAAATCCCAAAATGTCACCGATTTTTCAGATTTTCATTGATCACATCATCTTAAATACAAAAGTTCACTTTTACAAGGATTTCAATATTTTATATTTAAAAAATTAAATTAAAAAACTAGAAAAAAAACTGCATTCCACATTAGTTTTACAACAGGAGAGGAGCTTTGAGACAAACAATTAATTTAATTTGGCCTTATTTGTTTTATATATTGTCCAGCCGCATCAAAATGGTGCAGTTGTCTCTCAAAGAAAAAGTTGAGATCTCAATACCAACAAAAGGAGGTTTTTAAATGCTTCAAAATAACGCCTTTGGTTAAGATTGGATACCGCTTTCTGATTTTATGAAGAAAAAATACTGCAAGATTGTCTCATTTCCTTTGTTTTTCCATGCCTAACTCTATCAATATCTAAAAATACATTTTACCAAAAAACTGCACCCTTTTGCAGTGACAGTAAACAATTATTATATTTAAGGTTTCCGCAAAACATAGTTTTCAACCTGATGACTACCATAGAGGTTGTCCATGTTACCATGAGCAACAGACTACAAAGGGGAATCGCACCCGACCTATTCTACATTCAATTGAATAGGTGCGTGACATCTACTTTATTGAATGAACCGTGTTACCAAATTGATCTACTATACCTTATCATGAAACAGGTGCGTTCTTTTTGACAATCTTAAACAAAGTTTTTATTCCCGACAAGATGGCAGCTAATCCGTTGCATGGGTAACCTCTATTTATACCATACAACCAAGGCTCAAAATACATGGGGGTGAAGGGCGATTAGCTCTCAGTTTTCACCCAAAAAAAACCTGAGAAAATGTTGGCCTATGGTAAAATGTACTAAAGGGGCGATTTTGGGCAGAATTTGCTCATAGCCCAAAAAGTATATTAATCCCTGCATACCACCCCCGCTGATTGATGCAACATGACATTGTTGATTTAATGTGGTGAGCACGCGGGTATTGTTCAGGTCGGGGAGGGGGAAATTGTAATATAACATGGCTATTATTCACTTATGAATTCTATTGCGCACCTGTGAATAATTGTGAAGCAATTGTATGTATGAGATGTGCGTGATATATTTTGCACACTGTACAGAGAGTATGCAATGACTCAACCAGGTTGGTTATAACAATTGATTTTGCAGCCATCATAGAGGTATTGGCTTTTTGCTATTCGAAATGACAATGAATTTCCCAGTCCAGTCGATCTGAAATCCAAGCAAGTCTTAAAGGTATATTATGCGATCTTTTCCAGGGAACGCCCTCAATCCTCGAAGAAGAAGAAAAAATTGAAGCAGATTTTCTTGCAGATTTACATTTCTGATCATAAATCGTAAATACATTCCAAGTTACAGAGCGATACGATTCCTAATTACTTCAAGATCATGGTTTTAGAGTGAAAATAAACTGTCGGGTTAACCCTAACCCTAGCTCAGTTAGATATCAGATTCCCACGCAAGTGGCACAGGTTTGATCCCCCGCACTGGCGTTTCCAACCCTTCATAAAAATCAAACATTCATGCAGTTTTGAACACATCTATTAGGACAGTTTTTAATAGTTAAATCTTTTGTGCTAAAAAACTATCGCAATCTACAAATAAATAAATTCAGTTTGTCCTTTCTGTTGCACATTCAAAGCACATTTATTTCACAGAGACCGTTTAGTGGACTTATAATATGCTTGGTAGATCAATTTTGTTAAAACCTGTAATCTTGGAAATTGTATGGAGATGATTTCTACTATTTACGATGGGGTCTTTTACCGTTTAACATGCTCAGATCTTCTCTCAGAGATGATCCAATTGACAAGTTTTAGAATGACAAGGACATTTGCCCAGCAATCTTTTGTCATTTTGAATCTTTGTCATTCTATGTGAGGACAATTATAGGCCAAACATGTTGTATTTTCCTCAACAACCGACCATCAAATCTAAAACATTAGGGTTGCAAAGTTTGAACTATTATCACACTATAAATATTAGTAAAATTGACATTTACCAATTTTGTCCTCACATGAACCATGACAGCACGGTCTGTCAGTAATATTTTTCAGGGGGAAAATGTGTAGCAAATTTTTCTTAGGCCTTAATGTGCACATGACTTGGTCCGCCACATTCTGACTGATGCTTCTAAGATAGCGCTCCATGTGAAACTATGTATATAGATTTCATTTGGCTTGAATAAGGGTGTCCTTACTTATCTACACTTAAGTCACCCCTAACCAGCCAGGCTATGTTTTTGTGTGGAACCGGGGGAGGGGGACAAAGTATGAATTTTGTACCCAACAAATTGCCGTGAAACCCCCAGGATTCGACCCCCGGACCCTTCGATCACCACGACAAGGTCCCTAACCACTGAGCTAAGCTGCCAACGCTGCCAGGGGCAGCGATTTCGTACCCACATTTCAGCTTGGACGTGGATGATTACGTCATCGAACCAATGCTGTAGCAAGCGCATGGACATTGTTTTTGGCCAGGGTGAATCGTAGTGTCTAGGAAGGTTCGGGTTAATACTAAGGTGATATCAAGTTTTGCAGTTTACTGTTTAAAACTCATCATTATGAGCTTGTAGGGGAAATCAAATTACAGCGCAAAGAAATAGTGCACTACCTTCAAGAAAGGAGTAAGTAGTACCAGGGACTGGATAGTTGACAGAGGGCAGTATATAGGTTTAATTCACAATCTGAATAAATTGGTTGTAATATTTTATGTTAATAGGTTCTAGAAGAGAGTTACAGCGCAAGAAAATAGTGCACTTTCTTCCATTTAGTCAAGTAGTAAGTGGGACTGGGGACTTGATAGCCAACAGAGGGCAGTCTATATGTCGAAAACACAGTCTGAATAAGTAAACCAGATATCTGTAACAACAGCAGTCAATGCAATAGTCAATGCATGCATGGAATGGAACCGGTTACTTAACATTGTTGATCACATCACCAAGAGGTGACATGGTCTATAAAATAATGCGTAGCTCTTAACACCATTCACAGCTCACTGCAGTATAAATCCAGTATAGCGTTACACAGACATACTTCTTTTCTTGAAAATAAAAATAAAAATGTGTCGGTCAGGCTCTTATAGTCGCCTATAGTAAGATTATAGAGATGGTGAATTCCTGTTAACGTTTATGTTGAAATCATTTACTGCCAGGTCACCTTGTTCATGCTGATTTGTGTCTGAACCATTGGTCAAATTGATCGCTACACAAACTCAATGGTTGCTAACAATTAAGGAATCTAAGCGTTAATTGATAACCAAGATATGAGTGAGGTGTTCACAGCAAGTAGAAAAAACAACTTGGGACAAGAATCATATTACATTTACAGTGGAATTGTTTATGATCCTTCTGGTATGAACGTAGATTACAATATCACCCGCGAATGGAGACATGGCAAGAGGGCTATATCGAAAGGGATACACACGGCTGATCAACAAAGCAATTATCACGGACTGGCAAACCCCGACTTAGGATTGGTCTCTAACGTATCCTAACAAAGGCCGTCTCTAAAGCAAGATAACGCACTGGCAATCCTAGGGCATGCATGAGCAACTCAGAATTATGTTAGACAGACAAAATAATTATTGTATTTCATTTACAGTGGTCTTGTATAAAAGTGTGTTGAAAGTCACATCAGTATTTTTCAACATATAGTGTTTGTTTGAGGTCTACCCTTTTCTGACCTGCAAAAGTTCTTCAGAGAAAGAAGGCTACTGTGGCAAAGGCTGAGGGTAATGACTGTTTCCAAACCAGTTATAGCCCTGCTTTACTGTTGGTTTCTTTGTTGAAAACATTAGGATAAGTTTTGCTGTGCTGCTTTGGCCAATATTCATGTTAATACCACTGATGTGATGACCATGTTTTCTTAGGCATTAACATGAATGTTTTGGATATTACAGTTTTGTTGTTGAAGTAAACATTTTGTAATGTGTGATTCTCTTCATATATGAATAAATTGATGTAAAGCTTTAAGTTCTGATGTCGTAAGTGTCCACAACTATCCAATTATGGCTCACTAGTGGCTCCCACTTTATTTGTTGCTCTGTTAAGTTGTGTTTTTTTGTTGCTAAATATTTTAACGTCACTTGTTATTCCTCAACTGACAGCTGTAGACGCCAGTCTGTAAAGGTAGATGTTCCGATTGCTGGCCCGATTTTCAACTTGATGTTTTCTATTTTACATGAAAGGTCATCCTTAAAATTGTCGCATTCCAAAGTTTGAGTTGCATAACTCCCATGGTTCTTTTTTTTAGAAGCACACGGTCACAAAACATATGCCCATTGAGTAGTACACAAACTGGTTGGTGGTTAACCACCTTTGGCAGTAATTCACCACATTTTAGCCTATAATTTCTAAATGGAACATTTCTGGCCCCTAATATTTTACAGACATAATGAGAAAAATATGGGGATTCTTCTGATACCAAAATATCTTGATGTGAAGAAAAAATCATAGCCCCCAAAAATGGTCGGAACATATACCTTTAATTTGGATACCCACATATTAATTTCACAAATGTTCTGTGTTTTCATTCACCCACTACAAAATGTTGTAATATGCAGTGAAGCATTGTTTTCTGATGTACATGTATGGTAGAATAGCAAGTTATATAAGATAGAGATCTTGGATAGAAAAATGATGTCAATTCTGTGATATTGATTTAATTTCAAGCTGTTTTCTGGCCTGAGTATACCGTTTGTGAAGACTTAGCCAGGCAAGGCTGTAGAAGCGGTGAGTAGAGATTCATACAATTTTGGTGATATGGAAATTAACACGCTCTTTAACAATGGTGAAAAGTGGTTCTGTGGTCTTAAACTATATAACTTAAGCTGGAGCATATAGTGTCATAGGTTTGTATGGTTTATAATAACACTATAAATCCCTTACAGCCCCGAACACCATGAGATCCCATTTGAAAAATATGCTGGCAGCACATGTCGCCTCAGTCTATCTCGCCGGGCGCTCACGGTGGGTGATAAATGTGCACGGAATTGTTTATTGCAGGCGCGTGACCCCCTGGCCGAGTGGACTAAGACACTGTGATACCTGGTTTTCACCCATTTCCACCCCCGGATACTTTTTCAACATTTCCATCCCAAAAGTGTTATATTAGGGTTAAGTATCAGTTTCAAACATTAGCCCTTTTGATTTAACCCCCTGGGGTCTACCTGTCTATCTTACAGTGGTTTTGATTGGTTTATTACAAGATGTACTCATATGAATAGCCAATTTAAATGCAACTTGTAAAATGTTTCACTCCCATCATTATCAGGAATATAATTATTCTAACAATGTCTCTCATTGGTGCAATAAATGATGTATCCATCTTTTTAACCAATCGACCGGTAGTTCTCAGGGGGTAAAGACAATAAGAATAGTTCAGATCATATTCAAATTAGAGATTGTCAAGGCTAACTATTATAAGACTAAGAAAAAGTTTTTGATCAAAGGGTGGAGCAATCATACCAATTTAGGGCAAGTTGTTGTTCAAATGGTTGTAGTTGTTGTTCAAGATGTAAGTCCCCTCATCTCTGTTCATTGTGTTGTGTATCTTAGCAATTCAATCTGACAGGCATGGCTGCATTACAACAGCAGGATCAATACAAATGTTGCCAGAATGGCTATTGAATCCTTGAGTTCTTGAATAGATTGTTACCAAAATCAAGTTTTATACAACCAATTCTCATCAAACTCTATCATTATTATGATTATCAAGTATAATGACATTGTAAACACTTTCCGTGCGGCTATTACTTTTACCATGTATACAAAACAGATTTTTCAGAAACCGTTCCCAACTTTCAAAGTCTTATCTGAATTAATGAACCAGCACTAGACATGATTGTACTTATTCTATTGCATTTCTCATGGTGATACCAAATATGGTGGTGAAATTAAATAATTTTGACATTTTTGAAACATATTGTGTAAATTTGGAACTGTTGTCTGCAGGGTGGAAAGTCTTTTAAGACTTTCCACCCTGCAGACAACACCTCATTGGATATGAGAAAGCTTGCATAACAATATAGCCAATCTTTTCTCAGACCTGTTGGTTTATGTTATTGTAATTATGTCTGGCTTGAGGTCTTCAGACCAGGTCAAGAAACTCTGAGAAGCGGCCAGTGGTCCCACTCGTGGCAGATCAGACCACAAGACAATATTTCTCTACCTTTCTGAGTCAAGCATTTAACTCATTCAATGGCCAAGTTGGTCTGATGATTAGCTGCTATTAGGTTATTGGACAGGACGATTAGTACCGGCATGGCTGGCCATTGTCTGTATCTGGAAACTGTCATTTAGAGGGGAAATGAAATCTGACTTGTTGACTTTGTGCCGACTGGTTTGGTAATGGTAAAGATACTCCATAAGACATTAAAGGATCCACCTGCGCTGATTTTGATATTTTATTGAAAAATGGACATTAATCTCGAGGGTTAGGCGCCAGAAGGCCGTAACTCAAACTTTTGGGCAAATTGATATTTTGGTACAAAAATAATCCATATAACCTAAATTTTCATAACCATAAAGAAATAAATCATAAACACTCTGAATTTGACTAACATTAGAGTTATAAGTTGGGTGCTACAGTGTATTGTAATGAGTCCCAAATATTTGAAAGTCGATTATCTCAAAATAGCATTTCTTGAGTTACGGCCTTCTGGCACTCAACCCTCGATTTAATACTATTCGCTTAATGAATATTGTAAAGACTGGTCTTCCCTTTTGAACTAGGGGAGTCCAGTATGGGAACAATTGGCATTGTGGATAGGCCAAATTATAGTCAAGGTATGGAGTTGATGCCAATCTTGAGGGAACCTGAGGGAATCATATCCAGAAGGGAGATTTATTAGAATAGATGTTTGAATTCACATTTAGATAATCTTGCATGAAGATATTGTTTGAACCTACTCAAGTGAAAGAAGAATTCAGCAAATGTCTGGCTTGGTGGTTTAGGTCAGGGAACTTTGAGAAGTGTTTTACCATTGCTACAAGTTTGACATATCAGACCACAAAGTTGATGCTTGAGTGACACAGGGTGTTACCGTCATGCAATATCCTAACCATAAATGGGTGGTTAGCTACCTGGACAGTATTCGGCAGGACAAGAAAAAGTGGTGATGCTTAACGTGTCCGAGTCTGGAAGTTTTCATTTAGAGAGGAAATCTAGTCCAACTTTCAATCGAATTCTGATTGGTCTGTTTATGGCATTGATAGGTGTGGGGAGTCTTGCATTGAGAAAGGTGTCAATAATGACCCTTTTTAAAGCACATTGTTGCATATAATGCTTTGTATTGTATATTGTAAATGTATATTGCACATAAAATTGCTTTCATTTATCTTGCTGCCAACCCTACTACCAAAGTTTAAAAATAGTGAGCAGAGAGGAAATATGTTAGCGCTTACAATTCTGGAAAAAAGTCTTGAAACAATTACATGTTAAATGGGCATTGAGAGATGTATCGATATACTAAATGAGCAAATAACGTAAAGATAATTATCAACATAGCCCAAATCCAAAATGTCATACAATTCCGACATCACCTTCATGCCAAAATAAGCAAATAACGGTACTTCCGGGTTGAGGTTTGCTGCGAAAGTCTGTGAGTAAAACGATGCATAACTTCCGAATTCAGCACCTGAGTTTCGATATGATCTTATAAAAACTAAAAAAATCATGAAGTTTTATATGATAAACAGCGAATGTTGGTAAACTGTTTCAGATGGTAGGTAGGTAGTATATGCCTAAGTATTACTTTGGTGCAAAAAACTGATTTCCAGGATAATTGAAGGCGCACTCCCAGTCCCATATACATATCTCTCAATGCTCTTTTAACAAGAGAAAACCACCACTCCACCTCCCAATGCAATATTGAGACAATGTCAATGTCTTCAGCAGTTATTCCAAGAGTCCCAATATTGATCGAGGGGTTAGGAAAGAGAAAATCATAGATTCAAATAACCTCTTCAGCTCTTTAACAAAACAGCTTATAGTTTTAGCGGTTTAACGCTAATGCTAAATGAGCTATAAAAGCAAAGTGTTTGAAAAGAAAAATTCATAACTTTGTGTTCGTTTTGAATTATTCATACTTGTATTATTAAATAGGTTGTAAATATTTGGCACTATATGTTATTTCTTCAAAAGGAAATTTGATCTGACTTGCAATTTAGAAACAGGTTGTTCTACATTAGATTAAATAATTACTAAACACAACACAGGAGGTTAGATACAAAATTAAAGGAAACACGCAGCAATTACAAGGGGAAACTGAAGGCATTAATTTCTGGGAATGAAAACCAGACTGTGTTTGAAATATGGAGGGTGGGATTCAATATCCAACTTATTTAGTTAATAATTTGATTGAATAGATCCATTTGACCAATTACTAGCATAAATAAAATCAAGAAAACAGAAAACAATCAAGTTTCAATATTTATTTATTTATTTTATTTACCATCATAGCAACAAAGACAAAATACAATGAAAATTTTACAATTTACATGGTGGAGGAGGAGCAATTAAAACCAAATGCCACCTAATGGACTTGGTCCAAAATTGGAACAGATTGTCCAAAATGTATGAATTTACTCAAGTCTTGTTATAGGCCATCCAAACGTTGGTCATTGTCATTGTCTCAATCACAGCCCTATAGGCTATATTAGCCTTCCCATATTTCAGTGACAGAATTGGTTGGTCATGACACTGATCAGTAGTGGCTGTCATTCTAAGCTACCGCACGCAGACTATTTATTTAACTCATATGGAAATGGAATACAGATCTTCAGGAAATGGACTTCTCATTGCTGACACTCTCTCCCTTACACACGTGTTGGGTTGATGCATGTCTGGTAAAATAGTCAATTCCTGCCTACATGCTGTGGAAATAAGCAAAATTCAGTAAATATTCAACTATTTATCGAATTATATATCGAGTGTTGAGCGCCAGAAGGCCGTAACTCAACTTTTGAGCAAATTCATATTTTGGTACAAAAATAATAGCCTAGATTTTCAGAACCATAATGAGATAACTCATAAACACACTGAATTTGACTCAAATTAGAGTTATAGGTTGGGTACTGCAGTGTATTGCAATGAGTCCCAAATAATTATTTGAAAGTCGATTATCTTAAAATAGCATTTCTTGAGTTACAGCCTTCTGGCGCTCAGCCCTCGATATAGGGATTTAAAAATATCAATTATAGCAATGACAAAAGAAGTAGTTCCTGTGCATTGCACTAACTGGTATTTTCAAGAGCTGTGTTGCTTTTGCCAACAAAAAAATTGCCACAGAGATTTAGTGAAAAGGAATAGCATAAAAGGGATTTTCATAGTTCTCTGTGGCTTTTTTTCTCGTTATTAATCTCAAACTCTTTAAGGATCAAGCCCATTTCAGGCAGTTGGAAAATTGATGACGGTTGATTTTTCTCTTTATCTTTTTGTACTGTCTTTTATTACCAACATAACATGTGTAGACCAGTGCTTTGTAGAAGAACTAATAGTAGTAGTGCTCCCCCACAAAATATCAAATATTTTTTTCATTTAGCTAAGTCCTGCTGGAATATTTTTCAATGTTGATATTTCTTTATGTTTAGTTCTGTAATGCCTATCATCAACAGAAAGTGTGTAGACCATTTCTTCTTAGCAGAAATAATACTCCTGCGCTTTGAAGATCAAGTCCCATTTCATGAGTCCTTTTGGCATTGGTCATTGTTACATTTTTTCTGTGCTTATACTGTTATGCCTATCATCAATAGTTGACCATTTCTCAGAGGAACTAATGGTAGTAGTGGGGCTCCTCTCTTTGGAAGTCAAGTCCCATTTCTTGCAGCCAAGTGGAATAATATTGGTCCAGATCAAACAAGATTTTAAAGTCTTCCCATAATGCATTGCGCAAACGCCAGCCAATTAAAGCTTTTTTCACACAATACATTTGTCGAGCTCTTTTAGAAATAAGAAAAAGGAACACTGATAACTAATTTATTCATTGATGTAAACTAGACCCTACGAGCTCCAACTATGAACATGCTATGAAGCCATGATTGTGTGCATATGTCTATGGCCGTGAACCGAGACAAATTAGAGACCAGAATTAGGGCATTTTGTAAATGCAATGCATTGTGGTGGTGTCTTTAAAATCTTCTTTGGGTCCAGATTGATTCTTTGGAATAATGATGTAATACCATTCACATTGTTCACACTTGTAAGGTTTACGGAATAAAGTGTAGCATAATATAGTGTGTGGAGGGTATTCAAGAATTATGCCGATTCATTTATTTCCTATTATACTGCATCTGTCATCTTTAGAACAGGTGTGAGCCAGCATTTCCAAGAAGAAGAGACAGGTGTGAGATATTCCCTTTAAAAGGAATGCTTTTCTGCTAAGGACACCACACACTTGTTTGAGAACTCAATTAACACCACCTTAAAACAGTCGGCACCCTCCCTCAACTTCCCATAAGTTAATTTGCCGTTGCGCTCCGATTGGATGCAGCTCGTAAAAACAGCACGACTGTGCGGTGTGTTCACAAGCTGATAATTAATTAGCGTTTAGTAATAGGGTTGTGAGATCAACACAGTGATTACGCATTAATTGGGGGTAATCAGAGGGCAATGTTTGCATGTACAATTTTAAGGTCAACAGAAATAAATTGTCATCACTAGGTGAAGTTTGTATTGGTTATATATGGTAGAATGAGGGAAATTGTACAACAGGAGCGATTTCATTTTTGTTCCCGCATAACAATGATTGTTTCCATAACCCTAACCCATTCGGGTGTTTTGTAGCCGACATTGGAAACTAAATTCTTATGCAACATTTTTCCTCAGGAACTCAATTTCAGGCAGATTCGAGGCTATTGAACTGAAGATTTTTGTTTTCATTGTTTTTTTCTGTTTGGGTTAAGAACTGAAACATGCTGCAAATGAGGCTGCCCAAAACTGACCCTCTGAATCTTGGTAGCAAAGACCCTTTTATGAGGGCACTGTAGTCGATTCGCAGACATTGGCCGATTTGGCCGATTTACCATTTTCAGTCAGGTAACAGAAGCAAAAGAGGGGGAGGCACTCAAATTTAATTGTAATTTGCAAGGTTAATACCGTGTCTTCATGTGCATGTACTTACTGTGATGTACCTAGTGACAGGGAACTTGCTGCTGGTATATCGGCATAACTTTGGCTGCAAATAGTTGTTGTCAATTGCCCGCGTATTTTCGATAAAGAAATGTATTGTTATTCAGATAAATTGATAAAGGTATTCAGGTGGTCTCATAGCCAGAAATACTTAAAGTAATGTTTATAATCCGTATCTTGGTTGATATAATTGTTTTTCCATTTAATTAGGGCAAATGGTTTTAGGGCAAATGGTTTTGTATATAAAAAATGATTATTGAATTATTTTCGGGTTTTTTCTCGCAAATAAATACGTAGAACTGTTATTTTCATTTTAATGTTTCCTTTATTCCACGTGCATAATAAAAACGGAAAATAATAAAAAGTATCCACTAAATTATTAATAGGTAAAATGACATACATAATATTTTTCTTTCGAAACCTGTATACGGTCGATGATGGTCGATTTGTTTTTATTGTGGTAACCGCTTCCAAAGGGATAACACATTTGAAGCTGCTGGATTAAGTTTTTGGTTGTCGTGATTGTAAAGCTACATGATCAGCCCTATTCATAAAGCCACACTATCATGAATAGCATTTGATTGTGGAGCGCAAATAATCATGAAAATAACATCTATAAAAGTACCGCTGTTTCATCATTGGTCAAAATGGGTTCCTCTAACGCACAATGGACAAGGTCCAAAATCGATACCGATGCGCCAGAGTTTATGAATCTACTATAGTACATCCACCATCCATGCATGTTCATCTTGATGCAATCTATTTATAAGGGCCACATAATTTACCTATAGAGGCATCAAGCTTGGTGGTCATTTTCCCTTGTCTGCTTTACAAAGAAGATTTTAACGTCGCACCCACAATGCATTGCATTTTTTCCAGCGATGCATTTGGATTTCCCCTTATCGATACTTGTATCAATACAATCAATATGTCAGTTACCTTTGTACCCCGAGATATCGATATCGTGGCTTTCTGTCACACATGACATGTATCGGAAGATCAATGGTTCCCCTGTCTTTTTGGTTTTCCAATAACTGAGTAAGTTGTTTACTAGTCGATCGAGCTCTAAGTTTTAGAAATAAGAAAAAGGAACACTGAGAACTGATTTATTTATTGATATAAACAGGAATCTAAGAGCTCGCACGATGATGGTACTATGAAGCCATGATTTTGTGCATCCGAGATGAATCAGGGACCAGAGTTACAGCTTTTTGCAAAATCACTTAATGATACGGAAGTCTCTTGTAATTAATTATTCACTAAAAAGGTTACACATTCATTGCGGCATTTTAACAATGCTTCCTCTTCAAATCGACCTGTCTAGTCAAATCGTGCAAACGAACCATTCACATGTCGCATAACTATACTGCGTTGTGCAAATACGCTGTTTGTTTGTGGCATTACGTGAGCGCGTATTGACCTACTTGATACACAATATATGCGACGGTACTTGGTTGTCCGTTAGTAACCTGCGCTTATGTGTGTGTATCCGTAAAAGAATGGGACGCATGTACATGTATCACATATATTCATGAGGTTTTAATACTTTTTAATCAATATGTTGTTTACAAAAATGTTCAATGTAAAAATGAATAAGAGATTTCTTAGTTGATGGCTATGCAATCATCTTTCTTGCTTGTAATCACACTTCTAATACAAATGATGATTGAGTGATTGGTCACACAAATTGTATATTTGCGTGTGAATAAAGTAACAACCACACTTGAACACTGCACAGGAGTAACCGCAGTTATTGTTCAACAAACACGAAACAGGTTGTTTTCTTACTTCTGTGGCGGAGGTTATTTTAGGCGTGAATTAGAGCCAATTTCATCAGTAGAGTCTGGAGTATATAATGATTGGTCTCACCCCAGTTTAAAACTGGAACACCACCAGTCCAGATTGTGGTCGAAGCTTTGTGACCTATATCAGGCCCGTGCCACTATATGCAGACTTGCCATTACCGAGATTGAAGCTTCTATTGTCCTAGCGCCCCCATTTCATGAGTCACATCGCGCGTCTCAATGAGCTTGCATGCTGTCAATCATTGGAGTCGTCAAGTTAGTGCCCTCATTTCAAGAGTCACATCGCGCGTACTAACGTATGTATATGCCCATATATAGGAGGCTCTTGTTTTTGGATTTGAATTTCCTCTCCCGTTATATAGACTCCCTGCCAATATACATGTATGACTTGACTAAGTATCCCATAAATAATATAGGGGTCTATTTTGGTTGACAAATGAGGTGGATGTTTATAGAACTATCTGAGAATGGTGAACAGGGAGAGACTTTAATAGTAGTACTCCCCTAATCTGTCCAATATCATCTTTACTTTATCTTACTTCAATAGTGATGTTTGTATGCTATAAAAATATTGATATTAAGCCTTCTATCACACAGTTACAGGTATATTATGTGATCTTTTCTAGGGGACGCCCTCAATCCTCGAAAAATAATTGGAAGCAGATTTTCTTGCAGATTTACTTTTCTGATCATAAATCATAAATACATTTCAAGTTACAGAGTTAGAGTGAATTTAGAGTAAAATTTGAAAAAATAGATTGTATCGCTCGCTCGGTACAATCTATTTTCAAACCATGATTTTGAAGTAATTTGGAATCGTATCGATCTGTAACTTAGAAGATCTTTATGATTTATGATCAAAAATGCAAATCTGCAAGAAAATCTGATATCATAGTAAAAATCAATGATAGAGGGCGCTACTTGGAAAAGATCACATAATATGTCTTTAATCTGCTGATCAAGAGTATTTTAGCACTGCTCTCATACTCTCCAAACTCTGCTTGTAATAATATGCTCAATATATCCAAAATGATATAGTATGAATGTTTTTCACACCTTATGATGAACATTGTAATTGTTCATTAATTTACTCGGGGCCCACGCAAATTTGATTTTAAGACCATGGGCCCAGATGGCCCGTAAAAATGCTCGCTATTTAAAACACTGAAAATGGATCAAAATAGTCTACTTTCAGTCATTGGGACTGCATTTTCACAAGAATACATGGCCCACCTCCTTTCTGTTATCCAGGGGAGAGAGGGCCATTCACCTTTTTGGTATACCTTCCTGAATCTCTCAATTTAGTGATTAAGTAACTGGGGGTTTTGGTTGAAAATGAGGTAGATGTTAACTATCAGAGAATGTGAACAGGGAAAGATATTAGTGCTCCCCTTAAAGGTAGATGTTCCGATTGCTGACCTGATTTTCAACCTGATGTTTTCTATTTTACATGAAAGGTCATCCTTAAAATTGTTGCATTCCAAAGTTTGAGTTGCATAACTCCAATGGTTCTATTTTTAGAAGCGCAAGGTCAAAAGACATGTGCCCATTGAGTAGTACACAGACTGGTTGGTGGTTAACCACCTTTGGCAGTAATTCACCACATTTTAGCCTATAATTTCCAAACGAAACATTTCTGGCCCTTAATATTGTACAGACATAAAAATGAGAAAAATATGGGGATTCTTCTGATACCAAAATATCTTGATGTGAAAAAAAATCATAGCCCCAAAAAAGTGATCGGGTCATATACCTTTAATCGGTCCAATATCATTGTAACTTTATTTTTCTTCAATAGTGATGTTTGCTATGTAAAAGTATTGATATTAAGTCTTCTATCACACAGTTAATAATTATGTATGATCAATAGGTCGTTGACCAATTGATAAAAAAGAACAATATCTAATTGCCTTAATTTGATAAACAATGTACAATCATCTTGAATCTTTTTTCATCATAAATGGCGATTCCTTGCAACAAAATTATTAAAACATGTATGCTTGTGGAATGTGTCAGACATCTTTGAAACAAACACTACACTTTGCCTGAAGTCATACTCATAATTTCCTCTTTTTTATGGTAATTCTGTTTCTTGCTATTGAATTGTATGAGTGTATTCAACCTGTATGTGTGATGTGATCAAGCAAAAATGGGTCGGAAGTCGCCAAAAGTGATTTTGAGATATAATCAAATGAAGAGTAACAATTCTTTTGTTTCTTTTCTTTTGAATACGCCTTAATTCTGAATATCAATAGAATTAAGGGACTGTTTGAAATGTTGTTTTCTTCAAAATGTAGCATTGCAAATACCCAACAAAATCATGTAGAAAACTCAATTTGCTTGATCTCATTACATATATTGAATTGGAAATGGGCATCTTTAAACATGTTCCTTTTTCCTCCTATCTTCTTCTTCACAGCAAGGTAATGGGTGAGAAACCTATTGCACTGAGGTAGCAATGATTGGGAGTCGAGACTTAATGTATCATAATTAACCTTTTCATACCGGCCCGACGATTGATCTCTATCCGATGGATTGATGTTTTCTTTGAGACTATGCGGTCGTTTGAAAAACAAGGCAAAAATATTACCGATCAACCGTGAAACCCATTCACACCGAGAATAGCTACTTTCTCCTCGGACAATCGATCTGTAGCGATCATATTTCAATTCTAGCCCCAAGACCTATCAACATTATCGATCGGCCAAAATTTTAGTTTGGGCAAATCCTAGCTACTATTGATTCTTTTAGATTCTGCATCACATCAAAACATACCTCTTTGGGTCTTTTATCCTATGTCTGACTTTAACATCATCAAAACATGCAAAAATCAAGCTTGAGATTGATACCTCATTATGGATCTACGGCACATAATCTCCTGGCCACAGTTCGACATACGTGGGCGCACTTCGATCAGGCTGCTCACGCATGCTTGAACTCACAAAATACTGCCAACCAACAACACCAAAGCACCTGATTGGTCAAATTTGAACTGAAGCCTTTTTAACGATCGTCACGCTGCGCCTTATCCACCAACGCAGTAGTCCCACTGCGCAGTAACCATCGACGCAGTGGAGCGTGCAGCATGAAAAAGCTCACAAGTTTTTCAGTTCTCACGTTTGAGCGCTAACCAATCAGAGCCGTGAGGTCGACATGACGTAGTGCACACCACGGATGACCATTGCACCGTTTTGAAATGAGGTTGAGCTCGCGTACTTTACGCGAGCTCAACCTCATGTGACGTGGGTCCATTGAAATTTAGGCTTAAGATTCAGGAAATTTTTTGAAGACATTTTACTTCATATCTAGAAACTAGAAACACCTACAAGAGGTATGTTTTGATGTGATGGGTCACATATTTGCTTGATTGAGATGCTGTGTTTTAAGTTGAGATACCAGGAATAATTCATTTTCTTTTTAGATTTTTAACATTATTTGTGAATTTCTTTATTTCTCTCTTCATAACAGGTTCTCCAATCTGCAAGGGATCAGCTCAAATGGTCACTTCTCAAGTAGTTTTACTTACATGGAGGGCAGGGATGCCATCAACCTTTTCCAGGATTTCACATCGGCAAAAAAACTGTATATATAACTGTGGATGATAGTTATAATCAGTGTTGTTTTTATGTATTGTAGTATTTATATTGCTGGACCAAATTATAATTTTTGGTTTAGGCCTAAAAAATCAAAGTGTAGTTAGCCCGATCTATTCTATTTGGAGGGGGCATTAATAAAATAGTCTCTAAAAGATAAACAATTTATAAAAGTTTTATAAAACATTTGTAGCAAATTCGACAATTCATCCTAAATGGAAAAGTGCCACCATAAATTATATCTAAGTTTGTTTGAATCGCCTTATGGTCCGTTCATACTCGCGTCGTTGCGCCTTGGCCAACGTTGCCGGATAAAAGTTGATATTGCTTCAACTCGCACGCCGATGTCCATCGACGTCGGCCGATGCGCAACGACGGGAGTATGAATGTGTCTTTAGAGTGACACAACCAACAGCCATTGGTCATGGAAATATTCCAGTCATCAGTCAAGGGTGTATAGTGTCACCTCAGCTCAGTGTCACCTCAGCACTTAGTTTAGTCTGAAGTGTTGTTTCTCCATTCCAGGGGTGACATCCTTTTATTGCACAAGTGCAAACCACCTTGCATTGAGCACCATGCAAAATCAAATTGATTTAGAATATGCGCTGACATCGCCCTCTCTCCCACCCCCAACATGAAATGACACCAGTTATATTGTATTATGTTAACACTTTCCACGAGGCTATAGCTTTACCATACACATAAAAGATTTATCAGAAACCTTTCCCAACTTTCAAAGTCTATCTCAAGGATTGCTGAATCAATACTAGACATGTTTATTATTATTGTAATGCATTTCTCATGGTGATTGATTCCAAATAGAAGGATGAAGTTCAATAATTTTCAATTTTTTAAAACATTTTGTGAAATCTTGGAATGCTCGACTGCAGACGACTGCCATGGAAAGTGTAAACATGAGACTGTGAGAAGAAGAATAAACTGTCAAATTGATTTGGTATCTAAATACTTGTACTATTGGGGATCATCCTGGAAGCTTTCATGAGAACTAAAAACACATGTAAATTTAAGTATGCATGTGTGTTCCTTGTGTAAAGCTCACTTTATAGAAGCATCACTTGGCAAATTTTAGTAGTTCAAACCAAAGGTTGTAATTGCAGATTGTCTCCAATCTCTTGGTTCAGAACTACCTATAGTCATAATGCTTTCGACATAATTCATGTACATACTTAAACCCAGAAGTGCGTATCGAATGCTTATTAAATAAATGACCGGCTGTTCTGATTGGTCTAACATGAAATCTTCACGTGCATGCATCTAGACACAGCCGCCAGGAACAACAACAAATCACACTCACATGAAATAGCTTGAATTGTGTCCATTGCATTATGACAGTGACTATAAATCACCACAGCAGAACCCATCAGTCAAACTTATGAGCAACGATTTACCTACCTCTGTGCAGTGACATCAAAGCATATTCCAGTGATCACAGTGGACTACATAATCACTTGCATATTTTGTATGCGCTAGTAGTATATGTACCTATTTCATCAAAGCTGGATCCTAGCACTTGCATGTTTTATAAATGTTGTATGATCACCGGGATAGCCTCTGACATCACTGCACAAAGATAGATGAATGGAGTAATAGGTCTAGTTATACGATCAGCCAGCAATTGGAGCTCTAATTACATAAGGTTTATTGCGAATAGGTAAAAATCAATTGATTATCCTTTTCTGATGCATTGTGGGAAAGAAAAGGGACCAAATGCCCCCATTTTCTCTCCCACAATGCATCAGAAAACAATAATCAATTGATTTTTACCTATTCGCGATAAGGCTTATTGAAGCCACAAGTATGATATGTGACCATCCATGACAAACCCAGTGTAAAGTCGCCAGCACATATTTGGAGATATGGGCCAATAAACCAGACACAAATCAATAAAAAGCATTTTTCAGTACTCATATGAACATTTGATCTGAAAAATCTTATGTTTTGATTGATTTCTGCCTGTTTACTTGGTCCATATATCTAAATATGAACTGGTGACTTAACACTGGGTTCATCGTGGATGGTCACTCACATATTGCCATATGAATTAATTGTAACATAGCATACTATATCTACATGTATGTAAAGTACGATATTTAAAGAGTTCAAATAACTTCTTCATCAGGGTTAAGATCTTGTACCAGCAGTGACTGAATATAGACTGTAATCATTCTAGAAGAACAAATGCATCAATTTCCATTATTTTATTCTATGACAGTGAAAATGTACTTATAAGTCTTATGTAGACTTGTAGACTGTGTGCTATTTTCTTTCTGTACTACATTGTGGGTTTTTGATGTATGGACTATTGGCATTTTCATGAACTGTCAATAACATGCCATTTTAAAAATAAGTGAACAACACAGGCAGTGAACTGATAATTAGTAAATATTTGAAAGGTCTATAGTTTGTCTCTACGATTTGTAACCATAGTAATAAAATGTAAACAGTTAGTGAATTAAATGAGGACATATTTAATGGTAAAATTGTAAACGTTTTTGAATATGGTGATATAGCCCGTACATCATTATTGAAGTTGATAGTCTGCCAACATTGGTGCATAAACTGAGGGTAACATTACCTGTTTCTTACTAGCAGACCAGATAATGCAGGACTCTATCACGTTTCACCAATCAGGATATACAGTTAGTTTTTAAAGCTGCCGGTGTGTACTTTCGAGTTTACGCACCGTGACACACGTATGCACGCATTGGTGGAAGTTTGTCCTTAGCATTACGATGTTGATTGTCGCAGACCACATAATGCATTGTCCATAATTTAAATTCCTGTTTTGGGGTCTATTTGCTGACAACATAAATGACTGTACTGTCCAAAATTTGATTCAAATGCAAAATCACTAAAGAATCATGATATGTGAATGAACAAATGAATGTTGGAAAATTGCCTCAACATCTTTCAGAAAGTGGTTGCTTTATTATAATAGGAAGAGTAATTAAAAAAACCTTAATAATGGTATATTGCAATGGGATGCACTACATGGCTGTACAAGTGTAAACAAATTCAGCATATTAAGGATTATATCAATTATTATCCATGTAATAAAGCTCCATCATATTAGGAATTTTTAAATTGGATCAATATTGTACATAATGTAATGTACACATTAGTCATGTTGGAGAAAAATACACTATTGTATCAATATCAAATTCTGTTCTCAACTTGTACCTGGGACCATGTCAATCTAACTGAGCCCTCACCCTAACATGTTTGGGTTATGGTCATGTGATATCTGTTAGAGTTAGAGTTGATTAGCATTGCAGTCCTGGGCCACAAGTTGCGCACAGAAATCGATATTTGTAAAATGTTGTAAAGATGAAGTTCAATAAACTGTCTCTAGATTATGGTGAAGAAATAAAATGAGGATTTGTAGAAAGACTATGATAATTGGGGTGTCTTGTGTGTCTATTTTGATTTGTTTGGTAACTGCAAGCCATTTTTGATCAGTTCCAAATTGGGGAAGCCTCATTACAGCAGTGAATAAATGGGGCAAAAACTGTGTGTGTTTGGCCAGTATCGCGCAAGTACATGTACGCTTGGATTACTTTTACACTCGGAGAGATAAAAAATGAATATTTCTCAGCGATTTGGAACTGATTTAACTAAAGCTTGTTTTGAAATGATTCTGTGGTAAGTTACCTGTGAAGTTCATAAAGAACAATCCATTATGGAAACAGAAACAGACACTCTTTGTCATCATACACAAAGATGGTATTGCTATCATAAAGGTATATTTACGATATTTTCCAAAAACCGCCCTCTATCATTGATTTTTTTTTTAAAGCAGATTTTGTTGCAGAATTAAATTTCTGATCATAAATTATGAATATATTCTGAGTTACAGAGCGATATGATTCCTAAACACTTCAATATCATGGTTTAAAGAATGAAAATAAACTGTCCTGCTAGAAGGACAGTTTATTTTTACTCTAAATTCCACTCTAAAACCATGATTTGGAAGTAATTAGGAATCGTATCGCTCTGTAACTCGGAATATATTCATGATTTATGATCAGATATGTAAATATTTTTTATGCAAGAAAATCTGCTTTCAAAAAAAAATCAAGGATAGAGCATCCACTGGAAAAGATCGCATAATATGCCTTTAATGGTTTACCTGCACAGCTAATAGTAATCATGGTAATAGGTTTAATATCTAATGAGAACTGACCGTCATATATACAACATACTTGCTATCTGCTATCTTCATAAGACAGCACTGCTATCGTATGGGGGTTAATATTTTCACGAGCCATAACTACTATCTTAATCAAGATCATAAAGATTGCACTGCTATCACAATGTAGAGAGAACACCATCGAAATCAGACGGCATAGAAGTCCTCAGTCAGTTTTCTATCAATATTAGACAGCTGTCTACGCTATCTTGAAAGAGAGTGCCACCTTTATAACTGCTAACGTATTCAGAGAGCATTAATACACTGAGCCAAAAAAGAAACTTATAAAAAAAAGAAACTTATACAATTTTAACAGATCACCAAATAAAATTATGTGCATGCAAATGTACCAAATTTGGATACAATATTACTGCAAATAACAGTAATATTGTATCCAAATTTGGTACATTTCCATGCACAGAATTTTATTTGGTGATCTGTTAAAATTGTATAAGTTTTTTTTTTTATAAGTTTCTTTTTTGGCTCAGTGTATTTCCACGACGAGCCATTATAATAGGACTCCACTGCTATCTCATAAAACATACACTGCTATCGAAATCAGGGGGCATTAACAAGGAATCTCACTTTTGGGAGCTTGAAGATGAAAGGAAAATAGTTATTGCCGACGCTTTGGAACCCGACTGTTTATTATGACGGAATAAATCGTATTCAAAATTAGGAACCAGCGCGATGCAGGGGGCAACTCACGAGCTGCCGAAAGTCAATTTCATAAAAGAAATGATTTCCTTTGTTGGGTTATAATATATACCATATAGATGATGCTCAGGAGATCTGGGATGGCAGCTAGGGAGTAAGACTTTTTGCACACCATATATCTCAAATTGATAATTATTTGTAACTTCCTACTCATTGCTTGATCGCATCCCATAATTGCCAACTTCATATAACATGTATAAGATATGCTATCGTATTCAGACCTAGAGGAGGGTATACTTTCTTATGCTTTCTTGCACTGCTATCTCATACAAGACACTGCTTTCGAAATCAGAGTGCATTAACGAGTCCTTAAAACACTTATGCTATCTTCATAAGATAGCATGCAGTTTGCTATCTTCATAAGATAGCATGCAGTCTGCGCTTTCTCATCAGAAGAATGCCACCTTCATAAGAGAGCACTGCTATCCTTTTCAGAAGGTATTAATATTTCCGTGAGCCATGTTCTATCTTTATGGGACTATACTGCATGATATCGTATGTTTCCATAAATTAAGGTCTCACTAGCAAAATACCACTTCCAATTACTTTATCAGATTATAACTAAGGAAGTGTAAGCCTCGTGTTCACTTTTATAGTCTTATGTATTGATATTCCTGTTGATGTGCACTGGTAAACGTATTATGTTTTCAATGACAAAGGGATACGGTATATATAGGCCTACTTATTTTGAGAAAGGTGAAAATATCACTTTTGGGGGATACAGCTCCAGCCTTTTAGTGGTGGGGTAAAACAGATTATGTAGGTCCATAAATGATGGTTAACAAACGGATTTTGAATATATATAATAATCAGAAATCATATATACATAACATTTACCTGTTTTATGCTAAAATTGTCAACATTTGGTCTAATTTAACCTAATTTAGTAAGAAAGTGTACGCGCAGCACGGAAAAAATGCTTTTTTTGCTAAAATTGTCAATTGTTTTCTATTTTTAAATTAATTGAATTTTTTTGTGGGTAAAGTGTGTAGAATCCATATTAATCATCAAAGGAGAGAGGTATGTATATGGCTATTCCAGTATAGCCTTTGCGGAATTACATAGTTTTGAAAGTTGAAAAGCTATGAAACATGGAAATAAATATGGTCATTCTTGATTGTGATGACTTTGGTGTCCCCACTAAATTATTACATTTTGACATTTTGATACTTCTTTTTTAACCTTAACATGTTATTATTTGGTGATTATTCTTCTTAATTTATTTCTCAGTTGTGGTTTCTATATAAATATAAATAATAAAAATTGACCACTTTCTATCACAATTTGAAGAAAATAGAGAATTAGCGTTTTTGTGAAACCACATTTTACCCGCCTGAATCAATATTTTAATTGCATAACTGCTCCGATTGCCGATCTTAATATTTCGGTTTATCACCATTTTGAAGGCACTTCCTCTGTGACCATTTTTAATAGTAATTTAAGAAAAAAAAGATGATTAAAGGGACATTAAAGGGACATTAAGTGGTGTTGAAAATTTTAAATGTTTAAAAATTTACTTCAGAATTCAAGATGAACATTAAAAATTGCCATTATTGTTGTTTCTACTAACAAAAACACAGCAAAACTTGATTAAAACAATATCATCGCTATTTATTGAAACAACGCCCTCTATGCAAATATGGTTCGCGTTATGTATCACGCGTAGCAGGGGGATACTGTCGGACGTAAAATGCTCGTCCCGCGGGACAAGCATTTTTGTAATCGACGTTTTCTTGTACAAAGACAGCTGATTTTTCTAAATCCTTGGTGTAAGTTCATACATAATACAATTATAAAAATAAACTAATCTCAGTTTTTATCATAATTGAGGGCGAGTTTTTATCATAATTGAGGGCGCTGCCTCCAACACATCTCTTAGTGTCCCTAGGATCCAAATAGGCATGTCACAAAGTGAGTCCCTTATTTATGGAAACACCCATTATACAACACTGCTTTCGAAAGTCAGTTTTGCTATCTTCGTAAGACAGCTTTCTGCATCAATCCTTTTAAAACTAATGTGCTATCTCCCCGGGGGGGGGGGGGGGGGGGGCAATCAAACATAATGGTGTACACATGCGTGACCAAATTTTTTCCAGACACCCCCTAAACAAGTTTTTCCCTGCAAGCAAAATGACCCCCTAAACAAGTTTTTAGCGCGCTTTCCTTGCAAATTTTGACCCCTAAACAAGTTCTTGTCAGAATATGACCCCTAAACAAGTTTTGTCTATTTAACGGGGAACAAAATAAGTTACCCTAAACACGTTCGACCTGTATTTTAAGCCGGGGTTTTAAGCCACCCTTTTTCTTGAAAATCAGCGTTTTTAATACCCTTAACGCGTC
Source organism: Ophiura sarsii (assembly GCA_035610835.1). Classification (NCBI taxonomy): domain Eukaryota; kingdom Metazoa; phylum Echinodermata; class Ophiuroidea; order Amphilepidida; family Ophiuridae; genus Ophiura; species Ophiura sarsii. The sequence goes on from CM069456.1 coordinate 25,358,635, forward strand.
ACGCACGTGACGCGTCCAACACTGAAAAACACCCCTTTTTACGCGTTTTTTGGTCACGCATGTGTACAACATTATGTTTGACTGCCCCCCCCCCCCCCGGGCTATCTCCATACAGACAGCCGTCTATATCACAACACTGCTGCCTCTCTCGTGAGATAGCTCTGCTATCTCCATAAGTACCTGCGTTGCCTTCACACTGTGTGTGTGTGTGTCATGAGACTACTCTCTAAATGTAAAAGAGTGGTTTTCCACTCTTTCAAGGAGTTAAACGCAGGACAACACGTTTTTGAGTGGAAAAACACTAGTAAAAGGAGTGAAAGGGGATTTTATATGACAATTTTCCACACTATTGAGAGTGAAAAATGAAACACTCACTAAAGTGGAAATCTTCCACTCTAAAATAGGTTGTCCTGCCTTTCACTCCTTTCACTCCTTTTCGAGTGAATTTCCACTCTTTCCACTCGTTTTACATTTAGAGAGTAGGCTTCTGCTATCTTCACGATGGGAGACTACACTCTCATCATATAGAACTATCGTATAATAAATGAAAGGGTATCAACATGTCTATGAGCAACCCTTCCTCTTATATCTATAAGGCAGTATAAAGATACTGTTATCTTAATCAGAGGGCATGTCCATAAGTCAGCTCTGCTATCTTCATAAGACAGCACTGTCACCTTTATACAAGACTTTGGTACGTGAGGCCACATCTCGAGTATGCAAATTGTGTATGGAGCCCATTCTGCGCAAGGATATCACAAGACTATAGAAAAGGTACAAAGAAGAGCAACTAAATAATTCCTGCGCTTGCTGGTCTTCCTTACATCGAACGACAGAAAGAGTTAAATCTACCAACCTTGGCATACAGGAGACTATGAGGAGACATGATCCAAGTCTTCAAAATCATGAATGGACTGAATGACATGAACAATGTCATTTTTGAGATGAAAGACGCCAATTTAGACCTAAGAGGACACAAACAGAGGATTCAGAAACCAAGGGCAGTACTGGATTATAAGGAAGAGGTAGCTTCACGCACAGAGTCTTCGACAACTGGAACCTACTTCCCATTGCAGCTGTAGAAGCACCAACAGTACTGTTTCAAGTCCAAGTTTGATGGTTTATTTTCCAAGAAATACAACAAATTCACATATGGCTTGTGAATTAGAATTACCAGAATTGTTTCAGCAGTCAATGTTTGTGCAGAACTCTCATTCAAGCCCGTCAGCAGTTAGGCTTATACATGAATTTACAAGAGTAATACGAATGCCTTTTGCCCAAATCAAGAATAGATACCCACACCTTCCAATACTACCTGGTAATGGCGAGAAACCAAAAATCGCCCAGGACTAAATATCTCTGGAAACAAAATATCGAGACGAGAGTGATATTCTGCAGACGACGAAAAAGTAAGTACAAAAAGTATTAAAAAATGAAGAAAGTGTTTGCTTTGCTAGCACAAATTGTAACATGCGTGTAGGTAGTCAAATAAAGCTCAATTATCAAGTATAATAACTTAAATGTTGTTCCGAATTTTGCCGACAATAGTCAGTGACCCAAGACGATTTTGAAATGTTGTAAGTTTTTATTTAGGCCTAGCCTGGCCCTAGGCCTAGCTCTACATTACTACAATACTAGGCTATAGGTTGGGGCGGACCTACGTCACGCCGGTGAAAACAAATCAACGCCGGTGAAAACAAAAACAAAAACAACTTGCGCAGATCAATCAATTAAGGCAACCGCACATTGTGCCTACTGCGGATCAAGTGCGTAACGCTCAGCGTTGAGTGCGTGCATGGAATGTTTTGTTTCTAAAACACTGGTTGCCAAGCAAATTTGCTAAAAATAACTCAAAGTTCCTGTATGTCCGCGCCCTTGTAGCCTATACTCTGTTTGGCCATCTCGAGACAGTGACGTTACCGCGAATTCTACTAATTGCATCACATAACGCGCGCGAATACTCGCGGCGCTGGCGTACAAACACGAGCGTTGAAAGGCGGAAGATACACACGCGTGCGTAAAAGCTGCGACTGTTCAGTTACGTCACTGTCTCGAGATGGCCAAACAGAGTATATACTCCCTGCCAATGCCATAGTCCTTTGGGCATAATTCGCGTTATTTTACGCGAGCTTATTCTGTTGTTGTTTGCGGGGCGCTGCGAACAATGTCATGCGCCGTCAATCAAGGCGCCGTGACGATTTCACGTATTGACCAATTAGCTAGGTTAGGATGCGTGATTATTTGTTTAAAGGAACCGGTACGGTACGCACTTCCGTATTTACGCACACTCGCACCTACGTATTGCAATGCGCACCTACGCACATACGTACGCAACTCGAACGTACGCATGATTTGATGGAATTATGTCCAAACCAAGGGCGGCATTATGACAGGGAGTAGGCCTATATTATAGGCTGTGGCTGAGGCGTTAGAACAGGGATTAGGAGTTGTAATCAGGACACAATGACAGGCGATTGTCGGCTTAGATGATAGCTTTAATAGAAGGCTTATGATCTAGTGCGCATGTGTGACTATAACTATAACGGTACGACAAGGGTGATCCAAATGTATATAAACCTATAACATCTCCCCTTTTATACAGATGAGTTTCATCAGTTATAAAACACGGTTCCATTTGCCAAAACCCAAATAAAACAAATTCTGCATTTTTTGTGTGTGTGTGGTAACCGTCATATTGCAAACTAGGAACTTTCGCAACGTAATGCATTGTTGCTGATTGTTGTCAAGAATGTTCTTTGACAGTTTATAGTGTTCTTTACACTTTCAAGAGTGTTCTTTGACAGTTTATAGTGTTCTTTACACTTTCAAGAGTGTTCTTTGACAGTTTATAGTGTTCTTTACACTTTCAAGAGTGTTCTTTGACAGTTTATAGTGGGGCAATTCCACGGTAACAGCGTGACGGTTTAGAAGATATTTTCACACTTCATATGCAAATAACATACACACTTGAATTATTCAGAACATTTTTTTATTGCATTTCTACTACTACTAGTACAACCTACACATAGAAAAAAAAAAAAAAAAAAATCATTCACATTTATGAAATATGAATATTAATGAGTGCGGTAACAGCGTGACGCTAAAAAGGACATAGGTATTTTTCTCATTTATGAATAGTTAAAACTCTGTGAACTTTTTTTTATTTTTAAAGTTTCATCAGGTGGATTGTAATTATAAGAAAGTCAGCTATAACTTCCCTGTATAAAAAAGAAAATATCTTATGATTTTAAATATATATGATACAATAAACAAATTTGCATACGGTAACAGCGTGACGGTAACAGCGTGACCAAAGGCTGACCCTATATGAGCAATGCAAAAAGATCAAACGTTGACGATACAATGATCTCCAAAACTTACACTGATTATAGTGATTGTTGATTTTAATTAAATTAAATCACATTATAGTGTTCTTTGTTAGTTTAAAATAGATAAAATACAATATTAAATACAATATTAAGTTAATTAAATTATCCAATTAAAACACATTTAACTTAAAAATTGTATTGGAACTCACTGTATAATTCAATGGGGGTCACGCTGTTACCGTCACGCTGTTACCAAAAAAGTAACAGCGTGACATATTGCTAATTGAAATAATTAATTAACAAAAGGTAGTACTGCATCTTTGAAGCATGTATGTTATAGGTCTATGGGAGTGTGATTTGCATTGCAAGTATTATTTAATTTGTATGTAGATTTAATGAAAATGTAAAAAAACCTTAAAAACATCAATTTTTTCGGTAACAGCGTGACATTTTGGTGAAATCTTATTAAAAATTGATCGTTGAGTCGCAACGCATAGTGTTTTAAAAAAAAAAATTATTTAAAGAATAATATAAGTATGTAAGAGCTCACAACTGATAAAATAATTTTAAAGTGATTATTTTCAGTTTATAAATGAATAGCATTATAAATAACAGATTTTACAACAAAATTAATAAAATTAGTAGATTATGCTAATTAAAACGGGGAAAAAACACAAAATATGTAAAAAAAATTTAAAAAAAGTTCATATCTGGAAAATTTAGACTTTTAGCTTTAATTTGATACTAAATATGTTAGGATATGAATAACTTGAAAATTAGTGGTCATGTCCACCTTTGCATGGAATTGCCCAGTGTTCTTTATTCTCTCAAGAGTGTTCTTTGACAGTTTATACTTATAGTGTTCTTTACACTTTCAATAGTGTTCTTTTACAGTTTATTATAGTATCTGAAGCCATTTTATATTGAACAATTTTTTAAATTTTTTTGTTGTTAAACAATCAGCTTGGCACTCTGTGCGCAAGTAACTTTATAAAAGTTGATGATTAGGCCCCTTGCAATTAAATGTGAGTTTACTGTTGCCCGCGCGCGTCCAAAAGTCACCCGCGTGATATGTAATATTTTTAAAATATTTAATTATTTCATTGTTTAAAGCTTTTTCATAAGCTTTTTAACACTTTTCCGGCGATGAAATTAGCCGATGAGCCGCATTTCAATACTTCCGGGTTGGGAAAACATTTCTGTGAAGTAAAAAACTCTGCACGAAACTTGCAATTGTCGCTTTGTATTGAAATGTGTGCATTTGAAACATATTCGTAGGCACGGCAATTGATTACTGTGCAATCGCTTCTGCGCATGACGTCACATCAAAACATTGCCGAGTTATTTTTAGTTTTTTGCCTAGCGTCCGCAAAGCCGAACCGCCGAACTTCTTTGGAGTTTCCTAGTGCATTCTGGGTAATATTTCAGGTTTGTTTACGATCGCCATCTTTAAAATTCTTCGAGCTAGCGTAACGAATTTTGTTTTACAAACATCGAATATCTTATTAATATTCATATTCAAAATAGGGATGCAAATATGAATAGATTCCTTTATAAAAGAAACAAAATGCAAAGCCAATGCAGTAGGTGGTGGTAGGACATAATTAACAGCATTTGAATTGTATTCGTACCTTGGATAATAGTTAACAACGCCGACAATATTAAATCAGGTGACTTCACCCCAAAATATTACAATATTAATATTAAATAGTCACCTCGTCCTGGTTTTCAAAAACGCAACAGTAAACTCACATTTAATTGCAAGGGGCCTTATAGCAATATAAAGGAAAATTTTGAGAGAAAAAAAAATATAAAAAAAAAAACCAAACAAAAAAGTGCTCCTTGTTTATACAGTCTTTCAATCTTGCTGGTTGCCATGCGTTAACAGGAGTCCATAAACTCTGCTAGTCTATGTGATATAGTCTCTGAATCTTGCTGGCGGTCTGATGGATCTGGTTCGGGTTTTCACAGGTTCACTTTCTGCTGCTTTCACTGGAACACTCGGTGTCGGCGGCATCTTGGCAGGCGATGTTATCACTTTTGCTGTAGTGTTGCTCTTGCGCTTTGCCTGAGTAGTTGCAGTGGTGGCGGTCTTTCTGAAGCTGCTCTCTTCCGGTACTGGTGCAGTGATTATCTGTGGTTTCACTGATTGCGTTTCTTGCTCATTGGATGTGCGCAAGAATTTGCGGTTTCTCTTGAACTTTTGTCCCGATTCATTCTCTATCAGGTAGGATCTTGGACCGACTTTGCCGATGCATTGGCCCAAAGTCCACTCTCTATTGTATTGGTTTGGCTGAATTCTCACTTGTTGTCCAATTTGTAGTTCTGGTAGGGGCTGCGTTCCTTTATCGTAGTGAAGTTTAGCTTTTTGCTTTCTGATTTTGATCTGATCAGAAACTCCATCCACTACACTTGGTTTCAGCAACCCTTCTGACGTTGGCAATAATGTATTGGTTCGTCTGGACATTATTCTTTGGACGGGACTGTTTCCGCTTTCACCTGGGGTGTTTCTCCAATCTAAGATAGCTAGATGAACATCTTTCTTCTCAGATTTGGTTTTCTTGATGATCTTCTTCGCTATCTTTACTGTGGCTTCAGCTTTTCCATTCGACTGGCTGTGGTATGGTGAAGATGTAATATGCTCAAATTCCCATTCTTGTGAGAATTGTTCGTAATGTTCAGCGATGAACTGGGGTCCGTTGTCCGCTACTACTTTATCAGGTATGCCATGTCTTGCGAAGTGGTTCTTAGTCTTGTCTACAATCACTTGAGCTGTAGTGTCTCTGGTTACATTATTGAGCTCCCAGAAGTCGCTGTAATGGTCGACTGTTATCAGATAGTCTTCTCCTCTGTATGCGAACAAGTCTTGTGATACTAGACTCCATGGTCGGGTTGGTATTTCATAAGACATCATTGGTTCTGCTCTCTGCTTATCTTGATAGATGTTACACGCACTGCAATTTGCAATCATATCCTTGATTTGGGCTGTCATTCCTGGCCAAAACAGGATATCTCTGGCCCTTCGTAGCGTAGCTTCCACACCTAAGTGGCTTGTGTGCAGCTTGTTCATCATGTTTGCTTGTAGGGCCTTAGGAACTATGACTTGCATTCCTCGGTAGAGAATTCCATTCTGTACTGTTATATCTTCCTTGCAGCTGAAGTACTCCCTGACATTTGTTGGCACTTCATTTCTGACTTCAGGCCATCCTTGTAGAACAACGGTTTTCAACGTTTCCAGTGTTGTATCCGTCTGTGTTTCTTTCTGCAGTTGTATGCTAGTTGCATCGCTGATTCTCAGGTATTCTATCTAGTTTATGGATTGAATCTCTTCATACAGTGTCTGCTCCCGCTGTATCTTCAGGATTTGGTACTCCGGAATGTTATTCTGATGCGTTGTACTTGCTGGTAAGTATGCCCTGCTGAGGAAGTCTGCCATCGTGCAGTTATTGTCCGTTTTACTATACTGCATACACAGGGAGCTCGTAATTGGTGCGTGACCTCTCCTAAACGCTATGTACTACAGGTATACGAGGATTGCAAGTTATTTTCGTTTTAGCCAAACTATTTACTCAAATTTACCAATACCCTCCCATCTGAGGGAGTATATAGTTTTCTTCCTTGTATCCAATTTTATAAAAGAAAAGTTGCCCGGAACCATAGCGGTGATCCATTTTTGTACACAGATGTAAGGAGTAGCGGGCCAATTTCTGTCCATGTATAGCCAATGGCAAAATTGACTCTCGCCATAAATATCAAGACCGCTATATTCATGAGGACGTGGTTTACAAACGGCTTGTTCTATAGACCTATAACTCTTTTTAAAGTCTTGCCAAGACCCTCATTTATTAGCATGTCAAAAGGGAATCCGATTAGACAAAGGACATTTAGCGGTCAAATTAATATGTAATGACTACGAAAGGGCCCAAATATATCGCTATCTAAAATAAAAACTTCCAATTTCCTAAATTTACGCCCGACTGGCTTGACTGTGTGCAGTGGACTTCGGGGCGTTCGATAGGTGATAATTGGTATTCTATTGTCACCTTATTGACTGTAACCATCAAGTACAAAAGGTGTTATTTAAATAACAATATAGCTCTCCCGAAAATTGCTACGCACAGAATTTATCAAGAGTTTTTTCTTGTAACAAGGCTTTAATATCGATAAATTTATCTCTAAAATAATACATATAAGTATGAAATTCAGATGATCATCAAGCAGAGAATATACTTTTTCTAAATCTAAAGTTATTTTCTCTACATATCATTCCTATTTTCCACAAGGGCAGTGTTAAGATGCTATCTCAAAATAAATTTACGATACTCGAAGCCATGCCGTTTTTTTCTGGCACAAGTTTTAAAACTGGTTTAACTCTATTTAATCTAGTTTTAACTGCAAAAGGTTGCGAGGCAATTTACATGGACTGTAACTGCACGATGCAATGTACATTTTTGTTCCAGGTAAATACTGTATGTCCAGTCGGTATTTCTGCAACCTGAGAAACATCCGTTGCAGTCTCTTGGGCATCTTGCAGATTGGTTTCTTCTGTATTGCTATAAGAGGTTTGTGATCGGTGTGAACTGTAACGTCTCTTGCATATATGTACTCATCAAATCGTTCACCTGCAAAGACAATTCCCAGTAGCTCCTTTTCAATTTGGGCATAGTTGCGCTCTGTACTAGTAAGAGCTCGGGATGCGAACGACACAGGTTTTCCGTCTTGTAGAAGAGTCGCTCCAAGGCCTGATTCCGACGCGTCACACTGAATTGTCACTTCTTTGTTGACATCGTAGTATTGTAGCACAGGGGCTTCTGTCAGTAACTGGGAATAGGCAGTGTCCAAGAATAGGCATTTTGTTTACGCGGAGGACTGATTCAGCCAATAGCTAACAAAAAATGTAATTAAATATTATTTCATTTGCTCTTTAATTAAAAAGGTTTAGATTGCTGCTGTAAACTGAGAACATCAGGAGTCAGGATGAGTTCCAAAAAAGATGACAACTGCGGCATTGAGGCCTATTTTACTGCAAAGGAGTTTGCTGAGATCTCTGATTATGAGAAGTTGAGACTGAAAAATATGAAAATGAATTATGAGATGATGATTGAAGTTGGTAAGTTTGGTGGTTCTCACAACTAACTATGCCTTTGTTGATTTTGTAATTATGATTTTGTAATTATAATGGAGCATACCACTAAATTCAAACTTTTGCTCCAAGAATAAACAGTTTGATATTGAAATTTTGAATTGGAGGGATGTCATTTTTAGTTCTGAAGGAAAGAAGGAAAAACACATTTTAACAATTTTAAAGAAAGTAGCTTTATTTGAATTGTTGCTATCTTGATGAGAATTTGCATTTAATGTATTTTTCTATCTAGTAATTTCTTTTCTTAAAAATTGTAAATGAGCAAATGTGAACAATAGCCACTCAAGTCAGACATTGACATGGTTAATAAACTGAGTGATTAGAAATCAAACAGCAGTGACTCAACAAGGAGGTTTGATGGGCCAATCAGTTGGTTCACTACGAGCGTGTTTCTGCTGGGGAAGAAACTGCTAATAAACGCTTAGTTTGCCCAGTAGAAACAGGCAGAACCCGGCAATAATCCCAAATAATAATCCCAAAAACCTTCACAAACCAGGTTTGGAACCGGCAATAATTGGCAATAAACCCAATAGAAACAGAAAGGCGATTCTTAGCGGTTTGCGCCGTGAACCGTGTCATGCTGGGTTATACACATTATTGTGAAGCAATCTTTTTCAGGTGCGGTGGCATTGTTTGGTATTACAAAAGGTTAAATGTCGTGGCCCATCGACTAGGATCAATAAACTTAGCGGTAACTTTTCGCGAGTAGAAACAGGGGGGATTAAAAACTGACCGATTGAAACTTAGCGTTTATTAGCGTTTACTTTTTGCAGTGCCCCAGCAGAAACACGCTCTACTACTCCCTGCATACAAGAAACACAAATATGCAGGGAATGAATGAGAGTGACATAAGAATTAAGATAAAGCCCAACATTATGTTCTAAATAGGAATGCATTACAAAAATCATAGAAATTTAAATTTGTAGACAAATTAAAAAAGTCCCTTTACCGAATGGTTGGTATGCCTTCAATTATAATTTAGGTAACACTGGAAATCTAATTCATGGTGGAATGTAAAATTGTTTTAAAGGCATATGATGTGATCTTTTCCAGGGGGCGCCCTCTATTCATGATTTTTTTTATAAAGTAGACTTTCTTGCAGATTTACATTTCTGATCATAAATCATGAATATATTTTTAGTTACAGAGCGATACAATTCCTAATTTATTACTTCAAAATCATGGTTTTTAAGAGTGAAAATAGAGTGAAAATAGATTGTTCGCTAGCAAACAATCTATTTCCAACCCTTAAAAACCATGATTTTGAAGTATTTAGGAATCGTTTTGCTCTGTAACTCAGAATATATTATGATTTATGATCAGAAATGTAAATCTGCAAGAAAAACTACTTTCTAAAAAAAAATCATTAATAGAGGGCACCCCCTGGAAAAGATCATATAATATGCCTTTAAGTGATATTTTCAGCCAAGATGAGCTATACACCTATTTATGAAAATATCTAGGCAAATAAACACATTTTCAGATACATTTCAAAAGCCATTTTATCAGTCTTGAAATTGGAATTAAATTAATTCTTAATCATTTAAGTAGGCCTTAGCTTGTTAAAACAAGTTACTAATTGAAAACAAAAACCTTCCCCTGCAAATGACAACAATTTCAGTTAGTATGTTCTTGCACTGCTACTACCATGGAGTACGAAACTTGTGCTACGACGAATTGGGGTTGGATCAGTCATGGCCATAATAATGTGCAAGTGACACCTGCTTAAGGAAATGTTCATTGTTCCTAATATTATAGGTTTGTATGTTCCTAATATTATAGGTTTGTATGTTCCTAATATTTATATAGGTTTGGATGTTCCTAATATTATAGGTTTGGATGTTCCTAATATTATATAGGTTTGGATGTTCCTCCTCCTGAGTTCATGAGAAAACCAGCTGGTGTAGCCAGAAGAAAGAGAAGTATGAAGGTTCCATCTTATGCAGATGACAGTGATGAAGATGACAATTGGCTGCCAGGAAAAAGTACAGGTATTTTCAATGTATCAATCATACAATACAATCATGATTCAAATATTCACAATTACAGCATTTACATTTCCAGGTATCTTGAGTGAGTTAGGGGAGTATCATAGAATTGATAATTATATTATTTCGATCAAATGTTACTGTTGTTCTGGAATACATAATTATATTGGACCCCAAAAAAGAATACTTTTTTGAATTTTTTTTATAATTTTAATTTATACTTTCTGTGGATGTGGGGTTAATATCAGTCTCAAATAAAAGCTTTAGATACTTACAGTTACATGTTGTTAATATTATTATACAAGACCTACCATACCTTGGGTTCTACATCATTCTATGTATTGTTACTTTATGTTAGTTTACAAATTACAATGGAATCATTTGTTGCACATTTATAAAAAATGAATGAGTGGACCTATATATTAGCAATAAGAGATGATGCATTGTGTGGACATTTATGCCTTGATCCTACATGTACATCAGCCCAATAGCATTGTTCATGGTTATGGTTACTTTCTTTAGCTCGAAAAAAGTCTACATTTACAGTTCCATTGAAGAAACCCAGGCAACGGCAGTCACAGAAGGTAAGTGGACAGTGGCAATTTAGCCTAATTTTGTGTAACATGTTCATAGTTTACATTACGATAAGTACCAGTTTCTCTCTACCATGTCTACAGCATGACATGGCAATTTAGTCTAATTTTGTGTGACATGTTCATATTTCACATTGTGATAGCAAGTTCTCTCAACAACGTGGCAATTTGGTCTTATTTTGTGTGACACGTTCATAATTCACATTGTGGTAAGTAATACGTTCTCTCTACATGTATAGAGGCTCTATAATAGAGCATAGCAATTTGGTCTTATTTTGTGTGACATTTTCATAGTTCCCATTGTGATAAGGTTCTCTCTACAGCATGGCAATTTGGTTTTATTTTGTGTGACATTTTCATAGATAACAAATGATAAATAGCAGGTTCCCTCTACAGCTTGGTAATTTGCTCTTATTTTGTGCGACATTTTCATGGTTTACAAAGTGGTAAGTAGCGGGTTCTCTCTACAGCGTGGCAATTTGGTCTTATTTTGTGTGACATGTTCATAGTTCACATTTCACAATGTCATAAGAAGCAGGGAGCATTCTACAGCGTGACAGTTTGGTGTTATTTTGTGTGACATGTTCATAGTTCATAAGTAGCAGGGAGCTCTCTACAGCGTGGCAGTTTGGTCTGATTTTGTGTGATGTTCATAATTCACATTGTAGTAAGTAGTACACTCTTCAGTCTTTATACATAGAGCATGGCAATTTGGTCTTATTTTGTGTGATATTTTCATAGTTTACAAAGTGATAAGTAGCAGGCTCTCTCTACAGCGTGGCAATTTGGTCTTATTTTGTGTAACACGTTCATATTTCACATTGTAGTAAGTAGTACACTCTTCAGCCTTTATACATAGAGCATGGCAATTTGGTTTTATTTTGTGTGACATTTTCATAGTTTACAAAGCACTTAGTGGCAGGTTCTTTCTACAGTATGGCAGTTTGGTCTAATTCCGAGTGACATGTTCATAGTTCATATTGTGATATTATTAAGTAGTATGTTCTCCATTTTGTGCAACATGTTCATAGTTTTACAATTTGGTCTTATTTTGTGTGAGACGTTCATATCATAGTTCATATTGTGATGTAGTATGTTCTCTACAGCATGACAATTTGGTCTTATTTTGTGTGACATGTTCATAGTTCATATTGTGGTAAGTAGTATGTTCTCTATACATAGAGCATGGCAATTTGGTCTAATTTTGTGTGACATGTTCATAGTTCACATTGTGGCAAGTAGCAGGATCTCAACACTTATATTAGCAACTGCCCTCTGTTTTTCTTCCATCGCCTAAAAGTTGAGCTTTGAGTAATTCATGCATGACACGTTATCTCTGCCCACGTACATAAATATAAACCATAGGTCGCTATTGGTGTTGAAACAATGAAGGGAATGACATTAGAGAATTCACCATTCGTAGAGCTTGGATCATTCACGCATCGGATAGAGAAAATACTGAACTTCAATGCTAAACGTTTTTATGGAAAATGGCTCATCAGAAGAAAAACAGGAGCCGTTTAAATTTGTTAAGTGATTTTTGGACTGTCTTTATCAGATGTTAGATTTTACAAACGTACAAAAATCGTTGCCCGGCTATGCGGGGGCGTGTACCGGGGACGTACAAAAGGTGCCCCCGCTAGCCGGGGCGTGTAGCGGCGAAGTACATCACTGAAAAAATTAAGCCGGGGAAGTGCTGGGCAGTGTAGCGGGGGCGTACGCTAGGGTACACAAATGAACACTCCGGGCGTAGCCGAGGTGCACACAAACATAGCGGGGACGTACGGTACACAAAAAATATACACAGGGACAGTAGCCGGGTGTACAGTTTGTATGGGGGCCAGGACTGTACACCGCCGTACAATTTGTCCCTGCTAAGGGGGGGGGGGGGGGGGGCCAGGACCGTACGGCGACGTACACTTTTTCCCATCCGTAGGGGGCCGGGACTGTAGCGGGGAGATACAAAAAATGGTGCCCCGCCCTGCATCGGCAATTTGTACGTCCCGGCCCTAATCCCTACTATCACCGGGTCCCCGGGGCCAGGGATGCAATTGATAAGTGCATAAGTAGCAGGGAGCTCTCTACAGCGTGGAAGTTCGGTCTAATTTTGAGTGACATGTTCATGGTTCACATCGAGACTGGGAAATGTTTATTTCTCACAAAGCTAGTTAGATGTGTACACATTTTCCTGTACAAAACAGCTCTGAATGTCCCCACAGTTTTTACAATTTCCCTCAATTGCCACAGTTTTCATGAAAATGCCAACAATTCCCATTTCCAGATTCTACATAGCAATTTGGTAAAAGCAAAAACACACACAAATTGTTCTCTTATAATAGGCCCCCTCCCTGTGTGTGGCATTACAAATAATTATAAAAAGACAAATTCATCTTATGATATTGCACATTATTGATTATTATCTGAAAACATTTGAATACCTAAAGGCTATAAGTTAACTCCTATTTTATTTCAGAAAAAGCCTCATACAATTTCCAGACCACCTGTGGATGATGGTGATGATGATGCCTTTGAATCTCTTGCCCATATTGACATCAGTGACATTGAGTTTGGAGATGTTAAGAGTCTGCAAGAATCTCACCAAGTTAAGAACTTTCAGGAAAATAACAATGTGGCACCACAACAAAGCATTTCAGGTATTAATAATTATTGTCATTACAGAATGCCTTAATCCACCCACACCATTTTGAATAAAATGTGATTATGCCATCAACATCAATCGTCTTATATAATAGACGTATTATAATACTACCTGTCAATTTTCAACAAATGAGTGTGTTCATTTTGACAATATGATCAAAAGAACAATTTAATAAAAAGATACTTGCAAACATCTAAAATTGAGAATAAATGTTCAAAGTATACCATTTTAAAAATGACCTTATGTAGAATTTAATTTTTTATTTTATAACATCTAAAAACCATTTTACTTAATCAATGTTTACTGTTTGATGATATAACCCACACTACCAGAACCTAGTGTAGTATTTTGTAGTGCCGAGGAAAGACAGGGTTAATTGAACACAAAATAAGGTGTCTCTTAACCCTAATCCCAAAGGTGTGTTTTTGAAAATGGAACTTTCAGGGTAGAAAAAAGGGTTCATGTTAAGGGGAAAGTCAGGGTTTGCCAGTGCCAGGTATCAAACCAGGCCGCTGGCGTGGAAGTCTCACCCCTGCCTGGTCACACCACGGAGAGAGCTTTGAATATCTTAAAAGATTTTCTTCAACATGTAATACTAATAGTCTGGCTGATCATGCCACCAGACTTGGGAAGCATTGCCCTAGAGTCTATAGTTGGCGTGAAACATGGTGGCTTTGGATGCACACAGGCGTCACACATAATTATGATACACAGTGTGTTGGTGTCTTTATCTGCACTTGCGTCCTTCTGTATTTATCCGCTGCTGTAAGAAGGCTTCGTCAATTTGGAGCTGATCAAACTATAGCATTCCGTTCATGTAGAGCCTCCTTTATGGTCTTCCGAACTCACACATTGCAAAATTACAGAGAATACAAAACTCTGCTGCGAGGCTTGTTACACGCACTCGTTATTATGATCACCTTGGTATTCATCACATTACACCAGTACTTCAGAAGCTTTATTGGTTGCCGGTATCATACCGTATTATGTACAAAATAATTGTGTTAACATACAAATGCATCCATGATTTGGCACCGGTTTATCTTCAAGAACTCATACATGAATACGAACCATCTCGAAATTTACGATCGACTTCAAAACAACAACTTATCAGTGCCTCTGTATCAACTTTAACCTATGGTCATCGTTCATTTCGTTATGCTTCAGCTGAACTTTGGAATCAACTTCCGCTTCACATCAAGAACTGTAAAACTCTTAGCCATTTCAAATCGTCTCTTAAGACACACTTATTAGCTCGCGCCTATCTAATTGGTAGCTACCAACTTAAGTGTGCTAAGCTAATTGCCACATAATATCCTTAAACCACTTTGCCCGATCGGGAAAGGTGGCTGCATGGGCACCTGTAAGCTGAGTGAACGGGAGGAACAATGTGGCATGTGCGAGTGAATGAGCCATGGATGTTCCGACCCCTGTAAGGGTGAAGCGACAGGGCCTTAGCCAAGGCCTGTCGCTGACCCGTTCGCCACATACAGCCCCCTTTCCTATAATATGCGCAACCTAATCAAAAGGGAGGCAGTGGGTGGGAAAGCAATTCAAAGCAGGTCTGAATCAAAAAACAACCTTGATTAGCAGAATATGGAAGCAAGATATGCCAGATCCTAACAAGAGAGGGCAGCGCAGAGTGATGGTACTGATGGATGCCAGGAGGTGTAGGCTAATCCAATAACCATATTTAACATTGTTAGAGTAAAGCATTACATTGGGCAACAGTATAATGTTTACATAATGCAACCGGCAACCCACATTATAATACGGGCATGCCGATATTACAATGGAGTAGAATGAACAATAACATTAAATATGTGGATCATAAATGAGTCTATTAATGTGTTATAAAGAGCCCAGGAGGTACAAATATGGTGACAGATGTGAGATAAAACTTTGTTCTACTACCAAAATGCCGAAATTCCGCTAAAGAAATAAGCTGTAAGTGGTAAAAAGCCAAAAACTTGCGCTGTGTGACGTCCAGTCTCGGAAACTTTTTACTCGAAGTAAAGAAGCTTACCATGTGACAGAGACTCGATAAATCAATAAACAGTAAAGCAAGTCAGTAAAATGGCAACATATCAGGTACCTTCACCCAGTCCCGTGAAATTAAAAGGTGATATAGCGGAGAATTGGAAGATGTTTGAAGAATCCTGGAAAGATTACTTAATCGCAACAGAATTAAGTGAAAAAGATGACCCAATACAAGTGGCAACTCTCAAGCGCGTCATGGGCGACGAGTGTTGTAAAAGGCTTGCAAAGTTACAGCTTACTGCAGACCAGTTGAAGGACCCTAAAGAAATCTTAAAACAACTGAAAGAAACATTCACCCCGAGAAGAAATGTTATCTATGACAGGTTTATTTTCTTTACCACCGAACAATTGGCAATAGAAAACATAGAGGCATACGTCCACCGGTTACGAGGTTTAGCGGAACCTTGTGAATTTGGAATCCTTGAAGACCAGTTGATTAGAGACATGCTCGTCATCGGTACTAAGGATAGAGCAGCGAGAGCAAATATTTTCAGGCAGGCTGCATGCGATCTAAAGCATGCCATTGATATTTTGCAGATCAGTGAAGCGTCAAGTATGCAGTTAAAACACCTGTCAAAAGAAAAAAGCCATGAAAGTGTTCACTACGGTAACTACACACAAGATAGTCGTCGCAGAAAACAAAGAAACACAGCTGCCAAGCCAAATAAGAAGAAAGGCCAAAGTCAGGAAAAATCTGACAAGATATTAAACTGTAATCGTTGTGGCAGAACGCATGACCGTAAGGCATGTCCAGCGTATGGTCAACAATGCAATTCATGCTCAGGCTACAACCATTTCGCATCTCATTGTAGAAAGAAAAAAACAATGAAGAAAAAGAAATCTGTACATGAAGTAGATACAGAAGATGAAGATCAGAGTTCATCAACAGAAGATATTTACGTCGTTGGCGTAGAAGAAGAACGTATCAACACAGTTGAAAACGCACAGAATAAGCTTTTCGCAGTATTAGAAGTGGTGCAGAAACAAGAACGAAAGAAATTTCAGCTAGATTCAGGCGCGACCTGTAACGTGATTAACCAGTCCAATATACCAACTTCACAAAAGATGGAGAAAACCAACAAAGTGCTTGTGATGTACAATAAAACAAGAATCAAGCCACTTGGACAGTGTAAAGTCAGGATAAATAATCCACAGAATGGCAAGCGTTACAGAGTAAACTTCATAGTTGTCAGTGATGGTGTAAGTGATCCTCTTCTTGGATGGAAAGCCATGCAACAGATGAAGCTAGTGACTGTTAATGAACGCAATGTCATGTTAACAGAAGAAATACAACCTGATCGCATCAACCATGAGAATGTTCTCCTCGCAGAGCCAGAAATAGATGCACCAGATGAAATAACACCACTAACTGTAGAGCAACTGGAAAAAGAATTTCCAGGTGTATTTACTGGACTTGGAAAGCTGCCAGGTAAATACAGTATCGAAGTGGATCCAGATGTACATCCAGTCGTACACCCACCTCGCAAAGTTCCCGTAGCACTCAAAGAGAAGCTAAAACGTGAATTAGACCGGCTAGTAAGTGAAGAAATCATCACAGCTATAAAAGATGAGGCAACACCATGGGTAAACAGCATGGTGGTTGTTGACAAGCCGAATAAGACAAGAATCTGTTTGGATCCAAAGGATTTAAACAAAGCGATTAAACGCCGCCACTATCCAATGCCGACCATCGATGACATTTTGCCAGAACTAAATAACGCAAAGATATTCAGTGTCATGGATGCAAAGGATGGATTTTGTCAAGTAGAGCTGACAGATGAAAGTTCAAGACTGACAACATTCAATACGCCGTATGGTCGATACCGATGGCAGCGTATGCCATTTGGGCTGAAAAGCAGTCCTGAGGAATACCAGAGACGGCAAGATCAAGTCTTAGAAGGTTTGCAAGGTGTCACAGCAGTAGCAGATGACATCCTGATTGTGGGCAAAGGCAGCACGATTGAAGAAGCTACAGAAGACCACAACAGAAATCTCAGAAATCTCATGAAGAGATGTCAAGATAAGAACTTGAAGCTAAACAAAGCAAAAGCCAAACTAGCCTTGACTGAAGTAAAGTTCATAGGTCATTTGCTCACTGACCAAGGACTGAAACCAGATAAAGACAAAGTACGAGCGATACTACAGATGCCTAAGCCAGAAAATGTCACCGGAGTACGAAGAATCATAGGCTTCGTTAACTACTTGAGCAGATTCTTGCCCAGATTGAGTGATCTCTGTGAGCCTCTCCGAAAGTTGACACTGAAAGAAGTAGCTTGGCACTGGAATGAAGGGCATGATAAAGCCATGGATGCCATCAAGAAGGCAGTAACAGAGCATCCAATTCTGAAGTACTATGAGCCAGATGAAGAGTTGACGCTGCAGGCCGACGCATCTGATACCGGTCTGGGCGCTGCTTTAATCCAAAATGGACAACCGATAGCTTATGCTAGTAGAGCATTACTCGACGCTGAAACAAGATATGCTCAGATCGAGAAGGAGTTGTTAGCAGTGGTTTGGGGACTAGAACGATTCCATCAGTATACCTATGGAAGACAAGTCAGCGTACAGTCTGATCATAAACCCCTAGAGATCATAACCAGAAAGCCACTCTACAAAGCACCTAAAAGACTGCAGACTCTCCTGTTAAGACTACAAAAGTATGAAGCAGAAATCAACTATCATCCAGGCAAGCATATGTATCTTGCAGATACTCTGAGTAGAGCTTATCTACCAGATGTGGACAATCCAGTCGCAGTTCAAGAGAAAGAGACTGTAAACATGTTACAAAGTATGAGAGTAGCAGAACCAAGATTGGAAGAGATCCGCAGCGAAACCAAGAAAGACAAGTCAATGCAGCAACTGAAAGCAGTAATCTTCAGAGGATGGCCAGAACATAAAAGTGATGTGCCGAATGCTGCAGCTGTATATTACAACATAAGAGACGAACTGAGTGTCGAAGATGACATAATATGCCGTGGTGAAAGAGTAGTGGTTCCAAGATCCCTTCGTAAAGATATGATGAACAGAATCCATTCATCACATATGGGTGTGGAAGGCTGTTTGAGAAGAGCCAGAGAGATATTATATTGGCCGAGGATGAATGCAGAAGTTAAAGAGTTCATCGAGACATGTGAAGTATGTCGTACGTATGAGACCAAACAGCAGAAAGAGACACTACAATCACATGACATACCAGATCGTCCATGGGCCAAAATAGGAACAGATTTGTTTACGATACATGGCCTAGACTACCTGCTGACAGTAGACTATTATTCAGGATTCTTTGAAGTAGACTACTTGGAAGACACAACATCCAAGACAGTTATCAGAAAGCTGAAGGCACATTTCTGTAGATACGGAATTCCGGATGAGGTCGTGTCAGACAATGCGAGACAATATGTATGCACAGAATTTGAATCGTTCAGTAAGGAATGGTTGTTTAAGCATACAACATCCTCCCCATTATACCCACAAAGCAATGGGAAGGCGGAATCATCGGTTAAGATAGCCAAGAATCTGATGCGCAAAGCTAAAGCATCAAAGACAGATGTTCACTTAGCAATGCTGGAGTATAGAAACACTCCTACCAAAGATATGGACACAAGCCCAGTACAAAGACTGTTCAACAGAAGAACAAAGACTTTGTTACCAACCAAAGACAAGCTCCTGAAACCCGAGCTCAACAAGAAGGTTGCTGATCAACACCAACAGAAGCAGAAGAAGCAAGCTCAATATTATGACAAAACTGCTAAAGACCTGCCCGAACTCAAGTCAGGTGATGTTGTACGTGTTCAACCTGGAAAGTACAAGAAAATCTGGACAAAGGCTGTTGTTAAGAAGAAAGTAGCACCAAGATCCTACGAGATTGAAACTGAATCCGGTGTCATTTTGCGTCGCAACCGCAGACAACTCAAGTCATCCAAAGAACAATTCCAACCACAAGATAGTGATGACTCAGATGATGACATGCCAGTTCAGCGATTTCCAGCACAGCCAGAACAGCAGTGTGTACCGCAGCCACAGCAACATGATCAACCTCCAAAAGAATCAAAGTCCAGAGCAGGAAGATCAATCAGGAAGCCGCGTTACCTGCAAGATTACGTCACCCATTCCAATTAAGGGAAGTGTCAACCCTATTATTTTGATGATCAACTTTTGCTTCTAAGTTTGAGAATATTGAATAAAAGTACATAAAAGTATACATTTTTAGAAAGGATATTTGATAAGGAATCCGATGGTGATATCAATGTGATACCAAATAAACTAAATTTTGAGAAATGAACCAAAAAGTGATTTTTTTACCCCAAATTTTTCAGACAGCATAACTATAAAATAAAAAATGGTAATTTGTTCAAATATACGTTTTTGTAAACAAAACAACTTTGTCTAGGAGGCAATTTTTTCTTTTTCCAAAATAAAGCTTGGTTTTGGAAATATTGCTAAAAACATCGGAAAAGTATAAAAGTCGTGTTTTTTTGCATACATTTTGCTAGAAATGGATGCATATCTCGAGTTTAAAATCCATAATCGAAAAAATAAAAAATTGCCTCCTAGCGCTGAAAGTCCTCTACACAATGGTAGTAAAAGCTTACCTGATACTTTGATATATTTTTAGTTATGTTGTCTGAAAATTCGTAAAATTCCTTCAAATTTGAACTTCTAGAAAACATCGATTTAGTAAAAATATTGACATTTTCCACCATTTAAAGCTAAATGTTCACGGAATACACGGGCGTGTGACCTAAAAAGCGAGTATACTATTATGAACAATCATATTAAACTATCAGATTCAATTTATATTGTCACAATGTGAAGAAATTGGAAGAAAACTGAAATTTAAATGATCGTAAGATTGGCCTTTGTTTACATTTTTAGACATTGTTTTGCGCTCTTTTGTTTTTCGCGTCTACGTCGCGGATATTAAGCGGCGCGTCTAGTATTACGCGCGGGAAGTTTCAGCGCGCGACGCAATGATCGAACAGCTGTCGCAGCATTTGAAAAGCGCGGAACTCCGCTTAAATTCCCGCCAAATAACCATGCGCCTTTTCCTGACTCAAACTTACCAAAACAACAATTTAAAATCACCCAAAAGAACGGGAAATAATCGCTTCCGATTAGTTACTTATGATGGTAATGATAGAATACATATAAAAGTATTAAATAATAGAGAAATATGAAATTCAATTTTTGAAACAAGTGCCGGGTTGACACTGCCCTTAAGGTGTACCTTGTAGGGATCATTTTTGGTAACATTACTGGCATTGTTTTGATTTCATTGATAATGATTAGTATTTAGCATGAGACTCAGGCCAAGTCTACAGATTATTTTGTTTTAAAAAAATCATTTTGTGTGAATATTTACATTTATTGAGGCTTGAACCAGGTCTAGTTTCCTGTGGATGAGCAGTTTTAAGTTCATCAAAAAGACTTGATTCAAGACTATCATGTGATTTCATTGCTAATTTTTGCTAAATTTTAAAATGTCAATTTTTATGTGTCATAATTGCATCAATCAGTTTTATATACAAATTACTGTGTAATTTGCCAGTTATATAATTTCCAAATTTTAGATGATGAGATTATAAATAATACATAACTCATCTAAGTTAATTACATAGAAATGTTGGAAGTCTACCAACAGTTTCGTTTCACAATACCAGACATATGTATACACATGCATGTCTTACATGTTCCAGCATGTTACATGTTACACACACTAAAAAATTATTTGGGTACCAAATTCAGTGAAAAAAATTTACTGATTTTTTGTATGCTATGCCTCCTCAATTGTTTTGCCAGTGGAGCAGCTTTGGAGATGTCAAGTCAATTCAACATGTCATCCAGTCAATCATCAGACATTTTATCAAGTCATCTTGCCAGCACAGTGTTGTGTTAATTTTTTTTGTGATTGGAGGAGAAAAGAGGAGTCAAATATGCATAGCTTTATTGTGTGAAAACCAGAACAGTGTATCCGGTATGAAAGCCGAGGTTCTGAGTTTAATTATTACCAATCAATCATTTAATCATATGTGTTTTAAATGTAGAAATCTAACTACATTTCAGAGTTGTTTAAAGTGTTTTAAAAGTTTGAAGTTTATAGTTCAAATGAAAACTAACTCCACAAGAACTCAATCAAACAGACTGAACAATATATCAATACCAGAGACTATATTGAAAGCAACTCACAGTGAACTGTCATGTAAACTCTATAGTTAAAGACTGTAACTTTGTTATGAATGCATTTATCTTGTATCTGAAAGTACATGCAAAGTATTAACCTTTCTTTAAAGGAAGGGGGATGTTAGAGTAAAGCATTACATTGGGCAACAGTATAATGTTTACATAATGCAACCGGCAACCCACATTATAATACGGGCATGCCGATATTACAATGGAGTAGAATGAACAATAACATTAAATATGTGGATCATAAATGAGTCTATTAATGTGTTATAAAGAGCCCAGGAGGTACAAATAAACATTACATGTTAAAACCCATTATTCACAATTGCTTTTGATGATTGATTACCCTGTTTACAATGTTTTTTGCATGTTCATCCACATATTGTATTATTCTTATATTGTAATGTAATTTCAGTGTTGTTATGTTATCTGTTAAGCGCTTTGAGACTTCGGTGGGAGGCGCTTTAGAAGCACCGTTTTATTATTATTATTATTATTATTATATTGATCGTACGTATGTTCTATTTTTAAACCAGGGAGAAAGCGTTACCCATTGAGAGAAGGAACAAGAAAATCCTACAGAGATCTTGAAGTGCCAGAAGATGATGCATTTGTTTGTAAGTTGATATGATAAGATTTTGAGAATCTTTAATAAGTACACATATTTAAGATTCATCAAGCAGTCAAATCATTTCTTGTTTTCTCATATGGCTCGTATTCTTTGCTCAAGACAAGTTTTATAAACAAATGACAGAATTCATACAAAGCCATCAAACTCTTTGCACAAGGCGTAGTCTGACTTTTTTCAGAGCCACCAATTTCTTCAGTAGGAAAGGGCGCAAACATGTATTTCTACCATGTGTACATTAGGCAATGAGCAGCCCATATGATGATACTCCATTAGATGATGATACCAAATGTTGTGTGTTGATGATTGTTTGGTCCTGAAGTATCAGAAGTGATCCTGCAAAAGCTTGATTGTTTCAAACTTGTTCAACAGCAACCCTGTTAAACTCCTCTTTGGTAAGTTATTTCATTAACCATAATGGAAAACATTAATGATTTGTTTTTCAATCTGTTGACAGTATGGATTCATTATACTATTGTTCTTTGAAGCACAAATCTAAGAACAAATTTCCTTAAGCAAAGAGGAAGCTAGTACACAAGCCAGTAATCCCAAACACTACAAAATACAACAGCAATCATATGAGTGTAGTAATCCCTGCCTTTTCACTCTGTTACTGCATGCTAATCATGGAAGGCTAAATGAACCAGGTGACTAAGGTTGCTATTTGCAGCTCAAGACTGGCATAATGTAGCGGTAATCTTGGGGCTCTGTCCTGACTCGGGCCCTGACTGCCCAATAGGCTCTCTCAGTTTGATTCTAAGCCCTACAGGATTTTCCCTATTTCTTGTTTTTGTCCTGGCTTCTCCTCCTGATCGTTCAATTCACCCACCAACCCCTTGAGCATTACGTTGCCATACAGATTGTGAAGACTGTCATGAGCTATATCAAGATGGATGTCCAACTCATCCACTAACTGTCATCCAAGATACACTTGTGCCACCAAAACGCAAGGACCGCGCTAAACTCAGTCTTCCACCAGGATTGATTGTGAAAGAGGCTGGTATTGAAGGAGCTGGACAAGGAGTCTGGACAGAGACATCTCTTGCTAAAGGAGTACGCTTCGGGCCATATGGAGGAGAGATTGTTGATGAAGATGTGGGAAGAGACAGTGGTTATGCATGGGAGGTAATTTGAAACTTTATTTAGTTGAATGTTGATTATCTGAAACCCTAACCAGCCAGGCTGTTTTGTGTGGAAAGCGGGGAGAGGGGGAAAAAATATGATTTTTTTACCCAAAAAATTACCCCGAAACACCAGGATTTGGTCACCACCACCGCACTGAGCTAAGCTGCCAACACTGCCCCGAGCAGCAATTAGGTACCCACATATGAGCTTGAACGATGACGCCATCAAATCATAATGTAGTATGTGTGTGGACATGAATGTGATTCGTAGTGTCTAGGAAGGGTAGGGTTTAAAAACTGAGACACACAATGTGTACACACAACAAAGGTGATTATGCCTGACATGCCTGAAATTATCACACTTTCGGTTGCGTGTGCTTCAGTTATAATTTTGAAAATGGTGTTGTTTCATCTTTAAACTAAGAATCCTACCAACATGTTGGCTGAGCAAAAGAATTCAAAAATGTATAGTTTTGTTTATTGTTTATTCGGTTGGTTTATAGTTTGCATTATCCAATCTTTTGATTATTGAGTTAAACATAAATCAAACTTGCTCCAATTTAGACACATGACACCTTTAACTCTTTGACTGGTTAACAACTTTTAAGCAACTCTTACCTAACTCTTACCAGTGAATATTCTTAACTGTCACTGCTCTTACCTACTAGTTGGGTGAAATAATTAGAAATGTGTCCTTAGGTTAGTGTCTTTACATCAAAATCAAGCGATTTAGGCATTTTTTACTAAAAATTATTTTGTTAGCTTTGTCTAAAGAAATTATGTCAAAAATGTACTTTTATATACATTTGAGTCATAGCTCAATAATTACAGCACTCACAAAATTCAAAAAGTGACTTCCTTGAGTCCACTCTTCATAAATACCAAAATATTTCTGGTTTTGATATATATAATATATGTAGAAATGTATCAACATTTGAAAGTCAATGGCCAATGTACTCGTTTTTGCAAACAATTAAAACTTTTTTGTATAAAAACAATAATTTACAATGTTATACAGGGTGTCCCAAAAAAATGTTAACACTCCGGGCACATAATATATCTTAAAAGGACAGGAACACATGGGTCTAATCTTGATATATTATAAAAGCTGAGTAAATAAGCTTTCATTTGCATTTTATTGCATTCCAATTGGTTATTTAGAACGGGAGATATGCTTCAGCAAACATGAGGAAGCAAAATTGGCTTGGTCCAATCCGCTCAGTATGAAAGTAAAGCTTTTAAAATGCACGAAGCAAGAAGCAACATGATTAAGTCACACACACATCAGTTAATCTCTTCTTTGTTCTTTTCAACGCATTCTTTCGATTCTTTTCAAGCTTAAAAGACATAAATAAATATATTCCACATAAATTATGTAGGTATTTTGTCATGAGTTCAAGTTCTATACTCTTTTTCCATGTGCAATGGGTAGATGTCAGTAAAGCAGGGGGTGTCTTTAAAATTGAAATTGAAACATTTCATGTTCTTTGTTGAAATGGTCCATCCAATTAAATACATTAACTAATATTGCACTGAAATAAAACTAGTATTGCACTGAAATTAACCATAAATCAATAATCGATACGTTCTAACTTATGATTAAATGTTGCAATGGTATTGTTCCTTTTGAATTACTGCACAATAATATTTTTGGCATTCTTACAAGTTCGTAATCATAGTTGTAATTAATGCAAATTGGACCAAGCCGATTTTGCTTCCTCATGTTTGCTGAGGCATATCTCCCGTTCTAAATAATCAATTGGAACGCAATAAAATGCAAATGAAAGCTTATTTACTTAGCTTTCATAATACATCAAGATTAGACCCGTGTGTTCCTGTCCTTCTAAGATATATTATGTGCCCGGAGTGTTAACATTTTTTTGGGACACCCTGTATTATGTGACTTTTTACATTGTAAACCTAAGATTTTCCATGACAAGAAGAGAGTGTGTTTCATCAATGGAGAGAACAAACGCAAAGCTAATTGGATGCGCTATGTCAACTGTGCCAGAAATGAAGCAGAACAGAATCTGATTGCTTACCAGTACCGTGGTCAGATTTATTATAGAAGCTTCAAGCCAATTCAACCTGGAACAGAACTGTTAGTGTTTTATGGAGAGGAATATGCCAAAGAACTGGGTATTGAGGAGGATAAATTTGCAAATGGTAGGTTTATCATATCGGCAACTTTTAAGTTTACCTTAAAAAGGGGTACTGAGAGATTGCCAAGAAAAATGAAATTTGGAAAAAACGAATTGTTTCAATAGATAAGGTGACATTAGGGCAATTCCACATGAGTAGAGTCAAAAATGGAAAATTTAAAAGTTTATAAAATACAACTTCAAAGCATGTTTTTGGTAGACAACATCCTATATATTAGTGAATAGAAAACCGTTTGTGAATAACTTATTCCGTTTTTCTAAAAGCAATGTTTGAACTTTTGGGGTTTTCTAGGCTTCAGAATTGAAAAAATGACTCAATTTAACAAAAAGTCAATATATCACTGATACCTAAACTTATTCCTTTGTATACTTTGCAGTTATACTGGTATATGGATAACGTTCTTATTTTATAAAGTACTTGTTACAACTGGATCCGATATTTGTGGGACAGAATGTCCAGATCTCCTCCAATTTGTGTGTAATTCCGTTACCAATAATGAAAGAAAGTTTTCTTAAAGAACTTTAATGTTGATGAATTATTCTGTAATTGTAAATTCAATGCTTTTATCTATGTCCTCAAAGCCCCAAACACCAAATTCTTTCTTATCTTAACTCATTCCTAATAAAACAGTGGTAACGGAATTACATGGTAACGGAATTACAATAAAATCACAATTACAGCTTCAGCTTTCTGAAGCTATAGAGTAAATATCTAGTAATCTCTATTTATTTATTGTTTAACAATCAATCACAGAATGCACAGGGTAGGTAATATTTACATTTTAAAGTCCAATTTAATACACATTGGTTCAATATTTTGATTTATCAGGTATTTTCATGTTTTTCGTCCATTTTTAGGTTTTCAAAACAATCAAAAATCATCTTTTTGAGCTAAGTTAGCATACAGGTATTTTCATTTTAGTTTATAATGGTGGAAGAGTCATGCTGAATGTTAACACACTCATTCTGATAAGCTCATTCTGAGAAGCTGATATCCAAAAAAAATCCATTTATCTAGTAAATTTAGGCACAATTTTGTAATTCCGTTACCGAAAATCTGTATTTTCACGTGAAAAAAGTTCAAAAGATGGATTATACATGGTAAAATTAATTAAAATATGTCTCAGGAGACCAAATACTGTTATTATAAACAAAAAATAGCTTGCATTGGGTAACCAAAAAATTCTTGATATTTTCAAAATTACACAATTTCAGGTAGGTACTAATGTAACAAAAGTTGTCATAAGTTTTCAGTTTGACATCCAGTTAACTTGCATAATAGCTTATTTTAAAGCCAATAACATGGCAAGTGTCAGCATGCCTATTTTTCTTTAAAAACCTGATATATTAATGGGAATTGTCAAAAGAATTTCAGAACATTTCAGAAGGCGTAATTCCGTTACCATTTTTGTAATTCCGTTACCATTTTTGTAATTCCGTTACCGCTGCTTTTTTGGAAACATGGTAGATTAAGGAGCAAAAAGGAGAAAATACTACCATGATAAAGTTGACACCACAGGCAATGAACTTTAAGATAAATCCACACAAAATGTATGTTCAATTTCAGAGGAAATCATGTGAAAGGTTAGAAAAAGGGCCATTTATTGCCGTAATTCCGTTACCGGCGTATTATACGTGCTAGCTCTTTCCACATGTATGAAATTTCAAAATTTCTGTTTCTATATGACAGCAGGTGTATCTCCAGAACATATTAAAGTGTTGATAAACATATAGGTCATAGGACTAATCCATTATGAAAAAGTATGAGCAAAATTGGTCTGAATTGTAATTCTGTTACCGTGGAATTGCCCCGTAGGAAACCCAAATGTTAATTAGTTATGGGAAAAGGTTTGAAAGATGGCATGGCACTAGATAGATATTCGGTTGAATCAATTTATGTGGCTAGTGGATGCTGATATTTTTTATATGATCTACATCAAAATTACCAAATCATAAAATGTTACACGATAGACAGCGAATTTAGGTAAACTGTTAGTTAGTATAGGCCTATGCCCAAGTATTACGAGGTGCAAAAAAAACTTGATTTCCATGGAAATTGAGGGCACCCTCCTATATGTATCTCTCAATGCCCCTTTAAGTTTTTGAGTCCATAAATTGTGATTGGAAGGAAGAGCTAAATATGTTGATGCTTATGTTATCCATCTATATCTATCAAATAAACTTTTATTTAGGTTGCACTTCACCTGATGACATACTTGATTTGTATTCTGAATAAACATTGTATCAGGGAAATGCACCAGTAAAGCTAGTTTTTGGTGCGTATCGGGGGGAGGGGGGAAAAAGTGCTATTTTTTTTACCCGAAAAATCACCCAGCACCCCCCAGGATTCGATCGCCGGACCATCCGTACCCAAGTCTGTCCCTCTACCGACTGAGCTAACTCCCTAGGTCATATGCGGCCACAAACTCCGTGGCCACATATGCCTGCGGTAGGTGACGTCATCGCGGCAATGCAGCAGCACGTGCCTGGAGATAGTTTCTGGCAGTGAGATTTAGTGAGATTCAGTGCGGTTAGGGATTTATTGCACATCAAAAATTGACATTTATTAACCCTAACCAGTAAAGCTAGTTTTTGGTGCGTATCGGGGGGAGGGGGGAAAAAGTGCTCTTTTTTTTACCCGAAAAATCACCCAGCACCCCCGGGATTCGATCGCCGGACCATCCGCACCCAAGTCTGTCCCTCTACCGACTGAGCTAACTCCCTAGGTCATATGCGGCCACAAACTCCGTGGCCACATATGCCTGCGGTAGGTGACGTCATCGCGGCAATGCAGCAGCACGTGCCTGGAGATAGTTTCTGGCAGTGAGATTTAGTGAGATTCAGTGCGGTTAGGGTTATCCTTTGTTGTTGAGAATTTCTGGATGGTATATGATATCAATATTTTTGTGAACAGGTGAGCTGATGATGAGCTTCTGTAAAAGCCAATATTTTCGCGCATTTTGATATTATAGACATTTAGCGAATTGTTTTTTCTTCTGGATGCATTGCATAAGTGTCATAATTTTCGCGGAAAAACATTTTGCGCGAAAAGCACTTAAATAAAACCATCGCGAAAATGTCAGCTTTTACAGTATAACGAAATTGGGTCTTTATAGAGTATGTGGCTATATGCTGAAATAGTACCCTACCAAACCTTTTCCCCTGTTAAGGGAAGTGTCAACCCTAAATATATGAAATTTATCAAGCACTGTAACTTTTAAACTAATAATGTAATGTACATAAAAGTATACCATTTTTCAAATGAAATGAGTCGGAGAATCTATATTTGGTATTAAATTTTCCCCCAAAAAAGTGATTTCTACATTTTTGCCCAAAAATCACTTTTTTGGCGCCAAACATTTTCAGACAACCTAACAAAATCAGTTTTTGATTAAAAATTTCAATATTTCATCAAAATCATCTAAAGTCAATTATCTAGGAGGCACTTCTTTTTTTTTGCTTAAATGTTTTTAGTTTTGAAAATATTGACCAAAAAGTGCCAACAATGAGATTTTTATCTCAAAAATCACATTTTTGGCACTTTTGGATGCATATCTCGAGTTTAAAATCCATAATCGAAAAAATAAAAAATTGCCTCCTAGCGCTGAAAGTCCTCTACACAATGGTAGTAAAATTTTACCTGATAGTTTGATATCTTTTTAGTTATGCTGTCTGAAAAATCGTAAAATTCCTTCAAATTTGAACTTCTAGAAAACAGCGATTTAGTCAAAATATTGACATTTTCCACCATTTAAAGCTAAATGTTCACGGAATACAGGGGCGTGTGACTCAAAAAGCGAGTATACTATTATGAACAATCATAATAAACTATCAGATTCAATTTATATTGTCACAATGTGAAGAAATTGGAAGAAAACTGAAATTTAAATGATCGTAAGAGTGGCCTTTGTTTATACATTTTTAGACATTGTTTTGCGCTCTTTTGTTTTTCGCGTCTACGTCGCGGATATTATGCGGCGCGTCTAGTATTACGCGAGTGAAGTTTCAGTGCGCGACGCAATGATCGAACAGCTGTCGCAGCATTTTAAAAGCGCGGAACTCCGCTTAAATTCCCGCCAAATAACCATGCGCCTTTTCCTGGCTCAAACTTACCAAAACCACAATTTTAAATCACCCAAAAGAAAGGGAAATAATCGCTTCCGATTAGTAACTTATGATGGTAATGATAGAATACATATAAAAGTATAAAATAATAGAGAAATATGAAATTCAATTTTTGAAACAAGTGCCGGGTTGACACTGCCCTTAAGGGGGGACTTAAGGAAGTTTTTTGTTGAATTTTGTTAGTGCTGTAATTATTGAACCAAAACTCAAATGTGTATAAAAGTATACCTTTTTGGAAAGGAAATGGATCAGAGAATCCAAATTTGGCATCAATTTTGATCAAAAATGTTGATTTTTTGAGAAAATCACAAAAAATCACTTTTTTGACCCAATTTTTTTTAACAAAGCTAACAAACATAATTTTGAGTTAAAAATGCCCAAATCACTTGATGATGATGTTAAGACACTACTGGAGGGAAGATTTTTTAAAATCTAATCCAATATTTTTTGAAATTTTGACAAAAAAGTGTAAAAAAAAAAAAAAATCTATTTTTTCACGTTTTTTGGCACTTTTTGGTCAAAATTTTCAAAAATATTAGATTAGGTTTAAAAAAAATAAAATCGTCCCTTCATTAGTGTCTTAACATAATTATAAAGTGATTTGGCCATTTTTTACTCAAAATTATTTTTTGTTAGCTTTGTTCAAAAAAAAAATGGGTCAAAAAAGTGAATTTTGTGATTTTCTCAAAAAATCTACTTTTTTTGTCAAAATTGACGCCAAATTTAGATTCTCTGATCCATTTCCTTTCCAAAAATGTATACTTTTATATACATTTGATTAATAGTTCAATAATTACAGCACTTACAAAATTCAAAAAATCAAATCAAAAACTTCCTTAAGTCCCCCCTTAAATGAGGGTCTTGAGAACTGATAGACACTTGCATACAGATTCTTATGACCTGAAAAAACCACAAAAATTGACTGAAACCCACAAAAGTGAATATTTTACCGTTGAACGAACTAACAATGCACAAGCAACACGAATATTATATAATATTATCGCATTTAAAATTATCATGTTTATGGTTGTGTGCGTTTCATGCAATTCACATGATGTGCTGTTCCAATTTGTTCAATTATAAATCAAATTCATAGTAAGGATACCTTGTATTCCTTCAAAAAATTGATGGAGATCATCATGAATAATTGTATTCTATGGAAGGTGTTTTAAATATTATGGAAGGTGTTTTAAATATTACAGTCTCCAATCTCAGACATCTCAATTCTTTTATTTTATCACAGATGGTGACCAGCATGAATGTGATATTTGTGGTAGAGTTTACAATGGCAAGTTGTTTTTTCTCAAACATTTGAAATATCGACATCACCAGCATGTTGACCTGACACTTTACAGACCAAGAAACTCACCTATGAACAGGTCATTGTGTAAAGTAACATCTAACATGGCTAATCAAAGAAATAAAATCACAAATAGTAAAGTTGCAAGACTTGATTGTAATAAGGAATGTATGAATGGAAAAAATAAGGTCAAGATGTCAAATAAAGGAACATTTGTCAAGAATGAAATTGTGCCTGGAGGTAAAGCTTTTAAGTGCAATAAATGTAATAAAACATTTGTACAGAATTGCCAATGTACATGTCATGAACAAGAATGCAATGGAGAGAAACCACACAAGTGCAATAAATGTAACAAGGTATTCACATTGGCTGATATCCATTGGAAGCATCAAAGTATTCATGATGGAAATAAATCATATAAATGTAGATATTGTGATAAGTCATTTACATTAAGCAATACCCACAAGCAGCATGAGGTAATGCATACCAATAGATTCCAATGTACTCAGTGTAGTAAGGTATTCTACAGTAAGCAGGGTCTCCAGAGTCATGAGAGAATACACACATGTGAGAGACCATTCAAATGCCAGTATTGTAATAAGGCATTTACACAAAGCAATGACCTTACCATACATGAAAGAATACACACAGGTGAGAGACCATTCAAATGCCAGTATTGTGATAAGGCATTTACACAAAGCAATGACCTCACCATACATGAAAGAATACACACAGGTGAGAGACCATTCAAATGCCAGTATTGTGATAAGGCATTTGCACAAACCAATAACCTCACCAGACATGAAAGAATGCATACAGGTGATAAACCCTTCCAATGCAAGTATTGTGATAAGGCATTTACAGGAAGCAATAACCTTACCATACATGAAAGAATACATACAGGTGAGAAACCATTCAAATGCAAGTATTGTGATAAGGCATTTGCAGTCAGCAATACCCTCACCACACATGAAAGAATACATACAGGTGAGAAACCATTCCAATGCAAGTATTGTGATAAGGCATTTACACACAGCAGTGACCTCACCAAACATGAAAGAATACATACAGGTGAGAAACCATTCCAATGCAAGTATTGTGATAAGGCATTTACACACAGCAGTGCCTACACCAGACATGAACGAATACATACAGGTGAGAAACCATTCCAATGCAAGTATTGTGATACAGCATGTGTACAGGCCAGTGACCTCACCAGACATGAAAGAATACATACAGGTGAGAAACCATTCCAATGCAAGTATTGTGATACAGCATGTGTACAGGCCAGTGACCTCACCAAACATGAAAGAATACATACAGGTGAGAAACCATTCCAATGCAAGTATTGTGATACAGCATGTGTACAGGCCAGTGACCTCACCAAACATGAAAGAATACATACAGGTGAGAAACCATTCCAATGCAAGTATTGTAAAAAGGCATTTACACATAGCAATAACCTCACCAGACATGAAAGAATACATACAGGTGAGAAATCATTCCAATGCAGATAGTGTAATAACACATTTACACAAATAAATAACCTCACTAGACATGAAAGAATGTATACAGTCCAAGAAATGTACTCAATCTCATAGATGTAACCACACATATCTGTGTGATATTTATATATTTGATCAATCAATAATACATCTATTTTGTGTAGTTATTATTGTGTAAAGGTCTTGTCAGTTTACCATATACTGCCAGTTGTGACAATTTAAAAAAATTAAATGTTTGTCAATTTGTTTGCACATTTTCTAAATTGGTTTTTACACATTGAATTTAGAAGATCCTCCTTCAATCTGTCTGATCTTTATCTAACAAAAGTTCTCATTAGGGTTCTCATAGTGCGCTGTGTGATCAATGTGGTGTTAACATTGATAAAGTTGAGAGTAAATGCTCAAATAGTTTTTGGACCAATTCTGTCATAAAACCTTCAATATTTTGCATGGATCTTAACATTTATAATCTTGTAAGTGGATGAAATAGTCCACCACCAAATGTCATACATTTCTGTTTCTCTAGCAGC
This sequence comes from Ophiura sarsii, assembly GCA_035610835.1. NCBI lineage: Eukaryota > Metazoa > Echinodermata > Ophiuroidea > Amphilepidida > Ophiuridae > Ophiura > Ophiura sarsii. The sequence continues at coordinate 25,391,944 of CM069456.1, forward strand.
AGAGGTAAGATATCATTTCTTTGTAAATCATACTAGCCGGTCGCTGGTCGCAACAGGTCGCGTAGTACTCGCTAGCTCAAAAGTATCTTGGTGCGACCAGTCCAAAGGTCGCATCGAGCTACTAAATCGCCGGTAGTCACAGGTATTCCCGAGTCACGCAGACAACAACAAACCGGGATAATTGCTGCTGATTGGTTTAATGCTAATTTCGAAGCAAAATAACCTCTCCCATTGGTTGAATAAGTATGGTGTTCATTACGTCATGAGTGACCGATCGTTCGAGTTGAAATGAAGTCAACTGGCCATGACTGGTCGTTTGCAGTCAAGCGATCTCTTGATCGCTGATATCTGTTAATATAATATTGTGACACGATCAAGCGGAATGAGTCGGATGTCAGGAACATTGATTTTGAGATATAGGTAAAAAGTGATACATTCATGTGTTTTACTTTATGACGTAAAACTCGTCATAGGAGCGATTTGATCGCAAAGATCGCAAAGCGACCTTAGTATGTTTTCAGCATTAGACTCTTTTCAATCTTGGGCTTGTTGCAAAAGAAAATAAGTAAACAGTCCAGTTGGTTTCCTTTCTCTCATAGGTTGTATCTTCATTTTCAATATCAACTTGTTCAAAATTAACATTTTTAGGAGTGTCTCATTTAGAGTAATCTTAGACAACGTTTTACTTTATTGAAATCAAAGAAGGCCTTATATGTATTTGAAAATTTTCTTCTGAAAATACTAAATTAGAATAATTAGAAAGATAAGTAAATGAATAAATAAATAGCTAGTTGTCCAAAACTAGACATTGGAATCCAAATGCTTTGTTCCCGGCATAATTCTGTTATAGGCCTACCCTTCACACCAACATCGGTTAGTATGCGTCGTTCAGAATTACTCCTTGTTCCCTAAGAACACAGGAAGAAACACAGGAAGAAATTCTGATATCTGTAGTGTTAATATAATATTGTGACACAATCAAGCGGAATGAGTCGGATGTCAGGAACATTGATTTTGAGATATAGGTAAAAGGAAGTGATACATTCATGTGTTTTACTTCTTAGCTTTAAATTATTTGAAACTTAAAAACTAGAAGTTCAATTTTAGTGGGGTTTGGACCATATTGTAGTATTTCCTACCAGCTTGTTAGTGATGGACAATTATCAATATTGAAAACTTCAGACATGTAACTCATTTCGCTTGATCATGTCACATATTTGGTTTCATTTGACTAATATTGGATATAAAAAAGGCCAATTGCATGTACAATTGTGAAACCTTTCCAGCAAACCTTTTAGTACGGTTTGTAAAGGACCTAGAATGCCATTATCGTTACAGATTTAACAAAACGGCCATATTCGCTACATATGTTAAAACATGAGTATATGGAATAAGATTTTCTCAAGACGCAATTTTTTTTTGATTATCTTGGTCTATTTTTGGCCAAAAAACGTATTTTTTGTTGCAAAATAACAAAATCAAAATTTTTATTATTTGAATACGATACTGTCAAGTGCACGTGGCGTTTAACAATTTGACTTAATTAGTCTAGTACTATCCAGATATACAATAAATTATTACCAATCAAGTGATTCACAATATCTCAAAAAGGTGTAATATAATATAAATCAATTTATTCTGTGCAGTTTTCTTGTCGTTATCACACATAACATAATATTCCACATTTACAATATGGTAGAAAAGAGAAAATAATATTACAAAGTTTCTCTATGCTGATTTTCCTTGAATCTCGATGTGCCTGGATTGTTATACAAAAGGTTGGTACATACCAGAGAGGTTGTCAAACAATTGCGTTACATCTACCTGTGGATGATTTCTTACTTTCCACAATATTTCATAAGAGTCAAAGCAATTGTGTTTTTAACACAAAGGGTAAATGTTAATACTGTCTATACAAGCGACTCCTTCATTTTTGTATCCCTGGCTTCATCAGCGTCTCTCGTCATGGTTCGTCCGACATCGAGTGTGGCGAATTATGGCACTCGTCTTTTCGGTCCTTGTATCCGCTCTCTCGTCAAAACCCAAAGAAAAAGGTGACAAATAGTTTCTTCTCTTGCCAACTAACCAACATCGTCATTACAGCTGCAGTGTCGTGGATCAAAGCGGTTCACGCCTGCAATTTGCTGCCCTCGTCAAAATCTTGGTAAGCTGGTAAGCTTTTAAACTTCCACAGACATGCCGTTTCCTGGATCAGTATAACTTCACACACAATATGTCTAGCCAAATTGTCCTTATTCTACTGAATAAATATTCTGGCACCCGGCTTATATGGGCTTCTATTTTTCAAGAATTCAACCCACGCCTTGCGAAACTTGTGAAGAAAATAAGGGACGAAACCCCTTTGGTAGTGCAGAGTAAAATAATATGACTTGTTGTCCGCCCAGTGCTGGAATCAAAAGTGCCTAGAGAGCACATGGGACTTTTGGAAAAAACCCAGCCTGCTGGAATTTTAATTTATGCATTTATTCATAAAGTGGACCCAGGTGCAATCTCTCAATAGACTTTCTAGGATATTTTCAATACATTGGAATGTTACAAATACAGGTGTTCTCCAGCTGGTGACCTACATTATTGAACCCTGGATGTTGAGCCTAGCTGAATTACACTATACAATGGAACAAAAAAGTGGGTTCCCCCTTTATAATACTGCATAATAAGAAATAATGCTCCCATTTTACATCCTAATGTGACAGATACAACTTGTCACAGTGGCGTACCGACCGGGGGGGGGGGGGGGCAAGTTTCCCCCCTGGCTTCAATTACCGGGACGCTAAATTCTCAAGACCGGGACGCTAAATTTGAATAAGGAAAAAAAATGGTGCCTAAAACACTGAGGACTTGGCATTATTTGTTGACTGTTGTGCTGATTGGACTGCGAAATTTTGTGACCGTGCGAAATTTTGTGACCGTGCGAAAATGTGTGACCGTGCGAAATTTGTTGACCCTACCGCCCCCCCCCCCCACTTACGTGAAATTCACGAGGTGACTGACTGGGAAAAAAATTGGGGCAACCTTTTACGAAAATTTACGCTACTACCGGGACGACATACTTTTGCCCCCCCCTGGCTCACATGCTGCGGTACGCGCCTGAAAGGTCATACATAGGACGTATTACTTTATACATGCTGAAGCGCTGGATGGAGATACAAGGTTTTGAAAGAATAGCGACGATATGAATTATCTGGATTTTAAGCATGTTGTAAGGAATTAATCTTCTTGCAGAGTGTTCATTGCTATGCAGAGTGAAATATGGAAGTTAGACCTTTTGTAATGGTAGTTGCTGCTCCTGAGATTCACGCTTTTTGTGCAATCATCAGACAACTTCGAGCTGTCTAATGATCGCACAAGCGGGAAACTCAGAATATCAACTACCATTCCAAAAGGCCCAACTTCTGCATATCGTCGCTGTTCTGACATACCGGCACACAGGCTTCTCGTTACATTGCGTTTTCGCATCTGGGGAAGCAATATTTTTGCTAAAAACGCAGTACATTTTAAACTGAGCTGGACGCAATAATTTTTAATCGTGTGTCAAGATAATTTTGCACGTGTAAAGCTTACAAGTATCAATTTTCGTGACAATCCGAATCAAAGTATTGATTGATAGGATTGGGATAGGTTAATTACAGGTGACATTTGAAAGTCATGACGGGTGGGTGTTGATGAGCCAGGCTCATCAGGGATTTTTGACTTGGACCCCATAATTTCTTCTCGGACCCCATAATTTTGAGAATTGGTAGATTATGGGGTCCAGTGGACCCCATAATATTTTGTACCTAACGAGAAGCCTGCCGGCACATCACAACAGAAATAAGTTAAGCGATGTGCCGGTATGTCAGAACAGCGACGATATATATGAAGAGCTTTGTTGCAAAAGGGCTATGGTGCATTTTTTTTCTCAAAAATGTGTTTGATATAGAAATGTATAGGGAAAAATCATATGTTTTAAGGAAACTAAGGGCGTGTTCTCACTGTGCGAATGTGGACTCATACCTAGGTGCGAGTCTACATGCATAACAGTGATGTTGCGTTCTCATTGTAGGATAAAATACATCAAAATACCGATGTGGTATCGAGTCCACTTACCCGGATGTTACTTGTTTACAAGTTTAAGCGAGTGCACCGTGCGTAATTACTGCGTAAATACCACACGTGCATGACATTTGGCCGCGTGAAATTGCATTTTGAAGCGCACAGTCTAACGCAGCGCAGCATGCTTGTTATTGTGGAACAAGTGGTACGAGTCCACATACGATAAGTAAAACGCGTTCTCACTAGCAATTTTGATACCACGTCCTAGGTGCGAGACTACCTCTTCAAGTAGGATTCGACCCTACATCGTGGATGTAGGGTCGAAACCCCTTATTGCGCGTTCCCACTAGGCTTGGAAGTAGACTCGATGTAGCATCGAGTCCACGTCCTGGTATCAAACAGCCACAGTGGGAACGCGCCCTAAGTCATTTTTTACTTCTTCAAAAATGACCTACATCTCATTGTAAACAGCCATTGAAATTGTTGTTTTGTTGCAAAAGGGCCTGTGTCCAGAATTAAATCGGGATACAGGCCCCTTTGCAACAAAACAACAACTTCAATGGCTGTTTACAATGAGATGTATGTCTTTTTGAAAAAAATGACTTTATTTCCTTGAAACATATGATTGTGACCTATACATTTCTATATCAAACTTCTTTTTTTTCTTCTTCTTTTTTAATGATTAAAATAAATGATTTTTTTGTGTGTGGTATTTTTTCTCTATGTACAAACAGATGGAGTTTTGTTGCAAAAGGGCCTACATCCAAATTTTCAAAAAATGTAAACATGATTTAAAAAAAATTAAAAACTAGCACATTTGAAATTAATTTCATAATCCATTCAGTTTTTCAATTGCTCAACTTGAATATTTAGAAACAGTTTTTTGACTTTTTTAAGAGCCAAAATGGATGCATGCCCTTTTGCAAAAAAACCTCTTCATATGTAAATAAATAGGGTATGTTTTTAGGGTTGGGTACAAGGCTCAAGATAACAGTTTTTTACCAGGAGCTACTTTTTTCCCAAAGTAGCGCCCGGATCATGGGATTGATTGAGAACCAGGAGCTACTTTCGGTCTACCCGGAGCTAACTTTTTATTAAATCGTATTGTCAAATCGAAATTCCATTTTTTGGGCAAGCTTCCCGATCGTCAACGGGCGCTGGTTTGGACAAAATATCAGCGCTCGGTTGTTTATTTTTCAGCATTACCAGGCGCTATGGCAGGAGGACCGAGGGGTAAAAATCGCCTAGCGCCCGCTTATCTTGAGCCTTGGTTGGGTACCTGATTGTTCACAGCATACAGAGTGCCTGCCTGAATCAATACGAGCATAGTAGGGTCATCATGAGTGATCCTGTGACCAAAGAGTGAAGGTTAATTGGGTCATCATGAGCGATCCTGCGACCACAAGAGTGACGGTTCATTTCTCAGTAGATTTGTCTTCTAGGATGGTCATTTAACACTTTTAATAGTGTGGATGGGTGCCCCTCACACACTGTGTGGGTGGAATCTGTGAGGGCCAAAAATCCTAAATGGAAAGCTGATGGAAACCATAAAGGGGATCAAAAATTCAAATTGCTTGAATTAAGCTAACAAACACACCAAATTGTTTGTCTGAGCAGGATTCCAAAAATGTATTTGACCCACTTCCCATGTTTGGTTACCTATAGTTGCAGAGCAAAACGTTAAAAAGCTTATTTGCATTTGGAATCAAATTTGGGGTGAACTTGCTCTGATTTTGACAAAATATACCTCAAATTGTTCGTCTGATTACAAGGGATACCAGTATAGTAATTTTACGATGCAGACTATTAGTTGAGCCTATACAAGGGTCAAAATGTCAAACTCTGTGTAAAACAACTCTAGGTGGGGCAAAATATACATTTTGGAATCCTTGTGCTCAGACAAACTATTATTATGTATTCTTGTCTGCTTAATGGTGCACTATGAAAACTCTGTCATTGCTTGCGTGGTAGATTTCGATCGCGACAGGAGCATGCGCAGATGCGATTTTTGTGTAAGTGGTCTGTGATTTTGTCAATATTATATTTTTACTGTGATTTGTCGATCTGCATTAAATGCAAAAAGTAACAACGCCCCCGGCTGGACTCGAACCACCAACCTTTCGGTTAACAGCCGAACGCGCTAACCAATTGCGCCACGGAGGTGATTATTACTAGGCTGTTTTGGTTTGTCATGTTCACCCGTACACTTCCCCGTACACTTTCTTGCAAAGTCGGGCATCGTTTTTTCTCAAATGTTGCTTGCATATTGCCTTTGCTGTCGCCTTTAATACATGTGCTGTTACTTGAACTTGGAACCAACGTTTAATTTGAACTGTCTATTTTCAATAAAAAAATACTCCAATACGGGAAAAAAATCAGAAAAGCTCACAGACAACAAATAAGAACATCATTTTACTCGACCTAGAATTTCAATCAACGGATTTCAATCATCGGCAAAACCCGATGATGTGAGTGACGTCATTTAATGAGCTCATTAGCATAATTTATGTCCGTGAAATATACAATAGGGTTTTAGTAGTGTGGTGGTCATTTTGGATTTTGGGCCCACAGTTTTTCCAATGGAAAACCCACGCTTTTGTTAAATTACCTTACTAGAAGAAAATCCACTGAAAATGAAACTTCACTCACATGGTCACAGGATTACTCAAGATGACCTTGCTATAGACAGTGTCATAATGGTATAGACATGATTCCGACAGTGTGTCATGCGTGTGTACATCTGTAGGGGAGAGTGGGGTATGTTGGAACGCGAGGTTAGTTGAAACATTGAGATTTTCCTAAAAACCAACAATTAATTTCTAGAAACACTGCCATCAGGTGGTGTGCAAAAGCAACCCCCACATACCACATTGCCTACAGCACATGGGTGTCAGTCTTCTTGGAGTTAGAAAAGAAAATTCAATTTTTCAACTTTTTTTAAATTTTTTGACATTAAGAAATTTGGTATTGTATTATCTCTATGATGTTTGTAGATTCATGTGGCTATATTTTTAGTATGTTAGGCTCTTATACTAAGCTACAAAATAAGGCTAAATAGGTGTGCAGTTGTATGCCATGTTTTGCACAATAAGCTTAAACAACTGCCATGTTCCAACCAACCCCATGCATGGGGTTAGTTGAAACAGCTGAAATAATTTTTTCAAAGTGGATTATTTTAATAAACATAAACAAGTCTTAGAATGTTATATGCTGTATTTGTAACACACATATGTATGCTTAAACTGATATAGTTATTGAATCCTGAATCAATTTTAATTGCGTTATAGAGTCATTTTTCTGAAAAATGTTCCAACCAACCCCACTCTCCCCTAATAGTTGGGGATCTAAGGGATATTTGGTTCAAATTCTTCTAAAAGCACCAAATTTGGTCCATATGTTGCTCATATACCATACTCTTTTGATTTTTGCTGGATGCCAACATTTTAGCCTTTTGGGACTGCCACAATGGCCAATTCCAATATGGCGGCCATACTAGGGGATCAAAAAATCAAATTGCTTCAATTAAGCTGAGAAGCATACCAAATTGTTTGTCTGAGCACAAGGATTCTAAAAATGTATAGTTTGCCCCACTCGTCAAATTGTTCGTCAGATCACAGGGGTTCAAGAAATGGTAGTTTTTACCACCTAGAATCGTTTTCGTGCCTTATACAGGGTCAAAAGGTCACAATCCCTATATACGCCTATACAAAACATACGCCTACGCCTACGCCTATACAATTTGACCTTTTGACCCCTGTACAAGGCACAATAACGGCTCCAGATGGTAGAAACTACCATTTCTTAAACACTTTTGATCTGACAAACAATTTGACATATCGTTTGTCAAAATCGGAGCATTTTCAAATTTTGACCCCAAAAGCAAAGGTCAACAACCTTTTCACGTTTTGCTCGATATCTCAGTAACCACGCATCGGAAGTAGGGCAAACTATACATTTTTAGAATCCTTGTGCTCAGACAAACAATTTGGTATGCTTCTCAGCTTAATTGAAGCAATTTGATTTTTTGATCCCTCAGTATGGCGGCCATATTGGAATTGGCCATTGTTGCAGTCCCAAAAGGCTAGACTGGGTACCCGCGTCCCTCTATATGGCCGCCATCTTTAAAAATGGCGGACCAAATATAGGGACTGGGAAAATAGTACGTCCAAAAAGTGTGCGGTTTGTCGTGGAATTCCACGACAAAATACCAGTACCGAGCATGCACGGCAACAACAGAAATACCACCTGATTGGTCCAATTCAAAGGCAGTGCATCGAACGATCGTCACGGCTGCGCCACGGGGAGGCAAAATCGTGCGCCCTATCGCGACACGCAATGTACAACGCTGCGTGACACTCCTGGCGCTCTGTGGCGTGATGGTGCGTGAATAAGCTCATTTGTTCACGAATTTATCAGCGCACACTTTTAGAACTGTATTTTTTCCAGTCTTCACATTTGAGCACCCTCGCAGGGGCCGTGTGGAAAATCGGGAAGACAGGAGGATCCAGTCTACCAAAAGGCTACAATTTTGGCATCCAGCAAAAATCAAAAGAGTATGGTATGAGCAACATATGGGCCAACTTTGGTGCTTTTAGAAGAAAATGAACCAAACCTCCCCTGTGATGCCCTTACAGTCCCAACTATAAACCCGGAACGCTTTTAATAAAATAATGACCCTGCGTCCTCATTGGTAATTTGTGAAAACGTCTAATTTGGAGCATGTCTTGAGTTTTACCCATGTAAAGTTCAATGACCCCATACGACATGTCAATTTTGATCGCTTAAATGGCTGTATATGCATGGACCCAAGGAATCTTTTGACCAATTCTGACATTCATTAGCCATTTCCTCTGAGACAAGAAGCATTTAAAAGAATCGATTGAAAATTCACATTTTGACCCAGATGACCCTTTCTTGACCTTTGACCTGGTCATGATGATTGACTTTTTTCTTGTCCTATCAAACCACATACTATGAATCAAGTCGGGTCCAAATCGGAGCATGTATTACATTTTTCAATGACCCCTAGTGACCCCAAATATTTTTCAATTTTAAAAACCTGAGTATTGTTCAGGGGTACGGTCATAATGAATATGTTGACCGATTATGAAGGTCCTGGGTCTTTTCGCTCAGGAGCAAGGGCATTTTAAGTGAAAATCCAATTTGACACCTATTGAGCCTTGCATGACATTTGACCCCAAAGTCGTAATTGACTATTTTTCTTGTTTGATCTAGCGACATAAGATGCAAAAAGTTACATAAGATGCAATAAGTTCGAAGTTCGATTCGAAACTTATACCTAGTATTTTTTCTTTGTAAACATTAATATACTTTAAAACCAAAATGGCCGCCAAATTAATGGTCGAAATTGGTCTAAAGTGGTCAAAATTATGTTTCTTTTGGTATGTAAAAATAGTCTACATGAGTGTATGGTAATCCAAAATAGATCTTGTAAGAGTGTATATTACATCAAATTCACCAAATAGTATGTTCTAAACTGCTATGTTATTACGTTTAGAAATAAGGCCCCCTCTGTGACAATTTTGATTCAGTAGCACTTTCCAAAATGGCTGCCAGAATTGTACATTTACCAATACCCTAACTTTAATGTGATAGCATTCACATACATGTAATATGGTCATTTACAATACAAAACAAATGTGTTAGGTCATTTAACATCAAATTATCCATTCTGGCAGCCAGTTTGGAAAGTGATACTGAATCAAATTGTCACAGAGCTAGGTGGGCCTTATTTCTAAAAGCAATAGATTAGCAGTTTAGAACATATTATTTGGTGAATTTGATGAGAGCGTGTGTGGTCTAGCGGATAGATCGCAGGTCTCACGATACAAAGGTTGCGAGTTCGAGCCCCGCTACGGCCAACATGTTTGTATCCTTAGGCAAGGTACTTAGTCTCAATTGCATCGTGGTTCAGAAGTCACGTATAAAAGGTGGTCTCAGAAGAGCAAAATCCGAGCATGTTAAAGGTCACAGACTCCTTCGCAAAGAGTAGGGGATCGTTCTGTGTACATAAAAATTCATGTCCCTAGGTTTCAGGGGCACTGTACCGTTAATGTCCGATGTGTACAGTATAACAGAATATATGTATGTATACACTCTGACAATATCTATTTTGAATTATCATACACTCATGTATACGTAGACTATTTTTACATTGACAGCGGCAATTTTGGTGGCCATCTTGGTTTTAAAGTATGTTATTGCAATGCAAATATACTGGATATGAGTTACTAGTTGTCTATTACATACCCCCAATGTTCAAACTATACTTGCATCATATATTTTGGTTGATATCATCACATTTTTATTTTTACAAAGCAAAAATACTAGATATGAGTTACTAGTGGTCTAATACATACATCCCATCCTTAAAACTATATTTTCATCGTACATTTAGGTTGATATTATCCCATTTAATGGAATTTGACAATTTTTGCAGCAACCTCGGGAACCATTTTGATTTTGGGGGCCATTTTCGCATCCATTTTGGATTTTGAACTATGTTAAAAAAACAAAAATACTGGGTATGAGTTATAAGTGGTCTAATACATATATACCACCATTAAAACTAAATTTTCATCGTAAATTTAGGTTGATATTATCCCATTTTATGGAATTTTACAAATTTTCAGCCACTTCGGGAACCATTTTGGGGGCCATTTTGGATTTTGAACTGTGTTAACAAAACAAAAATACTGGAAATGAGCTACTAATAGTCTGACACATACATCCCATCGTTAAAATTTTATTTTCATCATACATTTCAGTTGATATTAGCCTATATTATGGAATTTTGGCCAATAATTTGGTGGCCATTTTGATTTAAAAATATGTGAACAAAGTAAAAATACTAGGTATGAGTTTCTAGTGGTCTAACACATACATCCCATTGTTAAAACTTTACTCTGATCATACATGTTGGTTTATATATGCCAATATATGGAATTTTACCATTTTTGGCGGCCATTTTGGCGGCCATCTTGGATTTAGGTGTGTTAACAAAGCAAAACTTCTAGATATGAGTGTCTAGTGGTCTAATACATACATCCCACTATTACAACTATACTTTCACCATACAATTTGATTGATATATGTCATTTTATGAGATTTGACCTGTTTTGGCGGCCATTTTGGACGCCATCTTGGATATCTGGAGAGCATCCCATTTTTTCTCACTGTTAACCCCCCCCCCCCCCCCCCCCGTACATACCCGACTAATATTCGAAATCAAATTATCTGAATATAGCAATGTTACCGAACTGTGAACTTTCTGGCAACAAGAGAAGAAGTATAGGCCCTATAACCACCTGTATCTATGGAAGTCCCTGGAACATTATTTGTAACAAACGAAATATTGTAATTTTTCCAAAATGCGTCATTATCTGGCAACACTGCCGTTAAAGTATATAATACCCCAAGCTGTTTTCATCAGATATGAGTAGGGTAAAGTCATCTCTCCGGGCCTCCTCCTATGAGGACAATATCCTGAGTGCCCTGCCCTGGCAAGTAGTTTTTACGAGAAGCAAAGATAGGCTAAAATATCAATTTTCTTAATATGTCAAAACTAGCAGTGTTGCCAGGTCAGAAAATACATCAAAACATTTTAATTTTTTTATTTGTGTCTAAAGTATAGGGGAGAACGGGTTAAGTTGAGCCACTGGGTAAGTTGAGCCACCCCCTGTATTAGGGAAACTATTGACATTCCTAATTTTACACTGCCCTCTATTGTTAGATGATATCACTCAAACCTCTCTGGTGACAACCTTGCATCGTGTGCACACATGGTAAGAAAATTGAGCTAGAAAGTTGATTTTGGACACATCTGAGTAAATTTTTGAAAAAATAGTTTACGTGGTTTTTTTCTTAGAAGTGCATAGATTGTATTAGTGCAACTTTGTGTGCTAAAAGGGTGACATGTGCACTTAAATTTAGTAACATGATGAAAATGTCATTAAGCTTCAGTAGGGAAGGGGGGTATTTTTTCATAAGTTGACCGTCGCGGGGTAAGATGAGCCATTTTTCACGGGGTAAGTTGAGCATAGGAAATAGCCATGATAAAATAAAATTTGTCAAAATTTAGTACGAAAATTGTGCGGAAGTGTTTTAAAATTCCAGTTTGGATCAAAGTATTAACAATTATGAGTATATTTCACTTTTACCATGAATAAACCAAAATTTCTGAAACTTATTTTCTGATTTCAAATGTCCCATTGATTATTGTGGTGGCTCAACTTACCCACACTGGTGGCTCAACTTACCCATGATCCGGGGCAAGTTGAGCCACTTTACCAAACATTTTCAAGCATCTCCCATGAATAAACAATAGCAATTGTTTCAATTATTATGTTATACTAAGTAAGTCAACACCCTAAAGTTTTACTTGCAACACTAAGTGTGAAGGTCTGTCTTTTAATATCTGCACAATAGGGCAAAATGTGAAAAATGGCTCATCTTACCCCGTTCTCCCCTAAAGATGTGTCTTTATCAAGTAATACCTACTTTTAAAAAAAAATCTTGCATATTGCTGCAATAAGATAACGAATGTGCAGTAAATTTCTCCCACTTTTTATTCCCTGTCCACAGACCGCCATTGTAGAGATCCTCAGATTGACCGCCATTGATTGATCCTCAGATTGCGTTATTCCCAAAACAGCAATAAATGGTATAAAGTGTTGACAGAAAGGGGTCAAAGGTCATGTAGTGGTCATTAGAGGTCAATCTGTGTATACTCCATTACCCATAAGGTTATTGTCACCAAGCTGGTTTGTAATGACCTTTGACCCCTTTCTGTCAAAACTTTAAACTATTTATTCCTGTTTTGGTGAATAACGCAATCTGAGGCAATATGAGGATCAATCAATGGCGGTCAATCTGAGGATCTCTACAATGGCGGTCTGTGGACAGGTAATAACAAGTGGGAGAAATGTGTGACTTTGCACAGTGACTTTTAAAGATGTCTGAAGAGTCAAATAACAAAAAAACGTTTCTGGCTCCTTCACTTCTTGGTAATGTCAAGAACTTTGATACCCCCTCGTATATTTTCAGTAGTTCCTGATTTTCCTGATCTAAATTGTTATGAATGGTTACTTATACACTATACCCAAATTAATATTGATGGAAAGGCCAATAGTATTGTTTTGGGACAGCCTGTAGCCTACTCTTTGGTTTTTACCTTGATTTTTTCAAAAATCGAGGTACTCTATCTTTGCCGTTTCTTTCCTCCTCCTCATCATCATCATCTGCTTCTTCTGGCAATATCTACAAAATGCTTCTTCTCCTACAGTTTACAAGCTACAATCACCATATTATTTGGTCAGTAGAACCCACCTACCAGACCTTCATTACTGGACCTCACAGTTTGGGGTCAAAGGTCACAGGGGTCACTAGGGGCCAAAACGTGATTTTCACTTAAAATGCATTTGCAATTTAGTGAAATGACCTAGGATCGTCAAAATTGGTCAAAACATTTCTTATGACCGTACACATATACAATAGGTAGGTTTTTAAAATCAAAAATTATTTGGGGTCTCTAGGGGTCAAAATGTTGATTTTCTAACCATATCACTTAAAATGCTTCTTGTCTCAGAGGAAATGGCTCATGATTGTGAGAATTGGTCAAAAGATTCCTTGGGTCTATGCACATACAGCGATCTCAGCGATTAAAATTGCGGGGTCACTAGAGGTCATTGACCTATACAGTGGTAAACGTGAGATATGCTCCTATTAGGACCGAGTTTGTTGCATCTTGTTTGGATTGATGAGCCAAGAAAATAAGTCAATCATATTGACCAGGTCAAAGGTCAAGAAGGGGTCAATACGGGGTCATTGAACTTTACAGGGGTAAAAGTTAAGACATGATCCGATTTGGACCGGGTTTGTTGCATCTTGTTTAGATTGATGAGCCAAGAAAATAAGTCAATCATATTGACCAGGTCAAAGGTCATGAAGGGGTCAATAGGGGTCATTGAACTTTCCAGGGGTAAAAGCTAAGACATGATCCGATTTAAACCGGGTTTGTTGCATCTTGTTTAGATTGATGAGCCAAGAAAATAAGTCAATCATATTGACCATGTCAAAGGTCATGAAGGGGTCAATAGGGATCATTGAACTTTACAAGGGTAAAAGTTAAGACATGATCCGATTTATACCGAGTTTGTTGCATCTTGTTTAGAATGATGAGCTAAGAAAATAAGTTAATAATATTGACCAGGTCAAAGGTCAAGAAGGGGTCAATAGGGGTCATTGAACTTTACAGGGGTAAAAGTTAAGACATTATCCGATTTGGACCGGGTTTGTTGCATCTTGTTTGGTTTGATAAGCCAAGAAAATAAGTCAATCATATTGACCAGGTCAAAGGTCAAGAAGGGGTTAATAGGGGTCATTGAACTTTACAGGGGTAAAAGTTAAGACCGGGTTTGTTGCATCTTGTTTGGATTGATGAGCCAAGAACATAAGTTTCATTATTGTGTGCAACAATTACATTTTCTGACAAACTTGAATACAAATTGTATTTGTTTATTGGCTCTAAATACCAGGCATCCCTTCCTGCTGACTTTAAGGGATTTTATTGGCAGTGGTGTCATGGTAGGCCTATGGGTTAATAATGAAAATGTTAGCATTACCTACTCAAATTTCAAAGGTAATTGATGTTGCAATATTTCAGACACTTTTTTGACATTTTCAACACCACATCTTAAAATAGTTCTTAAATTGTTTAAAAAGAGTTATTCATGTGTAAGATGAGCCATTTTTCACATTTTGCCCTATTGTGCAGATATTAAAAGACAGACCTTCACACTTAGGGCGTGTTCTCACTGTGCGAATGTGGACTCATACCTAGGTGCGAGTCTACATGCATAACAGTGATGTTGCGTTCTCATTGTGCGATTAAAATACATCAAAATACCGATGTGGTATCGAGTCCACTTACCCGGATGTTACTTGTTTACAAGTTTACGCGAGTGCGCCGTGCGTACTTACTGCGTAAATACCACGCGTGCATGACATTTGGCCGCGTGAAATTGCATTTTGAAGCGCGCGGCGGACGGCGGCGCAGCCTGACGCAGCGCAACACGCTTGTTATTGTGAACAAGTGGTACGAGTCCACATACGATAAGTAAAACGCGTTCTCACTAGCGATTTTGATACCACGTCCTAGGTGCGAGACTACCTCTTCGAGTAGGTTTCGACTCTACATCGTTGATGTAGGGTCGAACCCCCTTATTGCGCGTTCCCACTAGGCTTGGAAGTAGGTTCGATGTAGCATCGAGTCCACGTCCTGGTATCAAACAGCCACAGTGGGAACGCGCCCTTAGTGTTGCAAGTAAAACTTTAGAGTGTTGACTTACTTAGTATAACATAATAATTGAACAATTGCTATTGTTTATTCATGGGAGATGCTTGAAAAAAATTGGTAAAGTGGCTCAACTTGCCCCGGACCATGGGTAAGTTGAGCCACCAGTGTGGGTAAGTTGAGCCACCACAATAATCAATGGGACATTTGAAATCAGAAAATAAATTTCAGAAATTTTGGTTTATTCATGTAAAAGTGAAATAATA